>CM074121.1:21287533-21757533 GCA_037177725.1 Cyamopsis tetragonoloba | reverse complement strand
CTATTTTTGCATAGAAAAAGATTCGCTCAAAAAGAACGCTAAAAGATTTGAATCGTAAATTAGAGGATTTGTTACGTAGAAAAAGGAAGATAGATTCGTATTCACATACATAAAAATTATATAGGAACAAGAAAAATCTTGTATTACTTTTTGAAAAAGTCGAAATCGATTTTATGTCCTAAGATACCATTTGACCCAGTTTATTTCCTCTTAAAAGCTATTTTTAAGCTAAAACTAAAAATAAGAGCCTTAAAAAAAAGTCATAAGCTGTTTGACAATTTCATTTTTTTTTAAAAAAAAGTTTGACTGGCGGCAGCAGTCCGCTGGCGGTGGAGGGTGGCCGCAGGCGATGACAGATGGAGGGGGGTGGCGGTCTGGCCTTGTTATGGTGGTTGGTGGATGTTTAATGAAAATAAGAGGTTGAAAAATAAGCAAAAGCTAAAGCTCTTTTTTCTCTCTTCCCTTCATTAAAAAAAGCCACTTAAAATTTTAAGAGCTTATTAATATTTTTATTTGGCCTGGCTTTTACTTATAAGAAGAGAATAAGCTCAAAATAAGCCGGGCCAAACGGAGCCTAATTTAACCACCTATTTATTCGCATTTAACAATAAAATTGGGTGTACATATAGATGGTTAAAAATGAAAAAAAATATCATTAAATTATTAGTTAATAATTAACCAATTCATGTATTAATTTAAGTTCCTTCTATCATACACCACATAAAAATATGTATATAAAACTCAACCGAAATATTTAATATAATAATAAATTATGTATTTTGTATATATGCATACCTCTTTATTTTTTTCTTTTAAACAAGCTATAATAAATTAAATAATTTCATGACTTGTGTGATATACATCATTTTAAAATGAGTAAATGTTAAAATCCACCTATAACGAATTAAAATAACTTAAAAAAATATATAAATAAATAAAATATATACGAAATAGTACATTTAATTTAAAATCATATATAATTTATATTTTCTTAGAGACAACACTTTAAAAAGTGTATCTAAAATTCATCCCTAATCTAACCCCATATTTCATTCATTATACCGGTTATACATAGTTGTACACAAATAGGGTGTCTACTCAATTTAATTTGATTTTTGCGTTCGTCGACTTACTTCCCTCCTTGCTTTCTCTCCCGTCATTCTTTTTGTTCTTTTGCATGGAATCCCTACGATTGACACCAGACTTCCACCAAACCCAATTGCATTTCATGAACAAACTCTCTCCCAAAGTCAAATCCACCATTTCCTTCAACCCCTCCATCGACCTCAGGTCCTTCTGTGCTTTTTCCTCCACCCTCACTCAAACCCAAACCCAAACCAAAACCAAAACCCAGAATCCAAATCACCCTCAAATCGTAGTTCCTGAAAGAAGGCGAAGGGTTAAGGTTAAGGATTCTAATGCTCAACTCAAAGAGAATTGGCTGGCTTCAATCTCTTACCCTTTTCCAGAAAAGACCCATCTTTTTAATGAAGAGAAGGACCTTACCCACCAAAATGAGGGTTTCAAATGGGTCCTTGGAATCGACCCAGATGTTTCTGGTGGAGTGGCACTGTTGAAAACCCACGATTCTGTTTGCTCAGCACAGGTATCATGCCTCTGTTGCTCTCGGTTGGATAACGTTTTCTCCTTTTTCTTTTTGGGATGTTAAATGGTTTGATAGAGTTACTTTATCAGTGAAAAACTTTTGGGGAAATTAAAAAAAAAAAAAAATTGAAAATGTTAAGTCGTGAATGTGCGCCACTGCAACTTTAGGGTTTTTCGCCTGATGATTTGTTGGTGCCTGCACAGTTTTGATTGGGTGGCTTTTGATGAGTTTGCAGAGTCTAAATTTCCTTGTTTCGTAATAGGATTGTGTTTTGTCAAATTTGGTTAACTATGGGGATTTTTCTTGTGACAGTTGGGAATTATGGAGTTAGTTTTGGCAGTTATTGTATTTAGTTAGTTAAAAGGGGTTAGTTATTAAGAATGGTCTTTTGAGGGTAATAAGAGGGAAGGGGATTCAAATTGTATCATTCTTAGGTTGATCTTATGCTTTTTGTGAAATGAGAAATTCTTTGTGAATGGGAAACCCTTGGAGAAGAGATTATTTCTCCTAGTTCTGTACTTTTTCATTCATTCAAGAAATAAAATCTTTCCTTTCTTTTTTGCTATTTCCAACTTGGGTTTCTAACAGAAAGTGCATGGGATATTGTGTAAAATCAGTGTTTATTAACATTATCTAAAACCTTATACACTGTGCACTCATTGTTATGCTGGTAGCTATTTTTGCATATTGACTGTTAGATAATTGAATTTAGGTGCAATTAGTCTTCTTGTAGATGATTTGTCTTTGTTTGTTCAGTTTTTAGCATTTTTGATAATCTAGATGGCAAAAAAATGGAAGTGATAAATAGATGTTTGTAGAAGGGAGAATGCTTTCAGTCGAAGAACTAATGGCCGGTTTACTTTGTATTCTCATTTTTTGTTTTTATCTGCCGTTTTTATGAGTAATTGCAATACAAGTCTATCATCACCTTGTTCTCATTTTATTTTCTGTTTTTGGAGATTTGTATAGAAAACCTTGAAAACAACTAAAACAAGTATAATATATTTTCAATGTTTTGTAAAATCGCTCCATCTTTTTTATATAACAATTTGTAGATTTGTATAGAAAACCTTGAAAACAACTAAAACAACTAAAACATTTTCTGTTCTCATTTTATTTTCTGTTTTTGGAGATTTGTATAGAAAACCTTGAAAACAACTAAAACAAGTATAATATATTTTCAATGTTTTGTAAAATCTCTGCATTAAGCTTATAAATGCAATTGTGTACTTTATATAACAATTTGTATCTTTTTTATTGTGAATATGACTGTAAATCCTTCCTACTTTTGGGAACTGGTTTGTTGATAGATCCACTAGGTAGGTCCTTTGATTCATGTTTTATGTAAATACTGTAGTTTCTGCTGGAAATTTATCTTCACATTAAAAGATGTTATCGAATCATTTTGTTCCAATATATGCAGGTATTTGACTCCCCTCATGTGCAAGTACTTGTTGGCAAGAGAACTCGAAAGCGCTTAGATGCGAAGTCTGTTGTTGAGTTGGTTCGAAGTTTTGATGCTCCAGTTGGTAATGTGTACTATGTTTTCCCTAATTTTTTCTCTACATAGATGTACAGACCTGTTTCTAGAATTCCTTTTTTCGGAACTCTAAATATTGATTTCCATTGTATCTCTATTTGACAGCCATAATTTTGACTAGATCTATCAAACAGAAAGATTGATACGAACCAAAAGATATCCTTCTCACACTATTCACACACTTGTATAACAGAAAGAAGACTCTCTCCCCAGTAACTAACTACCTAATCGCCTATCCCTTTCCAGCTCAGCAATTTCTCTCTTTCTCTCCTTGATGCATTTTTCCACCCTTAAGCCCACTAACTACCAAATTGACCCCATAACCTTCTCGGCTCATATTGATTATGGGTCCTATCAAATATTGATAATGAAAAATGTCTTTCACGTGTATTTCTGGAAAATGTTATCGAAATATCTATTAATGCTATTTTATGATTTTTATCAGTTGCTTGCTCTGTCACACTTCTGAATTTGCTGGTTAGTTAGCATTTCTATGATAAATGATGCTTACTTATTCTTTTATATCTTTGGGAATGTAATTCATTGATTCTTAGTAATTCCTTAGTTTCCTTAAGTAATCATGAATCATTATTTTGCCTTTTCATATTTCTTTTGAAGGATGACACTGTTTATGGTTGGCTGTTTGCGAATTGACTCTTGATTTCATTAGGGACTACTGCATATATAGAGCAGTCACTCCCTTTTCCACAAGATGGGAAGCAGGTTCGTATGCTTTTCAAAACTAGAAGATATTTTGGAGTTTTTCAAAAACTTTAATATATTACTGTTTGTTAATTACACAATACTTTCTTAAATTATCCATTCATGCTAATTAGTGGGTATCCTGGCCTTTACATGATTTAATAATTCACGTTATTCTGTATCACATTCTCCCTGTTGGAAAGAAATTCTGCCCAAGGAGTCTCTGAGTATAACTCACTTTTCCTTTAAGATTGACTAAACTTCTTTTTTTCTTGAGTAGCAACCAAAATCATTTATTGCTCAAATATTTCACTGTATTCAAATTACAACATATGATTCTGTTGTTTAGTGTGGGCAATAGGGAAGTGTTTGCGGTTGATATGCGTTAGGAATGTTGAGATATTGGCTGTTATCAAATATTAGCTGCTAGTAATAACTAGTAATAAGTAATAACTACTTATTATGATGAATAGCCTATCACTTTTCTTAAAGAACAGCCTTTCCCTAGTTTATATGCTAATTGCGATTCAATTGTGAACAAGAAATTGGCAATGATAAGTATTTAATACTTAAACGTAAGGTTATGAGATTTATCTTAGAAGAAATGTGTGTAGTTTGCTTCATTCTATGACCTATTTTCAGTTTTGATAGCTTGTTTGTATTCACATTGGAAAAATGCATTCCAATTTATTTAGCTGAGATTAATATTTCCCCTCCATCTTTTGTGTCGAAGGGCTGGTGGAGTGGAGGATTTGGATATGGGCTGTGGATTGGGATCTTAGTTGCCTCAGGGTTTTCAGTTATTCCGGTGCCGTCTTTTACTTGGAAAGCGAAATTTGATCTCTCTGGAAGCAAGATTTCTAAGGTTAGTTTGGTTCTAACTGTACATTATTAGAGCAATAGAACTTGTGTTTTAAAGTTGTCATATGCAATTTTTCTTTCAGTCTCAAAAGTTTGTTCATTATTTCCAAAATATTACGGATGTTGAGAACAAATGGCAGAATATTGTGAACTTTGTGACAGTAGCTATATATATTTTTTATTGTAGCCTTTGCCTTTCTTCCAAATTCATAATTTTGGTTTTGCAGTTATGACAGAGCACAAATCTTATGTCTTGCTGTTCCTTGAAATGCCAAAATTGTCTGTTTTTTCCCTAACCAATTAGTTTTAAACCTCAAAATATGCGTATGTAATGTTCAATGGTGACTTATTTAACCTTTCTGAGCTCACTTGTTTGGGTAAAAATACTTGCTTTTGATGTAAAACTCTGCTTATGTTAATTTTTTATTTACGTATACAGATAGAATTATTTCCATGGTTTTTCTCAACTATATTTTGTTTTGTAATCCATTTTATACCATCTCAATGCTAGATCTCAATGGATATATTTCTTGAATATTTTTTAAACTCCTTTGTTAATAGTGGCTATTGGGTTTTTTATATACTACAGGATGATAGCAGGAGACTTGCATCCACGTTATTTCCATCACTGGCTTCCCTGTTAACTAGAAAAAAAGATCACGGTACCTAATTTTCTTATTTATTCTTGTTATATATGATCATCAATTATTTTCAAAATGTACTAGAACCTATTCCAGACCAACGAACTGATACGAACCTCAAACCACAGTATACAGATTAAGCAAGAACGGAGAATAGAACTGAAAGGAAATGGGAAATATATTGATTAAAGATGAATTAAACAAGGATAAAATGCATTAGAAGGAGAAACCCCTCTAATAACCCCAGAGCAAAGCTCCAAAATACAAAAAGCTAGTAGCTCTCTACACCCAAAATAAGCCAATGATCAAAAGATACTTCTCCTCACTCTAGTTCTCCTATATATAACAAAACAATTCTCTCCATATCAAACTCACACTTTCAGTACCCTAATTCATTTCTTCTACCAAAAATGCCCCTTCACACTTGTGATGCAGAGACTGAAAATCAATTGCCCATTGTGGAATGGGTCTTAACAATGCTGCCTTATTAAATTTAGTCTTGTCCTAAGACCGTAATTAGTGAGTTGGATACACTTTGCAACTCCGTCTTCCCTCTTGACTTCAATAGCAGATTTGCCAACCCAAAGAATCAACCTTGGATTATTCTTTTCTCCTTGCCTCCGAATAATGTGGGAAAACAACAGAAACATGGATTCTAGAAGCTCAAAGGAATTTCCCTCCCTATCAGTAGGTGCATCTCCTTGCATATAATTACTTTTAACAACTTCCTTTGGGACTAAATGTATCCTGATCCTGACTGGAATTTGGAGGCAATCTCCTGCGACTCCTACCCCTTCACCAGTCTAAAAACATTTGAAACAGCGAGCCAGTAATTCCGGGTAGATGCTGGTCATAGGTGCCAGAAGTTGATGAAGCTTGAGTTTGAGGACAAACCAGGTTTGGGTAACTGATGTAATGTCAACATATTACAGTTTGGCACACCTTAATTTCCTGCTTTCGAACCGATTCGTCAAAGAAACAAAACAAAGAGTGGACTCCGTGTTGGTGTAATGAAAAGATAAGCTTAGGGGAAAATCTGACACAAAACCCTGTAAACCCCCTGCATCGTTAGCCTCTTTGTCTTCAATTTTAGCACTCAAGTGCTTATGATCATTACCATCAGTATACAAGTCCAAACCAAATCTCTTCCTCGCTTTTGCAGACCTGCACAAGTTTAGCACCAGCAGTAATCCCAAACATAATATATATCCCCCATGCTGTCCAATTAACACACCTTGAATTAGCATCCCTTCCAACAATTACTAGCATTTCTGGAAATTCAGCCCAGTAGATTAGCCACTTGTTAACCTGCTCCCCTTGCTGAGAAGTGTTATTGGAACTCAACACTACAAATCCCAGCGTTTCAGGTGTACATAGTAATCAGTCTTAACTAGGGAAATCTGAACTATGGGCCACTTCAGACACCAAACCTTAGCATCCCATTTGTCAGCCACATGCATATTCCCTTGGTTGGTTATCTTCTCTTGCTGTAATCTATTTTGTAAACTCAACACAGCAATTGCTTCCAACACCTCAAACCTGCTATTAGTGAAACCAGCAAAGAGCTCTTCTTGGGCAAAGGAGTCTTCAACAGCTTCCCCATTCCTGTGACAGCACTCGTTTTGGGTCCCTGATACCCCTGTTATTGCGGGGTGATTCAAGAAGTACCTTGTCTTAAAGGTCTTTGGCAGACTATGCATGAACGATGACTGAAATAAACGACATATGAACTGGGCCGTGCAGACCAATTGATGATCCACTCTAGGGGCGTATTGGAACTTCGATGGCAGAAAAAAAAAAAAGAAGTGGAAGAGTTTGCCAAAGACTATGAGTGTTGGAGGGGTGAAGTCTCCATGTGAAGAGGGACCAAACGGGAAATTGCGGTTAGGGTACACCAACATGTCATCAATTTCGCTCTGCCGATTTATCATGCTGTGTGCTCTCCCAACTTCTATTTCTGTCCCCCTGATTGTTGCCCCTGATTTGGAATTATAAATCCTTTTGAAACTTGAAATCAGATGTTTTCTTGCTGAAAGACTCCTTTCGAGCACTTTAACAAACACCTTGTACCCAATCCAAACAGTGATCAACGATACATATCTTTGCAGATAAAGCTCACAAATTATGTTCGACCACAAACATATTTTTTGTGTACTAGTATAAAAAGTGATGGTTGTGCTGTCAGAAAAAGAAATTGTGAGGGATGAAGGAGCTTTGTGGCTGACTAATTACCAGTTCATGTGCTCAAGGCAATGCTATAGGAGATGAATTGAGTCGCAATGCTGGGAGTTGCTTGGTGATTACGGGGGAAGAAGACCTGGATTCTAAAACAGAAAAGAAAGTGGGGAGAGAGACGTGAAATAAAGGGATAGTGTTAAGCGAGTGCTAGATGGGAGAATGAGTGATGTCAAAAATTGTAATTGTTGTGGCGCTATCTTAATGGTAGGGCAGGGAGTGCGATAGGAACCGGGAACAGCAGACTTCGTTCCTTTTCACTTAACAATATTATTGAAAATAATGTTAGTTGTATTGTCAGCTCCCTCGTATCCATTATCGTATTTGTCACTTTCTTTAAGCATTCTATATTACTCTTCAATCTTCAATAGCAGCTGGGTTACATATATTGTTCTGCCACATGCAAAAATTACTCTTGGCTTATGTTCAAACAACATCCATGAGCTGTAGTTATAGGTTTTCTTCAATATAAAAAAGACTGGGTCCGGATATTCTTTTAGAAAATGTTTTGGTGGTGATTCATTCCTGTTTGCTACTATTATACACCTTTTGAATTGCTTTGATTTCATCTAAAATTTCATGTTTCAGGAAGGGCAGAGGCTTTACTAATTGCTGCATATGGCCAAGAACTCTTAAACAATAGCTTGGAACTTTCTTGTGACCCTAGTAGCCTGGACAAATTTGAATCTTGAAAATTGCCATATTTAAGAGCTTCAGCCCTATCCTCCAACCCTGTCATTTTTTTCTGTCATGTAATTGTTATTGCTCCAATTACTATTGTAAACTATATTTAAGTCTATATATTCTCAAGCTAATATTTATTCTTCAAAAAAAGTTTCCTAAATGATTTGATTCTAATTTAGCCAGCCGTGTTAAAAGCTTTGCAGGAGAAACTTTGTCAACAATAATAGTTCTACCTATTGAAGCGTGACCTCATTTTAAGGTTTACTAGCACTCAAACATTTTGTACAAGAGGCTTGGCGTGTTCTATGGTTTTCTTCCACTTGGTATATTTGGAAAGCAAGGAATGCTTGCATATTTTAGAATAAGTATGTGGATTTGGAATGCATCTTTGAAGAAATTCAACTTGTTACATGGTTATGGTTGAAGGCAAGGAGGAAAGCTTTTTCTTATTCTTTGTTTGAGTGAGGCAATCTCTTCCTTTGGAGTGTGCTTTCTTTGTGTATTTTTGCTCTCTTGTGTACAAGTGATATTTGTTTTTTCCTCTTTTGTGCGTTTTTGGTTTGAATGTCGGGTGCATTTACGGTGGTGACCACATGTTTTGAACCACCGTACAAACTGAAAAAAAAAACTTGCTATAGTGGGTTTAACAAGTAACACCAATTTTTTAATATTTGCTATTAGATGCTTAATACATGTCTTTAAATTTTACAAAATAGCCTGAAGTTGTAATGAAACAACTGTTTTTTTATTTCTATTATTCACTTTATTTTATTTATATAATGGATGGAAGTTTGTGATCTTAAGGAGTGCACAGTAACGGCAAAAATGTTATAGAAAAAGAAAAAAGAAAAATACAGGATAAGAAAGATGCATACTTCACTTGTATGGAGATATCTCCCTCTGCATCTGGGTTTATTGATTGTAAGTGGAAATTCAGTCTTTTTTTGGTTTGATTCTCCTCAATCTCATTCGCACTCATACGCTACGCAGATTTAGCCGATTTTTTAATTCTCCCTCTTGATTTCTATTTCCATTTGTTCTTTAGTCTTCTTAACCATTTGAACATTCAAACTCCCACCCAACAACAATTGTTTCATTGTCTTCTCTTGTTTGTGCCGTTTGGGAACCCATAAAATTTTTCCCAAAAACTTCCCGAGCTAATTACGGGCACTCGAAAAGTTTTGCAAGTATTATCATTTGGGTTTGGAAGATACAACCGAAGCTTCAAGGTGGTTTGAGTCATCAATCCCTAGGATTTGCTTCCCTTGTTTTTCTGGCTTCAGGGGCTACTTTTTGGTCGTCGTGGTGAAGAAGGTCACTGACGTTAGAAGCTTTTCTTGCCTATGTTGACTTGATCGACGGTGACTAGTGAGCTTGTGTCTTGCTTTTCAAATTGCTCCTTCTTTCAAGCACAAGAACTCATGGTCTCAGATTGAAAAAGTGGAGGATTTTCAATGCTGATGGCTTCTCCTCATCATTCATAGGAAATATGTTTTAACAAAGACAAAATTTTTGATTTGGTGTCGATCTGGCTAGAGAGAAGGGGAGAATAGCAATTAGATCATATGGTTTAGAAAATCCCTAAATCATTCATACACAAGTAGCCAATTTTAATTTGATTCGTTGAATATATTACTATTAAATCAAATGAATAGTATTACACGAATCACCGGTGGTGACGATTTTTTTGTCTACACCCTAAATGCACCCTTGAATGTCATTTAGGGGATTTATGTATTGTTTTTTTGAAACTCATTTATAGTTGTGTACCTTGGTCATTTTAGTTCTTATGTTAGTAAGCTATCCTTATGATAGTCAGCTTGTCAATAAATGGACTAACATTGCTTGTCAATAAATGGACTAACATTGCATGCGTGACCCGTTAAGTGTTACAAGTTCATCTTTTAAATAGCCATAAGAGTATATATAAAGGCTAAGGTAATAATTCTGTTATGAACTAGCTTTTAAGATTGAATAAGATGTAAAATTTGAGTTTAACAGTTTTTTTATTATCTGCCTTCTAGTTTTGTTGATATGCTGTTTTTTTTGGTCTATGTTACATAGTATTTTTTTATAATTAAAATGCTTTTATAGGGTTTGAAACTCGAGTTGTTACTTTTAGCTTCACTTCCTAACCATTTTATCAACGTGTTGTTTTGAATATACGTGTAAAAATAGAATTAATGGACCATGTATAAATTACTAAGTTCATTGACTTCACTCTTTATATTACAAGTTTAGCTTATTAGATTCATTATCATTACTTAGGTTCCTTATTTATTTGTATAAAATCTGAACATAAATTCATCCTCAATGCTTTTCAATTGAACAAATTGACTCAAAATAAAAATATCTATGTTAACATGGTATTAGAGCTGTTTGAATTTTTTTTCATAGTTGCATATTTCTCCTTTTTTTTTCTTGCAATTACTCTATTATTATGATCCACTTGCTTTGGTTAGTGGGTGAGTTTCTTGGTCTAAACGCCTCCACAATAAGGCTAATTGTCGATCGTTTGGCCTACCAGGGAAAGCCATTGTTAGCGGAGCTTTCACGCGGTGCCTCTCTTTGACGGCTTTATCCTTTTTTTTTTGGCACTTCTGAGCTCGTCTGGCATTGTTTTTGGTTGTCGTTTCCATTGTGAGGCCTTGACCAGCAAGACTAATCTGTCCCTTTTTTTTGCCTGCGTGGCTTTGTCCAGCTATGCTAGTATCGCATTCTTTGATTTTGTGACAGCTTTCAACCTTGTTTGAGTTTGTTTGATTTGACAACGTGAGGTTTTGCTATCAAACCTTGTCTGTTGTTGCTATTTTGTCAACCGTCATCATTCACCTCTACACTAGTGCTATTTTGTCCAGCTATGTTGGTATCACATTCTCTTCCAACCGTGTTTGAGTTCGTTTGATTTGACAACCTAAGGTTTTCCTATCAACCATGTATGTTGTTGCTATTTTGTCAACTAGTGCTATTTTGTCTTACTCACTTATCCCTTGCCCCCTGAATTTTAGACTCAAGAGCTCTTGACCACATCTATTGTAATACCAATCATTTCACCAATATTACTTATTGATCCAACCTTCCTGTTGCCACCTCACCCAATGGATCCCAAAGAATGGCTAAGGGCGGTCGTTGAATTCATCCTCTCTATTCTCTTGTTGTGGATAATGCTCATTGTTCTTGTGTAGGATCGGGATACGTGATAAACCATTGGTATAGTGCATGAGTATCAAGGGCTTTATAAGTTAACCTTACCATCCTCTCCATCTGTTTTTACTTCTATTTCTTGTCCTCCTTTACTTCACAATCGTCTCGACCATCCAAGTATCTTTAAACTTTATAAAATGGTTCCTAATCTCTCCATATCTTTCTTAGAAAGTGAGTCTTGTCAACTCTGGAAACATGCTTGCAGTTCATTCCCTAAACAAGTTGGTAATAGAGCTTATCTCCTTTTGAGTTGGTTCATACTAATGTTTGAGGTCCTAGTGAGACTCCCACAACATTGGGATATCAATATTTTGTGTTATTTATTGATGTCTTTTCTCCAGATTTACTATTTTTAATAAAGCGCTTTGAGATCTTTGTTTTTTACAAGACCTTTTGTGTTGAAGTTCATACTTAGTTTAATACTTTTATTCATACTTTGAGAAGTGAAAATGCTGGTGGAAATTTCTCTACAACATTCACCTCCTTTATGTCGTCTAAGGGCATTCTTCATCAATCCTCTTATGCTCACACACCTAAATAGAATGGTTGTTGCTAAGCCCGAATCGTCATTTCATTGAAGCTACTGGCACTCTACTTCACACTCATGTTCCTTTAAAATTTTTGGGTGACACGATTCTTAGTGTTTGTTGCTTAATCAACCAAATGCCTTCATATTTGCTCAAGAATAATGCCCATGTCTCTGTGCTATTTCCTTCTGATGTGAGCACGACAAGGAAGGGTAAAGAAGAAATTACAAGAAGAAAAGGCTTGAAAAAATTAATAGAGCTTCTAAGAAATTCATGAATTTCTAAAAATTTTGAGCGCCCTTTTTATATGTGGAACCATCATGGATTTTAGTGAGGGGATTAATTAGCAAATATTAGAAGTTCCAGTAGCATGCTTGTACTCACAATTAGGAGTAGGTTCATTCTAGTAGACTTCTACTAAAGCTTAGACCAAATAAATACTCTCTTGTAAGGTTCATTTGTTAACTTTCAATGAATGTTAATGTTTTGGTTAAGAGTTTCTTTTGGAGAGATTTTAATAATAGTGCTTTTAGAATTTGAATTGCTTCTTATCCATGGTTTATAATATCATTGTGGCAGACATAAATTTGTTTTTAATTTTATTTTTTGAAATTAGAGTGGCGATTTCTTTCCATTTTTCTCAATCCATTATTCTATTTTGTTCTTAATATTTTCTCTTTAGATTTCTTGACCTAACTGAAGTCTATAACTTAATTCATAGAGGTTGATGTGTCAATGGTGTTGTTTAGATGCTAATTCTTGCAAATTTGAAGGTAATCCAATGTCATGGAAAAGCAAAAGGCAATATGTTGTTGCAAGGTAAGTACTAAACCAGAATATAGAGCTATGACAATGACAACATGTGAACTGGTTTGGTCAAAACATTTACTTCAAGAATAAAAGCTTAGAGATGAAAAACCAATGCAGCTAATGTGTGATAACAAATCATCTTTGAATATTTTCTCTATTCCAGTATTTCACGAGCGGACGAGCATGTAAAAATGTATGTCACTTTATCCAAGAGAAAATCATATTTATGTGCATCACTACTAGATTTGTGAACTCTAAAAATCAATTAGTATACGTTTTCACTAAAGCTCTTCGAGGTTCTTAAATTCATTATATATATACTCCAACTAGAGAGAGTATGGAAATAAAATTAATGAACTATGTATATATTACTATGTTCATTCTTTAGAGTACATGCATAGCTTATTAAATTCATTATCATTACCTTAGTTCCTTATTTATTACTTTTATAAATTAAATATATCACTGTTGTGGACTTTTAATATAAATATCAGCTCATGTTCATTGCTTTTCAAATAAACAAATTCACTCAAAATATCCGTGTTAACCATGCATATCGGATGAAGGAAAATTTATATCCTATCATTTGAAGCAAATACAATAGAAAATGACTAAATCAAGCCTTAGTTTTCTATCACAACTAATGCATTCGGTGATTTGGTAACTTAAACATATTTCAAAAAATTCTTGTATTTATTATGTTGTTGAGCCTTAAGAAAATATTCTTATAGTTAAACTAAGATAATTTTTTTTAATTAGCAGAAGAACAATCCAACAAAAAGGAATACAAGGGGTGTTCTAACTTTCAACCCATGTTGGTCTAGTGATTATGGGAGCACAACTTTTAGTAGTAGTCCTCAATTGGAACTCATGATGATTCATTTAGCTTATAAGCTATTCTCTCTGTCCCATAATATAAGTCCCAACTAACAAAAAGTCTTGTCTTATAATATAAGCTCCTACACAAAATTAAAAGTATTTATTATGATTTTTTAATTTTCAAAGTTATTTAACCTTTAGAAAATAATTGAGTTTAAATTTAATTGGTGTAACATCTTAATAATATAATTAATACTTCTAACTTTAATAATTTAACTACTTTTCTTAAATCGTGTGAAATGTTAATTGTGGCTTATATTAGCGAGCGATGGGAGTATGGGAGTATAAATGAGACCAAAATTCAAACCAGCAAGACAAAAGATAGGAGATGAGGGCACTGCAACACTTGAAACAGGCCATAAAATAAAGCAGTGGAGATGTAAAAATTTAAAGCCAGTACTATACTTCCACAATGAAAAATCTATAGACCTGTGAGGATGCAATGCGTAGGACATACACTCCAACATAGACTAGAGAAATGAGTTGCATCCATCTCTAAAATCACACTTTTATGTTATGAAGAACTAAATCAATATTAAGATTTCCATTCTAAAAGATAATCTGGTTATGATGCAACCACAACAACCACACCACAACAAACCATATTAATTTGCACTGATTTTGACCTCTTCATTATTTCTCCCTTACACAACAAGAATGCACAGTATTAGCTACAAGACAATTGCGTCGGCCACGACATTCACTCTAATTGCATTGGACGGTCTGACGCAAAGTCATCGCAACACGTGTCAAGAATGGTGCCACCAGTTTGCATCAGGTTTATTATTTTTAGCGTCGGCCGTCTCCGACGAAAACGAAGTTAAAATCCAAAGAAAAATTTAGACATCTTTTGGCATTTTAGTGTCGGCTTGGACCGACTCAAATTTTTATTTTTAAAAAAATTAAAAATTCGAGTTCTTTTTTTGTCATTAGGGTTGGCTAGGCCAACGCAAATTTAACGTTAGCTAGTCTGATGCAAATTTTAAAAAAAAAAAACGTCGGGCAGTCTGATGCAAAAGGGTAGCTTTTATCATCACAAATTTGACGCATTTGTGACTCGTTTGCGTCGATCTTTTAGCATGGGCCAACCGACGCAAATAAGCAACACATAGAGATCTGTACATTATCTTTCTTTCCCCTTTTCATTATGTTAACTTAAAAAACACATTATCTTTCTCTCTCCCTCTCTTATCATAAGCACCACCACCACCAACCTCTCCCTCTCTCATCTGCTCCACCACCACCCATGACTCTTCTTCTCTCCATTTTTGTTCATTCCTTCTTCATCCAAACTCCTCTCTCACCCAAAGCTCCTTGATATTCGTCCCTACCACCTCTAAGTTTGCTGCTGCCACCTTCACTTCGACCTTAGTCACCCGCCACCCAAGTAGTTGAAGTTTGATTCTAATTCTCATTATAAGAATACTCGTAAAGAGCGGTGGCCATAGACCGACGCAAACGGGTAAAAGCCGACGCCAATTGAAGTCCCTAATTCTAATTCAACACAAGTTTAACAAATGAATTCACACATTCAATTCACTAATTTCACTATTTGCAATTCATCTCATACATATTCACAAAATATCACATTCAGTTCAATAAACCCATATCACATACACTAAACCCATATCACATCTAACAACTCAAATTCACTAATAAACTCATTCAATTAACAAATTAAATCTCTAATTGCAAATTAAACTATCTAATTTCACCAATTCCTAACTAAAACCCTAATTACTCAAACTTAAAATTAAATTGAAGAGATAAACAACTCACTAACAATGAAGCAACAAAGAGGCAAAACCAACAATGGAGAGAGAGAGCACGATGGTTGTGGGTGGTTTTGGAGTGAGAAACAAGACGAAGCTCGCGAATTTGTTTATGGAAGGTGGTGGAGCTAGAGGCTAATATGCATGTTTTTACCTAATGTTTAGTATAATTAGGACTGAAATAATGATTTATGTTAATTTAATTCACAAAGAAGGTTATGATTATGCTAATTTAGAATTAATTGAAATTTTTTTACCTAAAACATGAATAGTTAGATTTGCAATTGGGATTCACTCTAATTAGATCATATGAGATTTTAATTATCTCACAATGTAATTAAATTATTGATACTTTGTTAATTTAAATTTAGTGTTAGTTATAAATAATTTAGTTCACGATTAAGCCTAATGTGAATTAAGTGTGATTTGGTTATTAATGTGGTTCAATTTCATTTGTTGATGTAGATTGCATTGTTTATTACTTGGAGCTTTGAGCTTGGAGCTATTGGAGCATATAGTTGAAGTTTGAGGTATATTAACAATTATTTATGGCTGATACATAATATAAATAAAATTAAGTTAGATGGTAAAGTAATATTAGTTAAATTTATGTGTTTAAATATATCTATAATTTAGATTAATTAAGTTTAGATTAAATTGCAAATTTTATAATTAATTATGTCTTTTAGCTAATATTCAGTATTATCTAGATTTTAATAACAGTTTATGTTAATTTAATTCATGAAGGTTATGTTTATGCTATTTTAAAATTAAGTGGAGTTTTTTTTATTTTTTTTATACACGCTATTTAGATCATGTGAGACTTGAATTATGTCACAATGTAATTAATGTTTTGATGCTTTTTTTAGTGTAAATTTAGTGTTAGTTATAACTAATTTAATTCATGATTAAGCCTAGTGTGATTTGGTTATTAACGTGCTTTGATTTTATTTGTTGATGCAAATTGCATTGTTGTTTACATGAATCTTGGAGGTATTTGGGCAAACAGTTGAAATTTGAGGTATGTTAACAATTAGTTATGACTGATACATAGTATAAATAAAATCAAACTCTAGGCAGTTAATTGTTATTTGTTAGTAGATAGGTGATACTTGATGAAATTTTGAGTACTAGGGTGCTGGTTGTGTGTTATTAATATATATAAATATATGCATGTGTATGGTTTTGTTTAGTGGATACGTGAGACCCTTTTAAAATTATGAGTACCATGGTGTTGTTTGTGTTCTAATAGCGTGAGTGTGTGTGATACAATTTGAAAAGTATTTGATGTTATTAGAATGTTTTTCTTAAATGTTTAATATATTATTTAAAATATAAGTAAATTTCTTTTGTTAGATACCTAGATCATCCAACGAAGTATCATAATCTTCATTACTAGAGTGACTTACCTCACTATGGGAGTCATCTTGCTCAGTTGTTGCCATGAGACAAAAATTTGCTTCTTCCTCACTTGAGGAGCTTGGTGAAGGCGTCATGTCATTATCCTCCCATGCAATATAAGCTCTCTTCTTCGTATTGTTCTTCTTATTTTTATTATTAGTTTTGTCTTTCAAGGTTGGACATTCAGACTTGATGTGACGGGGCTTACCACACTCATAATACACAATGGAGCTTGAAAGTGAAGACTTACCCTTCTTTGCAAACTTCTTCTTAAAGCTCTTGTTGCTGCCCTTTCTCATAAATTTGTTAAACTTCTTGACCAATAGATTGAAGACCTCTTCACTTTCATCTTTTGAACCATCATCATCACTATCTTCTTTCAAGGAAGGCTTCAAGGCTAGTCCTCTCTTCTTCTTATCTATGTCTTCATTTGATTTAAGTCGGTGAACTTAGAACTAGACATTCAAACAAATGAAGTAATTCCCTAGTTTTCATGCTTCTAAACACAAATAATCACTAGAAAAGGAGCTAAAATAACTCTCTAAACAACTATCAAAACTAACAACTTTGTAAAACGTTCTTTCTAAGTATTCTTAAAATCCATAGGTCACACATTCTTAGAATCTATATGTTCTTCAAATTAAAATAAGGCTAAAATACACATCTGGTCCTTTATGTTTTGTCGAAGTCATATTTTGGTCCTTTATGTTTGTTTTGTCTAAATTTGGCCTCTTACGTTTGTTTTTTGGACCAACCTTAGACTCTTCTTTGAATCCGTTAGTCTAGTTAACCGAACTGCATACGTGGCACCTACATGACATTAATGGCGTTAGTTGTCATCCATTTCCAGACTAAAACGACACCGTATTGAATTTTTTTCTTAAGCGTATGTAGTTCTGTTAACTTAGATTAATGGAGGCACACTTAAAAAAAAATTTCAATACGTTGTCGTTTTAGTTTGAAAAGGGATGATAATTAAACCGTTACTTCCATATAGGTGCCACGTATGCAGTTCTGTTAACTTAGACTAACGAATTCAAAGAAGAGTGCAACGTTAGTAAAAAAAACAAACGTAAATGACCAAAATAGGATTTCAGCAAAATATAAAGGACTAAAAATGTGTATTTTAGCCTTAAAATAACTAAGTTCAAAGGATCCCTGGAATGCTGTCAAATGGATTTTTCGGTATCTAAAAGGTACTTCTGATATTGGCTTGGTGTTTGATAGAAGCAAGACTACAACCAATGATGTTGTAGGTTTTGTTGATTCAGACTATGGTGGTGATCTTGACCAAAGAAGATCTCTATCTGGTTATATTTTTGCTCTCTGTAATGATGCTATCAGTTGGAAAGTGACTCTTCAGTCTATTCCCGCATTATCTACAACTGAAGTAGAATATGTTTCGGCTATAGAGGGTGTGAAAGAGGCTCTTTGGCTTTGTGGTTTGGTAAATGAACTTGGTCTCGCACAAGATACTCTTATTGTCTTTTGTGATAGCCAGAGTTCTATTTCACTTAACCAAGAAAAACCGTTATCACGACAAGACCAAACACATTGATGTGAGATATCATTTTATACGAGAAATTGTTGTTATTGGTAAAGTTGTGATAGAAACAATTCACGTTTGAGAATCCCGCAGACATGCTCACTAAGCCTCTTCCAAATCCCATGTTTCAACATTGGATTTAGTTGGTCTCTACCATGTTTGAAAACATGATTAGTCAAATTCGAGCCAAGGTGGAGATTATTGAGCAAGTAATGCTGAGCTTTAATTTGTGGCTCTAATTTTTAATTTCTTTAGTCTATTTTCATTTGTAATTATGTATGTGGTTATTATTTTAGTTTTATAATAAAGTAGCTAGTGGCTAACACTTCATCACATAGTCTATATAAGCAATGTTTGTATCTCAATTCAAATCATTAGAGAAATAACGCATTGTCTCATCTAGCTTTTGATATTTTTCTCTTCTCTTTATTAGAGATAATTACTTTGCTTCTCTTAATTCTTCAATTGATTTCGGTTTGTGCTTCTCCATAATACTTATACCGTAACACAAAATGTAGAGCAATGTTCTGCATTTTACTAACAAGCAGCTAATTAAATGAACATTTCAAATTGCATTTCAATAATATAATCAGCTCATAAAACTACAGTTCATGTTTCATGTAACCTTCTAGGCCCTATAGAACGCGCGTTGTCTCATCTACTTGACATTCCTTTTTCAAAACATATATTCAAATAATATTAGATGCAAGCATTATATATCATGAGTTCCTTGATATAAATTTACTTTGTGTATGTATTGCGTGTGCATACGAGTAACATACAAGGATGTATATATGTATGTTATCAAATTTGTAGAAAGATTATGCAGGTTCTTTAAACAAAATAGATATGCTTCAAGAATGACTATGTAATTATCATGTGTAAAAATATGTACACAAATCATTTAGATAAACTATCTAAATATATGGTTTGGCAATGTTAAACATGATAATTGTAACTTCAACATAAATAAACAGATAAAACTTTCACATGTCATTAAACTATTCTATAGAATACAAAGGCTACAAATGTAATATATATATATATATATATATATATATATATATATATATATATTTTATAGAGGGATATCATGCTCAACAAGGTTCATGAGAATTTTGTCATTATTAAAAATTTTGTTATTATTATTATTGCTACTATTATCACTTTGCTCTTTTTTTGTGTAACTATTTAAATAATGTGATGCATTCAAGTCCCATGAGTTGAAAGAGATCTTATTTTAATAAACTATAATGTGTTTTTGGCAATAATCAGACTACAGTATTAAATAAAATTTGGTAAGGACAATGCCAATATAAATTTATCAATACGTGTTACATCACATTGTGACTCTCGCGGCGGGACTTGAAAAAACATATGGATTTATGAATATTAAACCAAGCCAAAATAAATAAGTAAACATTTAAATGATGTATGATGAAATAGATAACCATTTTGTAGTGCAATAATTACTACTCGACAATATATACCATCATCAAGATGGTATCGACTATCAAATGAGATTAAACTAATCTGGATATAATAACTATATGGAAATAGTTGGAATATAAATGATATTGATTAAAGGTTAGAATGAAATGCCGTTTCTGATTGACTAATCTAGTGATTGTGTTGTCTTTATCTCAAACCTTTATGTTTACTCATTTACTTAATTTATTTGTTTAACTTTTGGTCATTAGCTGTCATACACACCTAGCAACCTATTATTAGAGACCTCACGAAATTCAAGGATGCTCAGGAATAGCAGATATGCTCAGAAAAGAAAAGGAAATAAAGAAATGAATCAAGCTAAAACATGGAAAAAGTAAATATGAAGAACAAAGGTAACTTTATCCAGAGTCAATAGATAACAAGTAAAAGGGTGCACAGGTAAATAATGGAGGTGGCAGGCTTCCCTGGACTCTAATGTTTGTCGATCAAAATAACTTGTGGCTAGGTAGGTGGGTAATAAGTCATGTCTTTAACATTTCTTATTATTGTCTTATGTCTCTTTCTGAAATGTTATGGATAATAGCTATCACAAATCTACAAATATCATGTTATCATATTACTTGCAAAGGGATAATTCGTGTTCAGAAAAGCAACAACCTTTAAGTGGATTAGATTATACTGCCCTGTTATGTGCTTATTTTCGTTCCTTTAGACCATAAGCTAGTGTTCATCATCTTGCTTCACATGAGGTTCACGGTCAACTGTCTGCGTTAAGCTTATGCCATGCTTCGCCAGCAGAGATAGCAACAAGAGGTGCACTTTTATTCACCTCTATGTTCCTCTATTTGTTTTTACGAAACAGAGCTTCTGCTTGCATCCCATTTCTCCTTCCTCAAGCATTGAATCAACGATTTGATCATACAATATGAAGAACTTCATGTTGCCAAACACATATCAAAATTGCAGCTCGATCGAACGATTAGAAAAGCTTCTAGAGCAAATCTACGAAATTTGGGCAACATTCATGCGGAAAAACGACAAACTCCATTTCTCCTTCGATAAACATCGAATCAAAGATCCAACCATTCAATATCAAGGTAATAACGTCACAAATATTCTAACAAAATTTGGGCTTGATCCAACAGTTAACGAATGTTCTAGAGTAGTTTTCCTAAACCTGCATAGTGAAAAATGTGATTTTTGGCTTTCTTCTGTTCGAACTCGATTGCTCCTTCCTCAGATCTCTAATCGACGATCTAACCAGCCAGAATGAAGCTCCGGACGTTAGAAAGGTACTACTAAAGTTGAGGCTCAATCCAATGGTCAGAAAATTCGCTAGACTAATATTACAAAACCTGCGAAGTGTGCTTAAGCAAACTGAAACTTTTTGTTCTCCCTGTTGGTTCCCTTCTTTATTAGTCACACAAACCTCCCCAGCAACGACGCCAATTGTTGAGTTATAGGGTTTTAGAAATACGATTAGGGGTTTGTAGACTTACGAGGTGTGTGAGAAATGAGAACTCTAGCTCATTTGATTTGGAGAGAACAATGAAGCACTCATGGAAGATTCGTTGGGAGGATCGACAAGAACACATACTTTGTAAACATGTTCCTTTGAAGTCTTAGATCACTCTCTTTAATGGTGGAGGACTTGTTGTTTTGCTTTGCCAAAGAGGGAGACAATGAGAGGAAGATGATGATAGGAAGGTGTGTAGCATGGGGTTGTTTTTGTTTCTGGAAGAGGGAACCAAAAAGGGTGAGGGGTGGAGCTCTTGTTATGGGAGGAAAGAAGATCCTTGTTATGTGTAAAAGGTTCCCCTTTTATAGAGTTTGTTAGATTGTTGACTTGCAGAACAATTTTGGCACGCGTCTCAAGACATATTAGGTGGTCAGCGAAGGTAGAAACTCAAGCCTTTCAAAACAAACATGGGTCGCTCAGCAAATAAAGATTCACAATGCGAACCATGTAACAAAGTGAAACAGAGAGCGAATGAATTTAAAGTGTTTGCTAAAAGGGAGCGCGTGCTAGAACTCAGAGAGCGAACAAGATTCTAAATGTGGCATGAGTGCAAAGAGCGTCCTATCCCTTGTCTACCATGAAGGCGCTTTGTCAAAGTATGAACACCTTGCGCGCTCTCTTCATCCAAAGCCTTCCAAGCCACAATCTAATTTTTTCCAGACCTTGTGGCGCTGCAACGGTGTCGTCCTACCAATACAACATAGACCCACTAGGCCTCATATTACATAATTTATACGAAAAGCTTGATAAATAATAGTAATCAACTAAATGTCACTCCTTAATATTCAAATAATGGGAGGTCCTCAACACAAGTATAAAATAGACCTTGTTAAGAAAGATTTGATGAGAGGAACATACTCCTTTGGTAATCCATCGAAAATTCCTTCCAAATATGTTCTTCAATCAAAATAGGAGACCCGATAGCTGCAAGAGTCCCTACTATTTGCTTAACCTGAACCAAGTAATCCCTAACTGAGCCTGTTTTCCTGACATTACGCAACTGAATTCGGAGTTGCTTCACCCTAGCACACGTTTCATTTGCGAGTAGGTCTTCAAGATTACCCAGATTTCAAATGTCCATTGACAGCCAACTACTCGAACCCTAAATTGAGTGTCCATGGACTCCAATAACCACAATTTCCGAAGGGAATCATGTTGCTCATAATTTTTATACTCAAGATTGAGAGTACCTTGGCCTCATCATTGGAATTCTGAAATTTTTCCGGTTACTTGTGTTCACTAAGAATATACTTCTTCAAACTAAACTCCTTTATGGTCGCCTCAATGAGTTGCATCCAAGTCACATAGTTGTCATCACATAATTTGCTAGAGATCGCATTTGAGAATGTCGGGGGAACAAAAAGTGTAGAGATGGAAGCCATTGAAGGATCTTCAAGAAAGGCTCGCAGATACCATGTGAGATTTTATCAACGAAGTGAGAGAGAAAGAAATAGAAGGAAAAGTTTCTCTAACACATCACTTTGAAGGTGTCATTTACCATGCACAACATAAATGTGTACAAGTTTATATGGCACAAATTTATCCATTGATTTAAAGTGTGTTGTTGACTTTTTATTTTTTAAATAATAAATCAATGGTAATTAAAGAGATTGTACACTGATATACAAATTTTCACTTTTGTACCATAAGTGAAACCCACTTTGAATTATTGATTTAGTCCATGTATGTTCAATGGTGTTATTTACTATACACAACATAAATATGAAGAAGTTTAAGTGGCACAAATCTATTCATCCACTCATTCACTGTACACAACATAAAATATTGGTGTTTAAATCGGTTTAGGATAATAATTTTTATAATTCAAAATATATGGTGTTATTCAATCAAATAGCCATATAATTCGTACGCACAATTGGCATATAATTTGTATGATTAACCATTCAAATAAAAAACAGAATGATTTATACTGTATTTTTTGTTATTGTTTTTTTGGGTCTCTTTCCATAGTATCAATTGTCGCAAGTAGTGATTAATCACTTCTCAAAAGTTGAGCTCGCACAAAGCGGTTATAAGGAGTTGTTGCTATTTTTAACTTCATGAACAAATGAGTTAAATATAATTAGTTCGCAAAAATATCTCTTATAGTCATTATGGAGTATTTCACAAGTAAATTCATGAACAAATGAGCAAGTAGCCACTATACGTTGTCTATATGGCTAAGAATGCAAGAAAACCAGTCACTGGGGTTAAAGGTACAATCTTATCTTCCCTTATTAGCGTGATCTATCATGGGCTGAAAAGTTCGCTTTAGATTCTCATGCAAGAATTTTACTATTGTTTGTCTCTCCTACATGATAGTGTTAAGATCTAGAACAATGGTGGATCCCCATGTATAGTCCGTGACGCATTGTGGGAGGTGGCAATATAAAGCTTGAAACGGAGAAAGGCCAATGGTAGAGTGAAAACTGGTATAACAATACTCTGTGAGGTGTAGATACTTGAACTAGTGTCGGGGTTGATGAATGGAGAAGCAATGGTTCAGGAGTTCCGTTTGAGCATTAGACTCAAGATCGGAGGTCTTCCTGTAGTTAGAGCGGGGTAGACGGACTAAGGCCCATGGAACAGTCTGCCGATAAATGGGTTGGGCGGAATTGGACTACTAAAAATGAAGACCATATACTTTGCGGGCTTAAGCGGACATGCCCATTCAATCCGCGGATTAAACGGACAAATCCACAGGCGCTACGGACTATCCGATTACTTATTATTGAATTTTTTCTGAAATTTATAGGCCCAACCTAAACTTGCCTTTTGTTAAAAAAAAAACTCTAAAGTACTCTAAACTTAGTGTAGAATTTGATTGGTATTGCTTATTTTGGTTATTTGAATATGTTAAGACTTTTATTTGGATGTGGACTATCCAAGACTCCACCTCAGAACCGACTTGAGAACTACTCACCACAAATTGACCCTCAACGGTCGACTCAGCATCTAGGCAGACCCAACAAATAAGGGGAGACAAGGACCATGAATCAAGCAATCACGATTCAATCGGGGATGCCATAATCAAAGACCAAGATATCGAGAGATACTTTCCCAACTTAGAATGAGGAGGCTCATGCTTGGACTCTATAAGAAGCCAGGAGACACTCATTTGTAACCATGCTCACAGTAAACACCACAGTTCTTATTAGGGTTCAGGCACCGGAATACTACCGTTGTCGGGACGTGGGAGCTGCGAGTGAACATCTGGTGCCCACCATGGGACCGGTAGAATAATTCCCAGCCTCAAAGGAACAAACCTTTCTCTTGAACAGCAACTCGAGATCGCAAAAACGCGTAGTGGAGTGCATAGAAAAACAAACACAAATGCCCAAGCAGGACAGGAAATGGAGGAAACAAACGTTGGAGCGCAAGATAACGGCGGAGAACCCTCGTCGAATCCGTTCAGGGCGTTGCATGAACGCCTTGACGCCTTGCAAGCCCAGAACGAGATGGCAAAACAAAGAAACCGGGAGCTTGATGAAAGAAATCAAGATTTGTAGAGGTAGATTGACGATCTCTGATCCAGCGACAGAAGGTCATAAAGATCCGCGGAGACCCATCACCACACAGTCGCGCCGCAACCGCTGCTAAATCAGTTCGAGGTTCCCCTTTCTTGGACGAGCTAATGAACGAAGAGATTCCCCACAATGTCAAACCACCCGTGGAGGTAGTTTACAACGGGGAAGGAGACCCACAGGAGCATGCTGATTACTACAAGTCCTTGATGTTGGGTTACCGGGCTACAGAGGCCATGATGTGTCGACTCTTCCCGGGAATCCTCATAAAAAAGGCAAACAAGTGGTTCAACAGACTGCAACCCCCCTCAATCCACAACTTTAGGCAACTGAGAGATCCTTTTTTTGCGCAGTTCTCCTTTAGAATCCTTAGGAAGAGGTCACAGGAGGACCTCAACAACTTTAAACAGGGAGCTAACGAGTCCTTAAAGGACTACCTCAACCGCTAAGACCAGGAATCTATCATGGTGGACGACCTTAGTCTTGAGGTCATGAAGAACCAGCTCGTTCCTGGGCTATAGGTAAGTGAGTTTTATCAATGCATTAAACGTAAAAAAATTGTGATTTGGCTCATTTTAGGAAAAAGGTTGAGGAGTGGATCGCAATGGAAGAAGTGTGTGCATCTAAGAAGGACGACCTCAACGCCGCAATCCAACAACCTCAAACGCGAAATCTAGGGAAGCCGCCGCGACCCCCGAAGGCAGATTAGAAATATGTCAAAGAAGGAAGAGAGCCTAGGTATCGAGAGCACTACAACAACTACAATGCGATAAACACTGGGCGAGACAAAATCTTCAAAGAAATCAATAGCACGGGCATCATTGGCCCTTTATGTCGGCCCACTGATCCCTATCCTGGGGTAGACCTGTCAAAGAGGTGTCAATACCACAGATCGTATGGGCACACCACGACTGAATGTCGTCACCTGAAGGACCACATAGAGAAACTCATCCGGGATGGGTACCTCAAAGAGTATGTACGAAGAACCGACGGAGATAGGAGAAGCAGGTCTCGAAGTCCGCCAGCTCGCATACGTCAGGTCAGACGGACTAGTCCGGCCAACAGGGTAATTAACACCATCACAGGAGGATTCACAGGAGGTGGAGAATCCAGCTCGGCACGGAAACGGAAGCGGCACTTACGTGAAATCATGACCATAAAACCTTACACCAAAAAGGTAAAACGCCACCCAGTGATTTCGTTTTTTATTGATGATATCCATGGTTGTGTTGAAAAGCAGGATGATCCCATAGTGATATCTATGGAGGTCATGAAATTCACCATAAGGCGAGTACTAGTGGACCAGTGGAGCTCAGCTGATATCCTCTTTTGGACGGCCTTCAAACAGCTAGGATTATTGGACTCAACTCCTGCGAAGCCATTCGGGAAGCCTGGTTGGCTTCGCTGGGGAACAGGTGAACGTGCGAGGATATATCGACCTAATTACAAAGTTCGGTGAAGGGGAGTCGGCAAAAGGAATCATAGTCAGATGCTTGGAGGTTAGTGCAACAAGCTCGTAAAATATCATCTTAGGAAGGCCGTCACTCAATTTGTTGGGAGCCGTGGTGTCAACGCCCCATCTGAGGATGAAGTACTTGGTGTCATACACCAAGGTCGGCACGATCCGAGTAGACCAGAAGATGGCAAGGCAATGCTACAATGAGAGTGTGAAGATCACCAAGTCCCCATACGCGCCAACCAAAGGGCTGCATGTGATCTCGACCCCAGTAGCAATAGACATGGATCCAAGAATGTATTTTTGGGAAAGGCAACCTCAGCCGATAGGAGATCTAAAAAAAATAATCTTAGACCCAGACCCAGCACATAGGACAAAGATAAGTACCGATCTGTCTCAAGAATTAGAATGTAAATTAACTGCCTTTTTAAGATTAAATGCTGACCTTTTCGCTTGGACCCCGGCTAATATGCCAAGAATCGATCCAGACTTTATTTGCCATAACCTAATGATTGATCCAAGATCCAAGCCAGTCATTCAGAAAAAACGCAAAATGGGGGAGGAAAAAAGAGAAGTCGTATGCACCGAGACCCAATCTCTGCTAGAGGCCGGGTTCATCAGGGAGATACAGTACACCACGTGGCAAACAAGGTCTTAGTGAAGAAAGCTAGCAGAAAGTGGTGAATGTGCACGGATTATACAGACCTGGACATGGCCTGCCCCAAGGATTTGTATCCATTGCCCAACATTGACCAACTAGTCGATAGTGCATCTAGTTTCTAGTATTTGTCGTTCATGGAAGCATACTCACGATACAATCTGATTTGAATGAACCCATTAGACGAAGATAAAACAACTTTCATCGGGGACGCCTCAAATTTCTGTTACAAGGTGATGCCCTTTGGCCTCAAGAACGCATCAGCAACTTATCAAAGGTTTATGGACAGAGTTTTCAAAGACTACATCGGCCGCAATATTGAGGTTTATGTTGATGATATGGTGGCCAAAACTAAAGCCAGAAGCGACCACGTGGAGGACCTTAGTCAAATCTTCCAACAGCTACGGAAGCACAACATGCGTCTAAATCCGACAAAATGTACTTTCGGTGTTAAATTCCTCAGTTTCATGTTGTCGTAACGAGGCATCGAAGCTAATCCAGAAAAATGTAGGGCAATCACCAAGATGCGCAACCCGACATCCATCAAAGAAGTTCAACAGCTCACGGGGAGGATCACAACACTCTCTAGGTTCATTCCAAGGTGGGAGAAAAAGTTCGCCATTTTTTTCCAGTGCATTAAGAAGGCAAAAGCCTTCCAATGGACCGACGAGTGTGAAAGCGCATTTTGGGAGAGCTAGACTTTCTTGTCATCCCCCGAGTGTTGGCACAACCTCGTTCAGGTGAACAACTAATGTTGTACCTATCAGCATCAGATTTGGCCGTTAGTGCTGTGTTGGTTCGGGAAGAAAAAATAGACCAGTAGCCTATTTACTTCGTCAACAAGGTATTACTGGGTGCCGAGGTTCGATACAAGTTGATTGAGAAAGTAGTCCTAACACTAATCATGGCAACAAGAAAGATGCGTCAATAATTTCAGAGCCACGCAATAGTTGTTCGCAGAGATATCCCCATCAAAGCCATCCTGTAGAAACCCGACCTGGCAGGACGAATGGTGGGATGGGCGGTGGAACTGTCAGAATTCGACAATCGGAAAGTAATCAAGGGTCAAGCTCTGTCAGATTTTCTTTTGGAAATGACATCAGTCTCCAGCCCAGTCCCAGAAGCAGTTTGGACCATATGGGTTGATGGAGCTAGCAACGTCCATGGGGGAGGAGCATGAATCATATTAGAAGGTCCGGAGGGTTTGACAGTAGAACAGTCACTCAAGTTTGAATTCAAGACGTCAAACAACCAGGACGAATAAGAAGCTCTGATCGCCGGCCTACGCCTCGCCCTAGACTTGGGGGTCTATAACGTAACCGACAAAATGGATTCCCAATTATAGGCTAACCATGTATCTGGAACCTATCAGGTAATGGACGAGATATTAGCAAAATACGTGCAGAACACACAACAGTTACTCGCCCGATTTCAGGAGTTTAAAATTGAACATGTTTCGAGAGGACAGAACGGACGAGCCGATATCTTAGCCAAGTTTGCAAGCACTAAAAAGGCTATGAACATTCGAAGCATAGTCGTGGAGGTCGTCAAGAGCCTGAGCATTGATAAGGCATAGGTTAATACAATAGAAGAAACGGCTCTGGGTTGGCCAAGGCCCATAGTAGAATACATACAAAGAAGAATTCCCGAAGTTAGGGAAATAGCGAAGAAATTGGCAAGACAAGCAGCAAATTATACCATAATTAGTGACATCCTATATCGACGTGGTTTTTCACAACCCCTCTTGCGTTGCACCATGGAGGACCAAGCAGAATATGTGATGGAGGAAATACATAGCGGCATTTGCACCAGCCACATCGGGGGAAGGTCGTTGGCCACCAAAGTCCCGCGGGCATGTTATTATTGGCTGACGCTAAGGGACGATTCCATTCACTTTGACAAATTGTGTGAAAAATGCGAGAAATTTGCGATCCACCATAAAGCCCCTGCAGAGGTGTTAGCAGGAATTACCTCCCCCTAGCCTTTTCATATGTGGAGAATAGACATACTTGGCCCTTTTCTCCCAGTCACCGGATAGCGGAAATGGCTAGTGGTTGCAGTAGATTACTTCACCAAATGGATCGAAGCAACGCCGATAACGGCTATCACGGCCGACAATGTAGAGAACTTCTTGTGGAAGGAAATCTTGTGCCGCCACAGCATACCTTCGGCGCTCGTTTCAGACAACGGAACTCAATTTGCAAGCGTCAAAATTGCCGACTTCTTTGATCAGTATGGAATCAGACAAATCTTTTCTTCGGTAGAACACCCACAGACAAACGGTCAATCTGAAGCCGTGAATAAGGTAATTCTTACTAGGCTCCAGAAAAGATTAGATGATGCTAAAGGGAAATGGGCAGAAGAACTTCCTGCATTGTTATGGTCCTACCACACTATTGTTCAGACATCGACTTTGGAAACACCCTTTAGACTCACCTACGATTACGATGAGGTTATCCCTATTGAAATTAATTTTCCGACCTCACGAATGCAGAGTTTTGATCCAAATTAGAATGAAGAGGAAATGCGAGCCGAGCTGGATACATTAGAAGAAGCCCACAAGGTTGCTAAAATACGATAAGTCTCGGCAAAAGCAAGGGTGACAAGGAGACAAAACACGCGCCTCATCCCACGATCCTTCAAGGTAGGCGATTTAGTGCTGCAAAGAGTTGACAAACCCAGGAAAAACACCAAAAATGGGAAACCTGCGGCCAAGTGGGAAGGCCCGTACATGATTTACGATGAAGTGGGCAAAGTAGCATACATATTACAAGAATTAGGAGGACGAAATATCTGGAACACTTGGAATGTTACTCATTTGAAGTTCTTTTATTATTAAACAATTGTATTGATGTACTAGTCCTTGTGCGTACTCTTTTTCCTACCATAAGCCTTTTTTCCCAAGGGGGTTTTCTGGCTTAAGGGGATTTTAACGAGGCGCACATATTTGATAAATAAAAGGACAAATTCAGAATATCAAGATTATTTCATGATTGTTAAAAGTCCTAACCAGCCTGGCTAATTTAATCCCCGGTTGGGACTTAGGCAAATTTTAACATTCAAGATCGTTAAAAGTCCTAATTAGCCCGGCTAATTTAATCCCCAGCTAGGACTTAGGCAAATTTAAACATTCAAGACTGTTAAAAGTCCTAACTAGCCCTGCTAATTTAATCCCCGGTTGGGACTTGGGAAAATTTCAACATTCAAGATCGTTAAAAGTCTTAACCAGCCCGACTATTTTAATCCCCGGCTGGGACATAGGCAAATTTAAAGACCTTTAAAAGTCCTAACCAGCCTGACTAATTTAATCCCCGGTTAGGACTTAGGAAAATTTAAGGAACGTTGAAGGTCCTAACCAGCCCGGCTATTTTAATCCCTGGCTGGGACTTAAGCAAATTTCAAGAGAAAAATAGAAGCAACACAAGCAACAAAATGGAATGCACAAAACAGATGATTTCATTAATAAGAAGGAAGTTACATTAAGCAGGAGCATTCCCCTGATTTACATAAGGTTCGCAGGGAACCAGCCGCCCCCCGCGAACCTCCAGTTGAGGAGATAAATGCGATACATCAAAATCTAGAGCAATAACCTTGATCTGCTCCAAAGCTAAATCAAAACCGGTGTCATAAGCATCCACCACCTTCAGATGAAGACTAGCAACCTCGCCTCAAAGGTGAGAAACCTCGGTGGCACACTTGTCTCGATCCTTCTTCTCCCCCTCCTGCTGAGACACCACCTCGTTCTGCAGAGCTTTCACGACCTCGAGGTTCTGCCTGCTATCCTGAATTTTTTTCTCCAGAACTGCTCGTTTAGCAGCCTCGGTAGCACGGGGCCGTCTCCACATCTTCTAACTGCTTTTTTAAAGAGTCACGCTCTTGGCGAATTCTCTCCTGAGCAGCTTTCCTCCTATCATTCTTCTTCTGCAGGGAGTGATAGTCGCTCATAACCCGCTCATAACCTTTGGCGAATTTTTCCTTCTCTTGAAGTAGATTTACCACATCACGATTGCGAGCAACCATCCAACGTTGACACTGATGCGTCAAAAACATCAACTAAAGACTGTGACGCTCAATAGCTTTTATCAGTGCATCATCATCCATCTCGTCTGCCGTCACCACGTCTTTGTCATAACAAAACATTTCCTGGATGAAATCTTCGATATCGAGACGGTTGTCCCACAAGGTTGCAGGCTTCTGAGTCTCCTTATCAGACTCTTCCTCTACCCGAGCTTTCTGGGTACCACTAGGACCCCCTTTCTCCATTGGCCTCTTCCCTTATCTCCGAGCTTCAAGAGATTCATCATGGGGTGTGCCACCGGCAGTGCCTTCATTATCAACAGGACCCAGAACTCCTTGCACAACGTCCCACCTAGGAGGATCGGGCGTAGGAACAGTCTCTGCATCTGCAGCATGCATGGATTTCGGTGGAGAGGTCAAGCTAATAACTCAATTGGAACTTGTAGGTTATCAGCACCGCCCTCAGTATTGTTTCCTCCGACCTTTTCAGCATTCCCAGAACCATCCGCAGCGTTGGCCGACGTTAACATATGAGCTTGTTGAGCATGGAAACGGGCCACCTCGACAGAGGAAATCTTCATCGAACCTGCAACAACAGTATAAGTTAATATGTCAGCAAGTTAAAATTACATCAAACACATGAATAATACCCACCAAAATAGTCTTGCAGGAAAGCAAAATCATGCTCGTTATCAATCAATGTGCGGGAATCCGTTTGAAACTTCTCCAAAAACTCTACGTTGAATCGATCCAAGGGAGATAACTCGGACAAAGATAAGGGAGAAATGGAGCGAGCATCCCGATACCAATATAAAGGGAACCTCTCTTCACCATTCGCCAAGCACAGGAGATTCTCTTCTTTCACTCCAGATCGCCCCATCATGCGGACTAAATGACGTTTGACATTCTCCTTGTACGAGTTAGTAAAAGCGGAGACAAGTCGACTACTGGGCCTATTGCTGACATATACCCAACCACAAAAACCATCTGGAATGACCTGACGTCTCTTAGTCACCCCACCCTTGGGCTGGAAGAAATAGAAGAACTTCTCCATAGAAACATCAACTTCAAGATGCTTACACATGATATGAAACCCACGGATAAAGGCCCAACCATTTGGATGAAGTTGAGTTGAGGCGACCTGGACGACTTTCAGTAAATCCATCGCAAAAGAGGTGAGTGGAAGACAAACACCAAGCGTTCGGAACAAAGTCTCGTAAAAATAACAAAACAGTCGCGACTTCTCCACAGCAGACTTATAAACTTGTTCCCTAGACACGCAGCTAGCAACGACTATTTGGTCGACTGACTCATTATCCCTAGCAATCGTCAATCCAGAAACAGATCGTCAATCTTCTTCTCTGAACCCCAAATCGACACGACAGATAAAACGTTCGGCTTAACCTAGCGATATTTCGAGACCTCATCCACAATCTGGATGGCCACCTTCACCGTAATGGACAAAAGATGAAAGGAAAGAGGATAGGAAAAAAGAAAAAAAGAGATACCTTAAGAAATAATTTAGCTCGGATCGAGAAACCAAGGAAAACAGAAGGCAAGAAGCAGAATAAATTTTCACAATCAAAGTACAAAAGATGAAAGTGAAATGACAACGGCAGTCCAAGGCGCTTAAATAGGCAACGATGTGACCTTGAAGTTTCCAAACCCTAATTATGACAAAGCATATGAAACGACGTCTACTTCCGATCCCTACACCTTTTCAAAATCTCTAAATCTCATCCATTCGATAACTGAAGCAAAACCGTCGATTAGCAACAGTTATCAAAAAAAGAAAAAAAAGAGAACACTAGAACAATCTGGAAGCCAAACATATATTTGAATTTTATTTTGCAGGCATTTATATCTGAAAATACTCAATTACAAGTATCGAGCCCGGACAAATATCAAGATTTCTACAACTCCTTGCGATAAATCTACAAGTATTAACCTCGGATAAAACAAACAGGCCCATAAATTCTCTCGAGTTCTAACTATACGACTCCTGAGTTGATATGAAAAGGAAACAACAACATATGCTATTAAAACATCTTCAAAACAATCTTAGGCAATCGACGCCTAAGAGGTTGACATCCGGATCTGTTATAGCAACTTCCACCTTTGTCGAAATCATCCATCGCCAATAAGCCCGTCATTCAACTAGGAGAGCCGAGACGCAGAAGCACTAGAAGCACGTATGATGCCCCAGCACACCCACCCCATAGCTAAATAAGGACTCAGCAAGGATCACTCCAATAGCAGCTCTGGAGTAACAGACTTCAGATGCACAGTATGCGGTGTCAAATCTCAATGGGCAAGGCACTAAGACCCCCCAGAGGCAGGTTCATCCCGACCAACGCTCTTTCGTGATACAATATACAGCGCGGTGGGAGCACACATATTGTATCAGAAAGCTACAGACATGATCCAAGCTGAAAGCCACTGAAGACTTAGTGGCAAATAAGGCCTCTTCCTTTTCCTCCTCATTTTTCATATGTGGGGTGCAAAGGAAGATGATGTTAAGAGCCCTTTAAATAGGCATGACAGCCATAAATGTGCACCTAAAATGCAGTGAATTAGAAAACGGTCAAGTCAAGCAATTAAGTTGGTACATAAAACAATAACGTAAGATAAACGTGAAAAAGTGGGCACTGGCCACAACAGCCAAAAATTCAAGCTTCCTTCAGCTAAGGCTTCAAGGCTTGCAGAGCTGGTGGACTATCCAAGACCCCACCTCAGAAAGAACCGACCTGGAAGCGAAGAAGATCACCACTTCAAGCCTCCTTTAGCCAAGGCTTCAAGGCTTACGAGGCTAGTGGACTATCCAAGACTCCACCTCGGTAAGAACCGACCCGAGAACCAAGCAGATCACCACTTTAAGCCTCTTTCAACAAAGGCTTCAAGGCTTGTGGGGCTGGTGGACTATCCAAGACCCCACCTCGGAACCGAACTAGGAACTACTTACCACAAATTGACCCTCAACGGTCGACTCAACATCTAGGCAGACCCAACAAATCAGGGGAGACAAGGACCAAGAATCAAGCAATCAGGATCCAATCTGGGATTCCATAATCAAAAGCCAAGATATCAAGATATACTTTCCTAACTTAGAATGAACCTAGACACTAGGAGGCTAAGCCTGGACAGTATAAGAAGCCATGAGACACTCATTTGTAACCATGCTCATAGTTAACGCCACTGTTCTTATTAGGGTTCAGGCACCGAAATACCACCGCTGTCGGGATCCAGGAGCTGTGAGTGAACATGATGTTTAGCCTTTAATTTGGATTTTTTAGATTTTAATTTCTATTTGGTATGTTAAATTTTTTTTTTATTTTTGAATGTTTGGATATTTGGTTTGTACTACTAATTATTGAGACTTAATCTAGACCTTGAAGTTTGAATGCTTGTACTATATTACTGTGAAATTTTATATTTTGAATGTCTAAGATGTTAAACATTTTATGTAATTTCTTTAATACATTTTTACGTAAGTTTTAGTAATTTAGTCTAAAGAAAAAAAAATCTAGAAAAAAAACTACAAAAAAAAAAATAATAGTTATGCGGATGCCCACAAACTTTGGTGGTGGACACAAGCTTCGATTTTTGGCGTCCGTTTATAATGCGGGCTTATACGGATTACCTATTAAGCCAGTGGACTGGTGCGTAGTGGGGCGGATGACTCGCGTACCTAGCTCTACCTGTAATGCAACGTGGTTCCATGGAGGCGAAAAATCTACCTCCAAAAGTTGCTAAGGAAGAGTGGGTGACGACCCAAGAAAATGGACTTTGGCATGCCATGGACTCTAAATACCTCAAAGGAGAATTCATAAGCTAGATTGAAGGCAGTAAAGCTAGTACGGAGTGCCACAAAGTGATCATACTTGGTAAAGCAAACAGAAATGACCCATACCACTTTATGACCAAATGAACTTGGTAAGTGCGTGATAAAGTCCATGCTTAGATCTTCCCAAACATGACTTAGGATAGGAAGAGGTTGTAATAACCCTTTTTGTGGTAGGTATTTGTTCTTCTAGCATGTGGAGCATTCCCGAATGAATTTCTTAAAATCACTATCCACACCCAGCGACAAAAAGGAGGCAACAAGGTGGCTAAAGTGGGCCGGAGACCAGAATGACCAACAATAAGTGTGTTGTAATATTTGTGGAGAAGAGCATTAGAGAGTTCCAGGATCTCTATAACTACTAGACTTCAATTGTAAAACTAAAAAATATATTATTTATTGAAGTATTTCATTGATGGTATTATATATCCACCTCAATTGCAATCAAATAAAGATTGGATCAAAATAAAAGATAAAATATAAAAAAGATAAGATCCTAAATTAAAATAAGATAATAACTAAAACGATAAGACTCTCCAACACTCGCCCTCAAGCTAAAGAATGGATATCCATCATTCCTAGCTTGTAAGTAAGGTCATGAAATTTCCCCGTGGGTAACTCTTTGGTTAGAAAATATGCTAACTGACTTTCAGTGGGTACGTATATTATTTATACAAGCCGACCATAATGTTTTTTCATGATAAAATGTCGATCTACTTCTACATTCTTTGTTTTGTTAGGTTAAACTGGATTATGAGCAACTCTAATAGTAGACTTGTTGTCGCAAAACTGTCTCATTGGAGATTCATACTTTATCTTCAAATCATTTACAATTTTATTCACCCATAACAACTCACAAATCCACTAGGCCATGGATTGATACTCTGCCTCAGCAATTGATTTCGCCACTACATCCTATTTCTTTCTTCTTGATGTCACTAAGTTCTCTCCCAAGAGCATGGAATACCCTGATGTAGACCGCACATCATTGACTGTTCCAGCATAATCTACACTGCCATACACTTCGAGTGATAGCTTGTTTCCCTTTTTAAATAGCAATCCTCTTCCTAGACACCCTTTTAAACATTGGAGGATCGTAGTCACTACTTGCATGTGTCTTTCTCTAGGATCATGCATGAATTGACTAGCCACACTAACTGGATAGGCTGTGTCAAGACGGGCCTGAGCTAAGTAGATGAGTTTACCTAAGACCCTTTGATATTCACCTTTATTTACTTCTGGACTTCCTTTTTCTTCTCAAATTCGATAATTCTATTGTATAGGAGTCTTAGCAACTTTACAACCTAACTTGCCTATCTCCTTCAAAAGGTCAAACAACATATTTCCTTTGAGATATGAAGATACCCTTCTGTGAATAGGCCACTTCAATCCCAAGAAAGTATTTCAAATTTCCAAGATCCTTAATCTCAAACTGAGCCGACAATTTTTCCTTCATGTTTTGCTTCTCAATATCATCCACATAGACTAACAACACAGTTACATTACCTTCTCATGAATGCTTTATGAATAGAGTATGGTCACCTTAACTTTACTTATATCCTATGGATCTCATGGCTTGTGTGAATCTCCCAAACCAAGCCCGAGGGGATTTTTGAAGCTCATTTAAGGCCTTCCTCTATTAACTAATTCGTACCCATGAGGTATCTCCATATATACTTCTTCCTTTAATAACCCATGTAAGAAATCATTCTTTACATCTTATTGATGTAAATTCCAACAGAAGTGGAATGCAAGGGAGAGAATAACTCTAACTGTATTCATCTTTGCAACTAGAGAAAATGTCTACTCGTAGTCAATCCCATAGGTCTTGGAGTACCCCCTTTGCAACAAGTTTGGCCTTGTACCGATCAAACGTACCATCTGATTTTTATTTCATGGTGTAAACCCACTTACACCCATCAACTATGTCCCATGTTTCATTCTCTTTTAAGGCGTTCATCTCCTCCTATATGGCTTGAACCCGATTCTTATCTTTCAATGCTTCCTGTATTGACTTGGGGACCTAGACCGAATTAATTGCTGAAAGAAAACTCTAGTGTTGTACAGAGAGATGCTAGTGGAAACATAATGGGAAATAAGATAGTTAACACAAGACCTTTTTTTCTTTTCATCAGATAAATTAATTACCGACTTAGGGTTATTAGTTCTTACCTCCAGTTCAGACGATTGAAGTTGTTCGGCCATTTCAGGTTGTTGTTGTTCAGGTTGTTACTGATCACATTGTTGCGCATTTCAGGTTGTCTCCGTTGCTGGAATACTAACGTTTGTCGCACAAGTAGAGAGACCGAAGGACCTGGAGAATATTCCACTCAGACTAAGTAGGCTTCACTAGTGGTTCAACTTCTAATAAATTCTTTCCTTGAAGCTGAGGACCCAAATAATAAGATTACATCTCACTAAAGGTGATGTCCATAGAAATAAGGTATGACGGCTTGAAGGATGATAACACTTATAACTCTTTTAGATAGCAAGATCGCCAATAAAAATACACTTAAGTGCTCTAGGGTCTATCTTACTATGGTGTTCATTGTAGACATGGGCAAAAAAAACAAATCCAAACACATGACTCTTTAGACTATTTAGTATCAGGATAGTCAGGGAAAAAGTTGACATAACCTAGACGAGACTCTCTCTGTCGAGGACACGTGTTGGTAATAGGTTTATCAAATATGCAGCTATTAAGACAACTTCTCCCTAATAAGTTTGAGGTACAAACATTTGAAAGAGAAGAGCATGAGTCACTTCCAAAAGGTGTCGATTTTTCCTCTTGACCACTGCATTTTTCTTTGGAGTATCAACACATGTTAATTCATGAATTATACCATTCATTGTTAGAAACTTAGATAAAGTTTGATTCACATATTTGGTACCATTGTCTATACGCAATCACTTTATGGGTTTTCCATATTGGACACAAACCAAGTGAAAAAAATATTGAAAAAAATTCCACAACTTCAAAATTATTTTTCATTAAGAATATACAAATAACACGTGTACAATCATCAATAAATGACACAAACCACTTTGTACCAGTAATACTAGAAACTGATATAGGTCCCCACACATCCGAATTAATTAGATCAAACGACTCTACACTTCTATTATTAGTAACAGGATAAGAGTTACAATGATGTTTGACAAACTGCAAAACATCACAATGAAAAGACTCGACTGACGCTTTAGTAAACAAAAAAGGAAATATAGACTTAATGACACTAAAGGGAGGGTGACCAATATGCCTGTGCTAAAGCCAAGTCTAAGATTCATGATATTCTAAACGAGTTTGATGGCAAGATGGTAACATCCTTTGCACTAAATTGCTTGTAGCTCCATTACTCTTTAGATAATACAACCCGTCCTGTACCTCAGCAACTCCAATCGTCTTCTTGGTGAGAAGATCCTGAATGAAACATTGAGATGGGAAGAATCTTACTGTACAATTTAAATCTTAGACTAGTTTCCTTACGGAAATAAGATTATTAGAAAGATGTGGAACATGCAACACATCAGATAAAAATAAGGAAAAGCTAAGAGAGACATCACCGCATCCCGTAATTGGGAAACGAGACCCATTAGCAACCATTATATGATGGTTCTTCACGGATACAATATAGGTATGAAAGCCAGAGGAATGAGGTGTCATATGGTCAGTAGCACCAGAATCCATTATCCAAAGATTCTCAGGCACAGTATCCGACTACCCGAAACATTAAAAGAAAAAATATTAGAGTTCTTACCATTCCTGACTAGAGAAGAAGAATAAGATGGGTTATGAAGAGACTCTATAAGAGTTTGCAAAAGCTCCACTTTAGCCTTAAGAGCAGGTAGTTCTTCAGAAGTTGAATGATGTGAAAGAGGTTCATTGGTGGTTGTGTTGATATCAGAGACTGCCTGGGAGGCTTGCCTCCGCCATGGGCCCTTAAATGCATTCAACTGGTTAAGGACATTGTCTCTCCCATGAAGTTTATAACAATTCTCCTTAGTATGACCAGAACAGTTGCACCATTAGTCATCCTTTTTGACAAAATCATCTTTCTTCCCATAAGGTTTGTTGGACCCATTAGAAGACAATCCACCTTTGGGAGCTTTTCTTGAGGCTAGTGCTAAGCTCTTAATGGGTTTTTCAAACATCATCACATTTCTATGATTATCCTCACCTATACCAATATAGAATACTTTGGAGAACAAGGGAAGCGTCTCCTTGCCTAACACCTAGATCTTTCCGTAGCCTTAGCCAAAGTGATAACGTCATCGCTACTCTTAAGCTTTAGATAAAGATACTAATCTAATTCTAGCCAAAAGCTTTTAAGGGTCTCATAATAGTCCGTGATCGATAGAGCACCTTGTTTGATACTATAAATTTGACTTTCCTACTCATAACAAGTGGAAATATACTTGCTTCATCGAATAAGTCTGATGAAGATTATTCCAAATCTCCATAGTAGTAGAGAAAAATCTATAATTTTTACTAATTTTTGGAACCATAGATCCCCACAACCAAGTCATAATCAACGGATCCTCATCATCCCACATCTCAAAGTGCGGGTCGTCTAAGAATGGAGGATCCCCTTCAATGTGGTTCATCTGTCGTTGTCATTTTAAGGTTCTACGGATAATTGTGCCCAATGAAGATAGTTGCAACCATTAATCCAATTACAGGAATGCAAAACCAGGAAGAAGTTGGAGTTTAAAGGCGCCAACAGAGTGGTTTTCACCTCTAGAGTGATTGGAACAGCCCCAACCATGCGAGCGAAAAAGTAAAAAGATTAAAAAATTTTGGTTTTTTAAAGAAGAAAAGGATTTCACCAAACGACAACCATAAGGTGCGTTGTTGGGGCTGTGGAGTACCTAAACAGAACCAGCACGATGGGAGAATGCTAACAGTGGTGACGACATCGAAAAATGATGCTGAGAAAGGCCTGCTTGCATAGGGTCGCCAAACTTTGGCGGCGCATGGTGCCGCGTGGGTTGTGTGACATGGATGATTCCAGTGGCGTTGGACTCTTCTCTCCAAGGTAACTTGCCTGTGGTCTTGGTTGCTTGATCGGAGTAGTTGTTGGCGGTAAACCGTGGCGCCATCAAAGTTTTTCGTTCATGCGCGTTTTAGCGGTTCCAGAGTATACCACATCTAATACCAAATTTTAAAATTAAAAATATATTTTTTATTAAAGTGTTTCATTGGTGGTGTTATAGGTACACTTCAATTTCAATCAAATAAAGATTAAATCCAAAATAAAAGATGAAGTATAAAAAGATAAATTAATACAAGATAATAACTTAAAAGATAAGACTCTCCAACAACTTCCTTTGTAAAAGAGAAGGTCATCCTTGAACGAATAAGCTAAAACCATGCTGTTTGGAAGGAATAAGGACTGACCTGGGGGATATTGAATGTAGTGCAGAGCTGGGCGAGAATGGTGGGAAGGGGCGTGAAGACCTTGGAGAATAGCAACAACCCCTCATACTATTTGCGGGAAAGAGCATCCGCAACTTTGTTCGAAGCACCAAAATGATACTTAACATCAAAACTATGTCCTTGGAGTTTAAACGCCTTCTTTTGTTGTTCCGGTGTTTGAACTATGTCTTTGGAGTAGCAGCGCAACCGAAATGAATCAAGTTGGAGCTTGAGGAACGATGTGAGAGACAATGAGAGGCTGTTGTGATGCCTGGCAGACTAAGCAAAACTGCAGAAGTAGCAGCTCAGCAACTGCATTTGCTTGGATTTGGAGGATTGAGCATGGCTGAAAGGGATACCAGGAGAGGGACTAGGGTTTCAAACTTTCACTTTCTTTCAATTTAACTATCTTTTTGGGAAACCTTTCTTTCAACTTAATATTGACATAGAAGTAAATTATTTTCTTCAAAAAGAGGACTATAAAAGTAATGGGCTAGGCGTTGCGCTGGACTTGGGGATTAGTAAATTAAGATTTTTTTAAAGTAGAAATTAAATTTTATATTTTGAATCAAAATTAATTATGATAAAAGATAGTTTTTAAATTTAAGCGGGTACCCACATAATCCACAGAGCCAGCAAATTTTGTCCATTTTGTTCGCGAGCAAATGGATTTGGACCGCAGAGCCCACAATTTAAAAGGGTCTAAATTTAAGTGGCTCATATCCACATAACTTGTGAACCTATGGGTTGGTCAGTGGATTGTGGTCTGTATACCCAGTACTGCAACCATGACATTAGCGGTGGAAATCCTAGATGGGAGCTACCATTAAGGTAGAACACCCTAGGACTAACCATGACATGACATTAGTCGTGGTGGTCGTAGAGGGGAGCTTCTAACAGGGTGGAAAACCCTAGGACCAACCATGAAAAATGCAATGGTGATCATAAAGGGGATCTTCTAACAAGGTGGAAAACCCTAGGTCAAACCATGATATTAGCGGTGTATGTCGTAGAGGGGAGCTTCTAACATGGTGGAAAACCCTTGGGCCAACCATGACATTAGCATTGTATGTTGTAGAGGTCAGCTTCTAACAAGGTGGAAAACCCTTGGATCAACCTTGACATTAGCTGTGTATGTCATCAAGGAGAGCTTCTAACATGATGGAAAACCCTAAGATCAACCATGACATTAGCCGTTGTAGTTGTAGATAGGAACATCTAACACGGTGGAAAACCCAAGGACCAACAATGACAGTACGGTGGCGATCGTAGAGGGGAGCTTCTAAAAAGGTGGAAAACCCTAGGACCAACCATGACATTAGCGGTGTATGTCCTAGGGGGAGCTTCTAGCACAATTGAAAACCCCAGGGACAACCTTGATAGTAGCCGCGAATATTTGATTTACCCATTGGCCAAAAAAGTCCTTTAAAAATAATGCATATAAAAATTTGAAGTTTTTGCTGCCTCAATTTGTAATATGTATTTGATCTGATCCTAAATTACAAATTATTTGAAATTAATATATTTTTAAAAACTATTAATTCAACATTCTATCTTAATTATTAATGAATACTATTTGAAAATATTAAATTGGTATAATCAACTATAATTAATTTTTAATTATTTAGATAAATTACCAGGTTTAAAAAACATTTATTAATATTATTTCGATGATGGCACAAGTTAAACAATTTATTTGTTTGACTTTGGAAGGAACTAACTTCAAATCTATAATTTTTTTTCACCAGTTTTAGGTCATAGTAGAACAAGTTGTTAATAGTTTGGCTTCAATTAATGAGTACATGGCATTTTCCTTTGTTATTTGCTCTGGTTGTGACAAGTGATTTGCGAAAGGTTTTATTCGGTCTACGCGTGTGGTATGAAGCCAAACAATTCATTCATTAGAGATGAATTAATATTGTACAGTATGTGGTGCGATAGGTACCTTATTGTGTTAAATATTTTATCTCCAACCGAAGACACTAAATATATGGATTGTATTTTACCAAAACTCATAAAAAAAATTGGAATTAATATATTCTCCTATTTCAAATTTAAAAATAAACCCATATTTCCAAAATAAACCAAACTATCTGCGCATTTAAAATGGTAGCCTTCTTCCTTGCCTAGTATTATTTCTAAGGTGCAGGTCATCAGGCAGGAGAACCTTCTTCCATAGAGGCAATAGTAGAAAAAAGTAAATCAAGTGCTCCATACAACAAAGCCAAAGCCAGTTCTTTTCCACTATCTTGGAGTTGTAGTGGATATTGGAGTCCCCCTCCCCCTTCCCCCTCCCGTTGTCGATCCAACTGAACTTACATCAAATTAAGCTGGAGTTGAAGTCTTAGGGTAAGCAGCTTCATACGCCATTCGGATATCAGTAGTTTCTGTCCTAAGGCAAGCCCTTGCTTTTCTAGTGATAATGTCATCTAGTTTTTTCTACCTTCTCTAGAAAACGAAGGAGATCTTCATTCTAGTTAATGCAGTTAGTCTGAGCATGATAGTAGTAACAATAAGGAAGGAAATTTGCTAGGGAAGTAGGCTTCCCTCTTGTGTTATATTTGCTTAACTTAATTAATTTCGGTTATATCGGATTACTTTGCTGATATTATGTGCACTAATTTTTATTTTTTTTTCGAAATATTGTTTGATGACTTACTCGTTTTTTTTACAATTTTTGGTCAACATTTTGTTTCATAATTTGAAACTGGAAAAGTTGCTCTTGGATGTGACGTTAACACTACTTTGTTGCTCTGTGTTTTCCCACTATGCAATTAAATATTCATTAAGTAATTGTGTATAGTAAGGCAAAGTTTAAGGTGGGCATGTGTCCACTTTTCCCACCATAGGCAAAACCAATTTTTACTTTCTATTGTCTGTTTTCATTATTTCTACTTTCACCTCTTTATTTTTGTTAATTAAAAAACTAACCCTGGCCAACATTAATAATTAATGTATTATAAAAAAACTTTATCTTCGATTTTCAGGTTCAGTGAAACAACCTTCATCCCTAAATCTGCTAATCTCCAAATCTGATCACCTCCAAATCTGCAGAAATCTTTAGCTTATGGTTTAATTTCATCTCCAAATCTGCAGACATGATCGCGTTTGCGTTTAGGTCCTGCACTGTATTTGTTCAAGTTCGTACCTCTAACGTCGCTGTGATGGCCGCCACCACCTCTCTCCCTTTTTGTCGCTACCAACCCACAACTCAAGTTTTTTCTCAGATCTGCACTCAAATCGTTCGTTTGCTGAGTTTTGGTGAAAGCGAAGAGAAGAAGAAAGGTCGTGAAAAAGACAAGTGAATAAACACCGTATTCGTTCAAGTTCGTTCAGCCAGTGTCACTGCTATTAGCCGCCACCATCTCTCCCCATTCTTGTAGCCACCACACCACAACTCAAGATTTTCCTCAGATCTACACTCAAACAGTTTGTTTATCGAGTTTTGGTGAAAGCGAAAAGAAGAAGAACTACCGCGGAAGAGACAAGCAACGCAGAAGAAGACGAAGACGAACTCTACCCTCAAAATGGCATCGAAACCATTTTCTCCGTTTAGTGATGTAGTTTTTTTTGGGTATTTTAGGTTGCCCAATTTGTTGTTATCCATATCCAAATTTCCTTTTCTTTTCTATGATGAATTGTGTAAGTTTACATTTTTAATCCATTTTTCTTCCAGATTCTCTTTCATTTTTGTTCAGTAATATAGGCTTTTCATCTTGTTCTGGTTTTCTTTTTTCTTTTTCCAGAATCATAGCTTAACCTGTATTTGTTCATTAATTTAGGCTCTTCATCTTTCCTAACTTCAATCGTGCAAATCAGATGCGGCATCAGAAAAATATGTATAAAACACCATTAACGTTGCATCCAGAAATAAATATCATCAAGCCATCTTTTTCAGTTTCATTGAATCAAAACCATAAAATAAGAAACTATATCAACACCTTAAAACAAAGTAAATAAATAAGAGCTCCACTTAGCAATTTTTAAAAACATTTGTATTTCAGAGAATCTCCTACAAAGAATCTATTTTAGCCTGTATTGCAATTTATTAAAAAACTTGTATTTTAGGTAATAAAAGACAATCCAGACCATCCAATTATTTTATAAATAAATCTAATGACTGTAAATTACTTTCCCACCATGGAGAAAGTGGACAGATGCCCACCTTAAACTTTTCCAGTATAGTACATTGGATAAAACATTTTTGCATTTACAAGAGTTTGCATTAAGCTTATGGCTGTCAAGGTTAACTTCCCTCTCACTCAAAAAATTTCTCCCTCTAATATATTCGTTGACATGTTCCACAAAAAATGGAACCCAACCCGCTTGGACCTCAATCTTATGCAATGAGGTAATGCTCCTTTAACATTGTGGTTATATGTTTTTAACTAAATCTGTGGTTTACAATAAGATTTTTTTTAAACAACATTGACAAAGAAAACATGTGTATCCTTGCGAAGGGAGTTACTAATTAGAATTTTCGTAAACAAACATAAGAACAACACCACTTCCATTGTGTTAAACTTCTAAGAAGGCTGGTAGGCAAGCTTGGTTCGGTTGAAATTTCACTAAAGGCTGCTTTTTGTTATTAAAAGAATTTCACAATGTACTAACTGCTGATGTCTACATTTTTGTAGCACGTACACAAGCAAATGGACATGGTACACTTAATGGACAAGCACCTAGAAAAGTTTGATATGTGTTTTGATATCTTAATGCAGGTTAATAAGAAGTCTGAAGAACAAATGTTCAGAACTAAAGCTACTGCTACTAAGATTATGAATGAAACAGTACAACTGATGAACAAGGCTACAACACCTCTGAACGTTTCAACAAATTTCTTTCGGGAATTAGGATTAAGTGAAGATAACACTGATTTCAGTTTCACCATGTTGAAACAAAAAGCAAACAATTATGTAAATGAGCTTATTAATTTATCTTAAGATGATATAGATTGATAGTGGAGAATCTCCACTATGTTACATAACCATAAGATGGAAAAAATTGTCCTCAACTCTCCAGAGGTGCACAAAATGAAGTGAGGTTCCATTACAATAAATGGTGATAAACAATCGACCAATCTATCGCGTGACCAAAGCCCTTCAAAGGGTATAATGGTAAAAGATCTTGGCAAAAAACTATTTCATTCCCTACACAGACCACAAGGCCTGCAAATCCAGAAGCTAGAGAAAGGGAAGGAGAAGATTGAAAATGGAAAAAGAAAACAACACAAGTTGGATAAGGTGAAGGAGAAGAAATGCAACGTTAAGAATGGACAAAAGAATGACGTCAAAGTCATTAAAAGTCAGCATCAATTTTGCGTCATTACAAAAACCTCTTGGGGAGGTGTTGCCAAAGGTATTACACGATCTTTTGTTTTTTTTCTACTTGCTTATTTTGTGTCAAATAATGCTCAACCAACTCCAAAGTTGAATGTCACACCCAACTTCTGATTGTTGCGTATATGTTTTACCCCAACAAAGATCCATGGTAAGTTAATGATAAGTGTCAGTTGATCAAGTCATTTAATGTTCTTTTTTCAACAGTATGAAATCAAATATATGTTGGATATTTACCCATAACTATTTATTTTGTAGTGAAACTATTGTCAGGCTTAGGGACATAGAGGTATCTAGCTGACAAATTGATTCTATGTGTCCAGGGGAAGTCATTGACCCAAAGGTTAACTTCACCCCTTAGTTTACATATACTGTCACCAATCCTGCAATTACCTTGCATGACTTGATATTCGTTAATGTTGTAACGTGTATTTGTACAAGTATTGATCATGATGGCAACAAGGGCCATGTGGAATTGAAAAATGATGGATACACCAACTGTTTGGTCCCTCACACCTGTGTTTTACATATGTTCATATAACCATTGTTACAAATAAACAAGTTTTAGGAAAATTCCAATTCAAATGTTATTTGTATGTTAATCTCATAATTTGTGTATTAACTGAAACTATGTTGAGCCTATTAGGTGGATGTGGATCAACGTCGTCGTCGTCATGTGCTTGAACTACTCCAGCATTATTGTCACGAATGGATACCAATTTACCCTGACTTGAATATTGTAAGGAAAGTATGTTAAATCACAATATTTCTGTTATGTGTATGGTGTTGCTTAAATTTTGTGCTTTAGGTGTATGTGTATTATCCTATTAAGGATTAATTTGACAATTAGTATCTCATGGTTATCTCCATCCAACACCAACGAATATATTACGGGAATACAATGATAGAATTAATGAAATCAAATGCAAGGAAGAAAGTAATTCATAGGCTAGTATAATTTATTCTATCCTAAATACTAGTGCTTTTGACTAATTAGTTTATGGTTATAATTAAATACTCATAACTCATGCTTATTAAAAATGCAGTCTCAAGTTTTGTTTCAAATGATAACTTCTAAGTATTATCCACATTGATGGTTTGACTTATATGGGTAGTTGGCGTATACTCAACAAAACTAATATCAAGTGTTCCACCTATAGGTTTGTCATATGATAAATTATTTGATTTATAAAACCTAACTCAATTAACATTAGATGAGGCTTAAACTAACATGTTATGTATGTATTTATATTGTACTGAACAATTTGCACTCTATGTTATCGATTGGCTAGAGATGGACTTTGCTTTCCATCTGAATGTATCTGGAGGGTCAGCAAATATACCAAACTTGAATAATTATTGTTTAACATTATTAACACTAAATAATTATTAACTAATATTTATTTTTTAGATAAACAAGAAGTTAGTGAGGATGCGTATCGCCATGAACTTAATACGCATTGAATTCAATGAAGTCATAAAAGATGTGGAATCACTTGCTTCCATATTTTGGGAGTACCCCATCACCGAATAATATGCGCTTCGAAGGATGCATGCTCTTGTTTTGACAAAAATTTGGTACCTAGGACAAGGGATTGTTTGCATATTGAATAGTATGGAGTGTGCTTCTTAATTTATGTCTATATTGGGGCTGGTCAATTTTGCTTAATGTAATCAAGAATGCATTGTCCATCAATCCCGTTAATTATTACGGGATACTATGTTGAAGTTATTTTAGTTAATATTAGTTATAGTTATTTTGTGATTTCCTTGTGGTAATTAGACAATGTGAATATTTCCATATGATGTACCTAGTGGCCCAATTATAAATCAATTATTCTGCACACTATATTTAACACGCTATAACCTTATTAATTATTAATTATTTTAGAATCAGTAATAAATCATCAATTCTGTCCCCCTACTCCAAAAATTATGAAACACAAAAATGTTGATGTGCTTCATGCTTCTAAGCATTGAACACCTATTTTTTAGGTAGCTTGTGTTAATCATAATAGCCTAAACAATAAAAGACAACGGAGAAGCTCAAGAACTTATAAGGCTTTTGTAGTATTGGAATTTTTAATAAAATTCTGTTTGTACGGCTTCATTACGCTAAGTATTACAAACCATTCTTGTTAATGATATTATTCAGCACTACTCTACATTTCATTTAACACGGAACATGCCGCGCTTTTTAGGATAACACCACATAGTCGTTATGAAAGTAAAAAAAAAAGTGTCATGTTTTAACACCACATAACGCTTCATAATGAAAAATAAAATCTTGTTAAAATTGCTATGAGGATGCAAATATTATGTATACAATATGGTCTGATTAACTTTACAATGAACGAACAAAATTGGTCGAGGCTTTATCAACTAACTATGGACTACATTTATGGACTATGGGTATGTAATTGGACAATTGACATAAACAAAATAAGCACTAGCAAAATATAATCCAATATGAAAATTAACAAAACGAACTTACTTACTCAGTACATAGTCAATAAAAAAAAACTTAGTCCACGACGAACAAAATATGCTTAAGGCCCACCCACGCAAAAATTAACTCACTTATAAAAGAAAAATTACATCCTATAAATCAATTGAGTACATAAAAAATTAATGATGCAGTTGGTCCATTACTAACATTAATATACTCCCTAATCAACCAAAATTAAAAAAAGATCTATGACAACCTCTTACTTCATTGTGGCGTTTTCCAACCTAGTGCGAAGATCTTGTAAAAGCACACCAATCTCATGCTACTAAAATACACTGGATTCCACAAACGCAACATCAACATAATAGATAGACTGAATTATTGAAACCAAACTTACAAACTTAGTGATTGGGTGCTACCCTCTCCGTTACCAGTACTATATTCTTCATCGTATTGACATTGACAACTCTTTTTGTTGTGACCAACCAATTTACAAATAGTACATCATTGCCTCCAACTACCTCTACCAGCGGCAAACTTACTATTACATCCCTTATACTATACGCGAACTGAATCTCTTACATTTTCAGTCTCACTGTTGGCTTAAACCCACCGAAGTTCATGTGTATAGGTCTCTCTAGTGTGCTTCCATGCGAATTCATTACTAGGGGTTACTTAGCTAAGAAAATTACTAAGTTCAGTCAATCCTTCTTGTTTGCCCAAAAAAACTTCATCCCAACAACTTGGTTCTTTTTCACAACTAGCCTTAATTTCATCTTTTGCATGTTATGTCCATTTATGATGTATTAAACTTCTAGGCAACTCTTGAATCCCTAGACACACTATATTTCCGACAATTTTATCACTTAGAAGGCTAAAATATTCCATTTTCATACATGAACTTTTAATGATTGATTCCACAATATACATAAACACGTGAAAGACCTTACCAAGTGATCTATATTGGATAAAATGTAAATGATATGCGTACATATTTCTCTAGTGTCTCGTACTTCAATTAGTGTTGCGCTATCATGAGTGTTGGACAAAACTTATTGAACAATGTCCGAGAATACACATTAGAAGAAGATCTCTCCAATACAGCATAACTAGTTTAAAGTACCGATTTACCTTCGATGGATATATTCCAAACATAGGTCAACATGGTGTATAAATTCAACCAAACTATATCGAGAGTTTACATTGATTAATTTGAGCATGGAACCGCTCAGAACGAGAGGTTATCTTAAACCCAACAAAAAAACTTTCTAAGATAAATGTTTTTGCCCAAAACTTTCACTTTTCATACATCTCATTCACATTCACATAATTGTCATCTTGAAGCTTAAACTTGTTTACCCCATTGATCTACTCTACCCTCCAATCATGTCTGGTGAATTAACCAAACATAAGACTTTGAAAATTAGTGGTGAAATCTGCATCGTTGATATTACTATGTGCGTTGCGCTGAAGATGTCAAGCACATAATCTTTGCCGAGAACTAGGAAAAATCCTCCTTATTGCCTTCCGCATTGCAATATCACCATTATTTATTACTAACAAAAATGTTTTACCTTTCATTTCCACTAGAAAATGTTCAAGAAGCCACACATACATTGTGGATACAAATGCTCTAATATGCATTTCCATATTCAAATGGGGTTCTTTTTCTTCTTAGCTGGATTCTGATATTCGAATATTGTGTATGTTGAAAGGTCTTTTGACCTATTTCCAAGATCGTCTTTATAAGCCCTTGGCATTCCTTTTGTTCCCACACATTTTCCATTCATCATCATTGTCTCTTAAGCTTTGACTCCCATGCTCTCTTCATTTCATAACTCTCAAATCAATTAAATTTATTCTAAAGGAATATTTGCTTGTGTTCTAAACAGGCTTTCTTTGTTTTACTACAAACCTAGTTATATCAATAATCAAAGAGCCTTAATTAAATCAAAGTGATTCAAGTTGTATTTTCTACTCTTTGGAGAGCTCCTTTATTGTAATCACCAGAGAAATGTTGAAATATTCCCGAACGCTTGATAGTTTCTTTGAATAAAACCATTACTCCATATCAAACATTGCATTCTCCCCTCTTCGTCAATATCGTGAGGAAAAAACACAACATTGTCTACCTATGCTCGACAAAAATAGGCAATTGCACCGTTGGCATCTCCTGGTTCCATATGACGTTGCCCTCATATCTCATTGTAAATGTCTTTTCTCATGAATGCCACACTTTCATATGCACCACAATTATTTGCAAACGTACCATATATTAGAGGAGTCTTGATGCCACCTTTGCACATGTTGTTAAGTTGCACAATATCCCCATTCATTATTTTTCTATGTGATGCTAACAACCTTTAATAACCTTCTTCTAAGGTATCATGATTGTGTTCATTTGTAAAAGTTGTCACACAGCAACGTCTACTTTCACCATTAACCCAAACTTTCACTCTTGCTAGACAACCACATCTTGTCTCTGGTTTTGGTTGACGCTGATGATCTTCTCTATTTTGATTTTTGTCTTCCCTCCTTCCTTTTCTGTTACAAACAAACACTTATGCCGTGACAACCCCATGTTTGTTCTTATTTGTCTTACTCTTATGTGCTCTAAACCCATTAACTAATGCTTACCAATTATAAAATGAGAATGCCAAACTTAAATTTGGAAATTCAAACATTAATATTTGAGCATCTTCTAATGTTTTCACATTGATGTTAAAAATATCATCTAAAACACCAAATTCAACACTAGTGTCATCTTCACAAACAACTTCATCCACAATTTCAATTGGATTCTCAACATTCTCTACTTCAAAAGACAAATGGTCCAACCCATGATCAAGAACAAAAAAACAACAACAAAAAATTCAACACAATAAAATGCAGTATATTAAACTAAATTAGAATTGAAAAATAGTTACCTTTACAAATTTTATTTCCTTGTCAATAATGTCCTTACTTAATTCTCCAAGTTAAAAACTCATTACTTCATCAATTTTTTCAATAATTTCTAGAATACAAAATATCCAATTTTCATTTTAATTAATTCATTAAAACCCTAACTCCTACGAACAAATCAACAAGTTAAAAATTTACCTATTTACAAGGAGATGTTGTCTCACTTGATCGAGGACTCAGTATGTGATAGCGATTTCTCGCCATTCGGCAAGTATACCGATCATTTAGAAGATAGGAGGGGAATAAGAGTGTCGTCCCACAAGGACTATGTTAGGCTATCTAATTCTGAAGTCCTTTCTCTATTTGGAAAATCATTATCTTATGAGAAAGAGTTTGTATTTGAAAAAGAAGAATTCAAAAATAACAATTAAAAAAGGTAAAGATCAAGAATGAGAGAGGTTATGGAATAGGTTCATTTGATCCCTCCCTTATGTAACAGTATCTTAAGGTTAATTAATGTTCAAATCAATCAATTGAAGGTAACAATCCACATAATATAGACTAAGTCTATCCCTAGAGTCTTAGCCCCTTTGCTTTATCCTCAATTCCCTAATTCCTTAGGCAAATATTAGAGAAAACAAGATAAGAAGGTGGATTTAACAAAACCTCATAACTTACGAGTCCTATTCCTAAGATCATGCAAGATTATGGTGAATTACAACAGTTCCAATACAACCATCAATCTTCTAATTGCAAAATTGTATCTACATCAAATTTCCCATTGACTAATTCAAGTGTAGCATTCATGTCGGAAGCAATTTCACAAAAATTGAAGTTAATCAACAAAGAATAAGTATTAAGAATAGAAGTAATCACTCAATTGAAAGAAATAAACATTGAATTAACCACAAGAATCAATTACATAAGTTCTGGGGATCAAAATCCCCAATTTCTCTACTCTAGAGAGGTTTTGCCAAACATGATGGCAAAGAGAGAAGAAGAGAAGAAAACCCTAAAAGAAGAGGAATCCATGAATCCTTGATGATTTTGCTTGCACAAGATCCTTCAAGACTTCAAGAATACCTCAGAACTAGAGAGAAGTGAGAAGAGGAAAATAAATCGCGCCTAAAATGAATTATGAATCAAAAGTCCTGAAAAAAATAAAATTCTACCTATATATAGCAGGTGTTGCGCGTGAGCACGCGCAAAATACAAGAGAACACAACTGGGTTGCACGTGGGCACACTCTAGGAGCGTTGCCAACGCTCAACATGCTATCTTTAGGCCCTGTGCTACGCGTGAGCAGGCTTGGAGAGCGTGGGCACACTCAAACTCTCGAGAGCTTCCTTCAACTTAGCATGGGCAACTTCTTTGTGTGTGTGGGCACACTTTAAACTAAGGCAAATTCCTTCAAAATGAGCGTGGACACCCTTTCTTAAGTGAATCCTTGCTTGATCAACTTCTCCTCATGTTTCTTAGCTCTTTCCAATGCTTTATTCTTCAATTTCTCCATCTCTTGACCCTACAACATCACCAAAACACCAAAACAAGGATCAAAAGTGGGAAATTCCAAACAAAACACTAACAAAAATAAAAAAGTCCTACTCTAAATCAAAGCATTCAAACAAAGGAAAAATTCCCTAGTTTTCATGCTTAAAAACTCTAAACTAGACTCAAAACAAGGTGAAAATAACTCCTAAAACATACATAAGTGAACACTTATCAGTATGCCAGTTACGGGAATATGTTCATCAACAAAACTTTACACTAACATTCCCTTTTAGTGCGTAAACGACATAGAAACAATAATTTTCTTTGATTCAAGACAAGGTGGTTTTTAACGAGGATACCGTGATTGCATCTTAGCGAAGCCATTGATTTACAGACGAAGGTTGTTTCAGATGTTGAACTAAATCGTGTTCGATAGAGGTGGAAAAAGTATGAAGGGATTTTCAGAGGACCAAGGGATTTTCATTCAAATGGCGAAGGAAAAGTGTAATGGCATATAAAATAGGGACAATTGCAATTTAGACACCTATTTTCCATAAATCATATTTGCGCCTCACAGGGGGACCATAAAAAATTAACGAAAAGACCCAAAAAAAACTATATAAAATGTTTTGAGGACAATAAAAAGAATCTATGCAGAATACTTTAGGGGACACCATCATGATCTACAACTGGGGGATGCCTCCCTTGATTGACCCTTACTTGATATTTCAAGAGTATTGCATGTATATTTATTTATACATAAAATTAGTAAGTAGTTGAAATATTTTAAAGTTACATGAAAACATAGTAAAAATATTATAAAATTAAGATACATCGTGAAAGAAAAATACATAAATTAACGAACCCTTATGTCATTTTCATAAAGAAAAACCAATAACCTGAAGTGAGGTTAATATAATTTTAAGAAAAAATAAATGTATTAATTAAGTTGAGAGTATATTACTGATTTTGTTACAAAATAACTAATTGACTAAAATTAGTTATACATGAAAGATGATTTACTTTAAATAATATTCAAATTTAAATTTTTTAAATTTATTAGTAAGAGTTAATTAATATTTATTTTATTATAAAAAAGAACATTGATATTACACATATAAGTATATAAAATTTTCACAAAGACAAAAAAAATTCATTATTTGGACTGTCATACTAAGACTTCTTAGGAATCCATCAACAAAGGTTAATAGATGCTAGCAAGATCGGCTAGAAGAAATTCTTCATTTAGGTTCACTCCAATTTATGTACCTATAGTAAATTAGAGAGACAACTAGTTCATTAATTGAATTCGGGAAGCAATTCAAATTATAAAAGTGATTTGCAAAATTCAATTTAGTTCATGAATCAATTTCAGTTAAGCAAATTATTAGATGCAATATTCAGTTCCACTTTGGTTAGTTGACATACAGTTTTTATGCACACCCCTAGTCAGAGGAGTTAGAATTCAAGTTTAGAAACACACGAAATTATGAAGAACATGTTGGCATAGATGGAGGAGAAATTTGATTATTATTCCCTAAGAAAAATCACCCTTTACAAACATTAAAAACGGGTATATATACAGACTAGAAAGTAACATAAATATCAGCAACTAATTGTCATAACAAACACAATGAACACAGGGACTGTTTTGCAAATTTTTAACACCAAACAAGGTCCTTTTAACAACTTTATGAACTCAAATATTTGCAACCAAGTCCTCAATTCACATTCAAAATTAACACACAACTTTAACACTCCCTCCTAATTCTGAATCTCCAAAGTAACAAGGAAATGAGACATCTTCGGCTTCTCCATGAACCAACTTACTAGACACATTCCAAAGTTGATATCTGGTCTGCTATGATAGATATACCTCAAAGAACCTATCATCTACCTAAACAATGTAGAGTCCACAAGTTGTCCTATTTCCTCTTTGTTCAAGATGATACGAGCTTCAATTGGAGTTAAAACTGGATTACACTCCAACATGTGGAACCTTATCAAATCATCAGTCACATATTTCTTTTGATGCATGAAAATGCCTTGGCTGGTCCTTGAGAACTCCAATATGGGAAAATAGGCTACCTCTCCCAAGTCTAACATCTTTAACTCCTTCATGTTTTCCTTGAATCTAGTTATTTGTTTGTCACAAGAACCTATCACAAGCATGCCATCCACATAGAGACATACATGTACCAAATCATTGTGATCAAGTTTCTTTACATAGATTCCAAACTATGCAACACACTTCACAAACCCTTCTTTCAACATAAAGCTATCAATTCTCATATTCCATGTTTTTGGAGCTTTCTTGATTCCATAGAGAGCTTTACTCAACATGTAAACATTGTCTTCACATCCTCTGATCTTAAAACCTTGTGGCTGACATACACACACATCTTCTTCTCGTGGCCCATTCAGAAATATCAATTTCACATCCATTTGTCATAAATTCAATCCAAATGATGCAGCTTAAAAGTTTCATAGTATCTTTCCTAGAAACTGGTGAGGGCAGTGGAAAGGCCTAGGAGAAGGGACTGAGAGGGGAATTGAGATGGCAACAGTATAGGCCTAGGAGAAGAGACTATTAGTAGAATGTTGGGTAGATGAAGAGGTGTCTATGTGAGGATTGGATTGGGGGTGGAAATGGGGTTTACAATAGGAATAGGCATCGAAAAAGCAGTGGAGTTTACTTGAGAAATTTGTTGAATATGTTCTAGCATGGAAGCTAGCATAGTATTGGTAGTGTCCTGGCATCCATTGATGTCTTGCTAAAGTTTAATATAGTGAAATTAATTAGATTCTACTGTTACTCCATTTGAGCTTGCATAGAGCCAATTCATTTAGTGAGAGCTTGCATAGCCTCTTCAACATTTGTTGAGGCCTTGGGAGACATTGTGTGAGCAATGAAAGAACCAAATCTGTTTGGGTGAAGTCACAAAGATTAGTTGGCAGAAAACGAGGGCGGGCTACTACTACTATTAACTAAGAAAGAAAGAGAAATGGAAATTAAAAGTCTTTTCTTTATTGATTAGAGAATTCACATCTAGAAACACCCCAAACATACTAGTTTTAGCAACAGAATTAAAAATAGATCCTTCATCATACAAGTGGCAGCATCCTAGAAAATACTAATTAAAGACATAAAAAAATAAAAGCTTAGTAGATGTAATGTTTGTGTCAAGTGGACAGATTTATTTGGCAGACAAGCCTCAAAGTGTTGGGTTGGTTAATTACTCTAATATTTTGGATACATCCATTCACTCGAATTTCGCCCTAACAATAGAAGAGAAAGCAATATGTTATGCCTCTTTGTAGAATATCACTTACCATTTTTGTTTCTTAAGCTATAAAAATACTCGAATGACAGAACCTTCTGGGTTCCGTCTATCACAAATCTATGACCAAGTACCAAGAGACTTTTCCATATAAAATCGCATTGTATCCTCAAGTTTATCGTAAACTCCAATCGCGGGTAAGTTACTAAAAATTAATATGTGAAGCTCATATATTTGTAGTGCTCAAAAGATGTGCTTGAAAATAGGACATTGTATAGACGGTAAGGATCGACCCATGAAGGCTACGTGTCTAGTTTGAGCTTCTTCAAAAATGGCGCAATGAACCTTTAGAGCTAGAAAAATTAGATATAAATTATTTTAATTAACTGCTGAGTTGAAATACAGGTAAACGGGTGAGCCTGTAAAATATTCTACTTCGTCATTTTGAGCTTTTATGCCTCTGTCTACTTTGCTTTTATCAATTCTACTATTTGGTTAATTAGAGTACTAAATAATATTTTATTTTTGAACAATAAAAAAAATAACAGATAAAAGATATTATAAAGCGTTCAAACATTATTTTAATGAATACAAAAATATTAATTTCATTTAGTAATATGCATATGTTTTCCTAAAGTAAATAAATAAAAAAAATGGAAGTAGTATCATATTAGTGATAACTATTATCTTCTAAATGACTTAATTCTCCTTCTTCACAGCGGTATGTAACATGCTCGGATACGCCGTCGTGGCGTACAACAGGCTCCACCATCTGACCCCTTTCACCAAGAGGAAGGCGTACAACGTGTACGGCAAATCTGACAGGTTGCTTCTTCCCCTTCTTCTCCATTGATGGTGCATGACCAGATCTGGAGAAAAATCCCATATATTGACAAGTAATCCATCAATCATGGATGTTTTAAACTTTTTTTTTAGTTCTTTGTGAATTTCTCGATATTATTTTCTAGATCTATGAACTTTTTTATTCCTAATTTTTGTAAATTTTAAATTTTTTTCTCGAATGTATACCTAATTGATCCCCAAGAGGCATGAGCCAGAACCTGCCCCCTTGGTTATTAAAAGGAAAGGAAGGGACCATTTCTAGAAACCATCAATTTCTTCCCCCATTTCCATACTATGGTTAAAATGGAGATTAATTAAAAGAAACAAAAAGAAGCGAATAATTAAAGAGTGAATAAACAGAATCATCCAAACACCAATCCACATCCGAAAAACAGAATATTATATTTTATATGTTTGAAGTGGGTGGCATGTTAATTTCAATTCTTGCTTGTTGGTGAAAATGATTCAAATTCAGCATTTTTGGCCAGCCAATACCTCTGAACCTCATCCGTTATCGGACCATTTCTATGGGGCTTGAACCCGTTGACAGTCGAAGGGGATTTTTCGGAAATTGTCAAGACTTAGGGGCCTATATCATTTGTGCTTGACTTAATAACATCAAGAATTTGATCTGGAAAAAAGAGATTTTATGTCCTATATCATTATGATTTATATGACTAAATATCTTTTAAAAATATTCTTTGCTTGGTATGATCATTCACTCAAAATTTGATCGATAGCATGATGTCCTTGTTTCACATTTCACATGATTTCTATTTGACATCATGTTATAATCTTTGATGGTGCAAATTGTGTTTATCATAAAAATCTCTTATTGCACTCTGATAAGTGTCCACTTATATATGTTTTAGAGGTATATTTTAGGATGTTTTGGTAGTGTTTTCTAGTGTTTGGTTCTATTTCAATAGCCATTTATGAATAAATTCACATATTTATGTAGTTTGAGTCATTTGTTAGAAACTTGTAGTTTGTGTTAGTTTTGATATTTTTTATCTTAGTTTTGGTGTTTTTGTTGTGTTGTAGGATCAAGAGAATTGAGACGTTGATGAATTAAGCATTGGAAAGAGTCAACGAGCATAAAAAGGATCCAAAATAGCCAAAACTGAAGATTTGGACATGTTGTCAAGTGTTGTTAAAAGCTATCAACTGCTGTTAAAAACTGCCAAGTGCTGTGAAAAGCTGTCAGGTGCAATTTGGGCGTGAGCACGCCTAAATACAACGTGAGCACGCGCAGAAGGCAGAAAACAACATTAAGGAGCGCATGAGCATGCCCAATTCTTGAGTCAGCACGCGCCCCACCTGATATATAAAGTCCAAATTATTTATTTTTAAGGATCCTTGGTTCATTTGTCGATTTGGACGCGATTTTCTCTCATTCTCATCTTTTCTCTCATTCTCATCTTTTCTCTCTTTTCTTGGGAAGAACCTTCAAGATTCAAGACTTGTGGGAGCAAGAGCTTGAGGATTCTTGGTGATTCCTTCTAGGTTTCTTCTCCTTCTCTTCTTTTCTTCTCCTCTCTCTTTGTTAGTTTAGATTTCTCTGGGTTAGGGAATTTGGGGATTTTGATCTCAGACCTTATGTAATGTAATTCTTGTGGTTTAATTCATGTTTCTTGCAATCAATTGAGGTGATTACTTCTTCTCTTAATGCTTTTTCTTGGTTGATTATATTCAATTTTGGTGGCGTATCCTCCGACGTGAGTGCTACACTTGAATTAATCAATAGGGATTTTGATCTAGATGCAATTAGGCAATTGGAAAATTGGTAATTGTATTGGAACTGTTGTAATTTACCATAATCTTGCATGATTCCAGGAATAGAACTTGTAGGTTGTGAGGTTTTGTGAAAATCCACTTCTTTCTTGTTTTTCCTAAATTGTCCTAAGGAATTAGAGGGTTTTAGTTAGAATAAAGGGGCTAATGATCTAGGAATAGACTTAGTCTATAATTGTGAATTCTACCTTCAATTATTGTTTGGAACTTGGATTAACCTTAGATGAAGTTACATAAGAGAGGGATCAATTGAACCTGTTCCCTAACCATTCTTACTCTTGATTTTACTCTTGTACTTGTTTACTTTTTCATTCTTTTGCATGTTTACTCACTCACACACAATTATGATTGTCCAAATAGGGAATTTCTTGGGGATTTGGTACTCTTTTGCATAGTTCCTGTGGAGACGATACCCTATTCACCTATATTCTCTTTTAAACGAACTACTGCACTTGCTAACAAGGCAAATGCCTATCAAGTTTATAGCGCCGTTGCTGGGGACTATTGATTAGATATCAATAGTTCCCAAGGTGTTCACTAATTTGGACACTTCACTACATTGTGCATATCCATTTGTTCATACTAACACTTGTTTTTGTTTTTCTTTTTGTTTAACATAGTTGTTCTATACTTGTTTATATTATATAGTTGTTTGTGTTGTTTTGCACTAACTTTTGTTTTGTAGAAAAAGAAAAAACATAGAGACAATGGCTATGAATTGGTGTGAGTCTTCAAGTGAATACTATGGTGCCCAAAACAAGTTGCTTTCACAACAACTTGAAGTCCTCACCAAGAAACTTCAAAAATTTTCTCAAAACAATGTCATTCAAGTCTCTCATTTTGTTTGTGATTTTGGTGGGGGAGGTCATCAAAGTGAGCATTATGGCACATTTGGCTATGGAGAGCAAAGTCAAGTGAACTACATGGGGTATTCTCATGGAGCCAACTTCTATCCTCAAGCCAACACATACTACCCTCACTTGAGAAACAACCATCTATCCTTCAACCAAAATCCACTTTTCTCCAACCATAACCAACCATTAACTCACTCCTTCAACCAAAATCCAACTCACTTTACTCAACAACCATACTTCTACAAAAATCCTCTATTTAACCCAATTCCCCAAAACCTTCCATTTAATCCAAATCCTCAACCTTGGAGTGCTCAACAATACTATGAACCTTACAATGAGGAAATTCCAATGCCTCAAGTACCTACCCAACCTTCTCTAGGTAACTCTCCTAACCTTGAGAATACTCTTATGGCCTTCATGCAAAAGATCGAAGCCTATATGGAAGAGTACCAATCCACATTAAAGATCCGTGAAGCTTCCATAAGGGACTTGGAAACTCAATTGAGTGAAATGTCTAAGCAATTATCCGAAAGAACTCAAGTGATATTTCCAAGTGACACCATGGTAAACTCAAGGGAACAATGCAATGAAGAGAGTCCCTTGGGTTATGCTACATATGAAGTGCCATCATGCAAATCCATTTCCATTCAAATTGGAAACTTTGATAAGGAAGAGTTTCCAAAGAAGGAGACAAAGCAAATATTGGAGGACAAAGTTAATTATGACAAAATTTCTCCTTATGCTTCTATTCATTTTCCCCAAAGGTTGGAAAAGCAAAGGGATGAAAATGAATCTTCAAATTTCCTCAAGATATTAGAGAGTCTAGGGGAGGATGAATATCTTTATCGTGTGAAAGTTGAGGAAGGGGATTGGAATGATGAGGAAGAAGATGTATTGGTGGACTTGTTTGAGCTTTTAGTGGAAGATACTCCTATGGAGAATGGTGTTGGTGTGGAGGTGGAACAAGTAATAGCCAGCCCCAACCAAGTGATTGTTGATGGGGAAAGTGAAAAAGTGGAAAATGAGGAGGTGACATTCAATATCCTTGTGACAAAGAAGCCTCTAGTTGAAAAGCACCCCCTATATGATGGTTGAAGAGGTTGATCCCTTGAAGGAAGGTGTTGTTAAGCAGAATATCATGGAGTTTGAGGGAAATAAAGAAGACAAGGCGTGCATGGCTATTTTGGAGGTTAAGCCTATTGTTCTTTATGTGCAATCCAAGCCTTTCTTTGAAGAAAGTGCCAATTATATCCTCCAACAACAAATTCTCAATCCTATATTGAGTAAATTGTTACTTGAGGAAACCAAGTTGGTTGGGGCTGGCTATTACTTGTGACCTAGGATCTTAGGATTGACGCTTGCGATCCATTGTAAAGTATGCATGCTCTTGATTGTTTGATAAGTGCTTGTTGACAAATGTGTGCATTAGTGAAAGAGTACTAGGTTTATGGCATATTTTATGTGGTTTGGCAATGTGTTTCAATCATGCAACCTAGGTGAGGATTTTGAGCCTCCTACATGTTCCTTGTCATGAGTGTTCATTATGTTGAGGTGTGCTCTTGGATTTGATTTTGCCCTTGGTTGAGATTGCTAATCACAAGCTAGGATTAACATTATAGAGGCATTTTTCTTGTTGTTAGCCTTGAGCCAAAGCAAGCCTTGTCCTTTTCACTATCCATTGCTAGCTCCTTTGAGCCTTGATTTATCTTTGATTTCTTGATATTTAGCTCGTTACGAGCCAATGAAATATAAAATCAATTGTCCCTACCATGTACACACATACAACATTGGTTATGCACTTGGGGTATAGGGTTTTCTTCTAAGTTTGGGTTGTTTTTACTTAGAGAACCGGTACCAATTCTCTAAGTTTGGGGTCCCGTTATTTTTGCTTAGAAGTTAATTCTATAAATTCTGGTTTGGGGTGCATTGTGAGCTTGAATTGAGGGCAAGTCAAAATTCTAAGTTTGGGGTGGGCAACACTTTGTGTTGATGCTTGTTTGGGTGCTTTTGTTAGGGTAGACCATCATGCATGCATTCATTCATTCATCTTGCATTTTCCACTTCATATTCACTTGTGTTTCATTTTGTAACACTAGGTACCAGCAAGCAAAAGAAACAGAAAGTTCAAAAGAAAATGAAAAAGACTCAAAAAAGAGGCATACTCAAAAATGGTGAAAATTTTTTTTGAGAAAACAAAGAAAAAGAAAGTGAAAGAAAATGTTGTGAAAAGAAAATAAAAAGTAAATGAATAAGAGTTGGTACTCTAGTAGTGTTCATGTGTTGTTATTTTCCCATTTTCCATCACATGTATCCATTTCATCAAACTTTTGCATATAGTGTCTAGGATTCCATGCATTCCATTGTTCATGTGTGTACGTGGCTTAGCTAGTTTCCCTTCATTTTCCATCTACCCTACCTAAGCCCCATTACAAACATATGAATTCCTCTTGATTTGTCCTATGCATGTGATTTCTAGTTGTGGAGATTTAGAGGGCAAACTTAAATTTGAAGATCTTACACCTCACATAATTGATTTGAGTGCATTGATTCTAGCGCAAACACTTTGAGTGATGAGTGACATACACTTTATCCTTGTGATGATTGTTATTCATTACTTTTCTACATGACTTTTACCACATTCCTAGTTGATCACTTTGTATCATATCTTGTCAACTTGTGCTTTGATGACATGAGGAGTGTGACTTTCAATGGAGATGCATGCATAATTCTAAGATGTTTAGGTGCTTGATCAATTTTGAATGAATCATAGGATTGATGCCATGCCAATTTGTTTTTTGAATTGTGTTTGATTTTGATGTTTGCTTGGGGTCAAGGAAACGATAAGTTTGGGGTTGTGATAAGTGTCCACTTATCTATGTTTTAGAGGTATATTTTAGGGTGTTTTGGTAGTGTTTTCTAGTGTTTAGTTCCATTTTAGTAGCCATTTAGGAATAAATTCACATCTTTGTGTAGTTTGAGTAATTTGTTAGAAACTTGTAGTTTTTGTGTTAGTTTTGATGTGTCTGATCTTAGTTTTGCTGTTTTTGTTGTGTTGTAGGATCAAGAGAATTGAGACGTTGATGAATCAAGCATCGGAAAGAGTCAACGAGCATGAAAAGGAGAAAGAATTGATGTAAATGATCAAGATCCAACCAAGAAAAACATCCAAAATAACCAAAACATGAAGATTTGGACATGATGTCAAGTGCTGTTAAAAGCTATCAACTGCTGTTAAAGGCGGCCAAGTGCTGTGAAAAGCTGTCAGGTGCAGTTTGGGCGTGAGCACGCCCAAATACAGCATGAGCACGTGCAGAAGGAAAAAAGCAGCATTAGGGAGCGCGTGAGCACGCGCCCCACCTGCTATATAAAGTCCAAATTAGTTATTTTTTAGGATGCTTGATTCATTTGTCGATTTGGGCGCGATTTTCTCTCCTTCTTCTCATATTTTCTCTCTTTTCTTGGGAAGACCCTTGAAGATTCAAGACTTGTGGGAGCAAGAGCTTAGTGTAAATGCAACATGCTCTAAGTTTGAAGTTTCGATGATTCCACAACAAACCAAGAATCAAAAGGATAAATCACGCGAACAAGCGCAGTAAACAGATCCGCAACAACAAAGGGTATATAGGTTTTAAATTATAAATAAATGTCAGTTGATTAAGGCTCTTTGAAATTGAAACAAACATTTTTCTAAAAGAGGTTTTTAGAAAAATATTAAGAGTTAAAATAAAAAAACATTTTCAAAGAAAAGACCCTCCTAGAAAATTTCAAGGAAACTATCTAAAAATTGATTTTCACGTGAAAAAGTCAAAATTAGGTGTATATTCGAATATCAAGGTTCTGGAAATAAAATTTGAATTTCCTGACCAGTGTATTCGAATATATATGGCTTGCCATATTCGAATACATATTCGAATATAACAAAGAACCTAGGCCTTGTCACCTTCCAGAACTATTATATTCGAATACATATTCGAATATGGAACCTCCATATTCGAATATGTATTCGAATATGAAGCCTACAGAAATCAAATTTTAAATGCAGAAACTCTATATTCGAATACATATTCGAATATGGAAGTTCCATATTCGAATAGCATATTCGAATATGTTAATGAAATATGCGCAGCTTTTGACTGCTATTTCTGCCATCTATAAAAAGGGCTTATGACTTAAAATATAAAATACCCTTATGAGCTTAACATTGAATTGAAAAATTACTCCCTATCATCAATCTCTCTAAATCAAGTGTCTTGTGGTTTTGCCTAAGGCTTGCTTTGTTTTTCCCTATTCAGTTTCTTTCATCAAACAAAGAGCCTTAAATCAAATATATTAGAGCTTCAAGTTGTATCATTTACTCTTTTGAGAGTTTCATTGTGGTGAGCTAATTTTGTGTGAAGGTGTGGTATCCTTCTAATTGTTTGAAGGTGGGGTATCCTTCAAGGTATTCTTAGGGTGAGGTATCCCTAGATTGAGGCCTTTAAGATTGGTGGGGTATCCAATTGAGAAAGGTTTTCTTAGTGTGTAATTGTTGAAAAGTAATATAAGAAATCTCACGTGGCGGAGATTCGTAGACTAGACATAGGTCACAAGTGGTGTGTGACTAAACCAGTATAAAACTCGGTGCTATTCTCTCTATCCCTAAAACTCATATCTGTTTAGTTTATTTAATCTTCATTTTTGTTTTTCATTATATTTCAATTCCATACATCAAGTAATATATATCTTGTTCAAGTTTTGTTATAATTTTAAACGAATTCATGGAAAATTTTTTAAGCTCAATTCACCCCCCCTCTTGAGCATATAGGCCACTTGGTTAACAAGTGGTATCAGAGCTCGGTCCTTGTTTAAAGAGCTTCACAGCTTCAAGGAAATGGCCTCTTTTCAAAATATGTCTATCCAGGAAGGTGCTTCCACAATAGACCTCCATTCTTTAATGGAGACAACTACTCTTTTTGGAAAATAAAAATGCAGGCTTAGGTAGATGGCATTGATGTCGCCGTATGGGATGCTATAGAGGAAGGTCCGTTTATTCCTATGCACACTGTTGATGGTAAGGTAGTTGAAAAGCCTAGAAAAGAGTGGTCTCTCGAAGAAAAGAGACTTGCTCAATTTGGTCAAATTTCACACCAAGGAAAACATTCAACAAGGCAGAAGGATCAAATCAAGGTCCAACTTGTTATGAGTGTGGAAAAACTGGACATATGAAGATGGAATGTCCCATGAATAAAAGTAAGAATGAAACACAGGAGAAAAGATTCGCCAAAGGAAAGAAAAGTATAAGAGCATACATAGCCTGAGATGGTAATGACACAGAATCATCTGATGAATCGGAGAGCGAAATAGCCAACCTGTGCCTCATGGTCAACCAAAATGCAGATGATCTTCTAGATGAAGATGAGGTAAAAGATTCTGAAAACTCTAACTATAGCTTTGATGAATTGCAAGATGCTTATAATGAATTACATGAAAAATCTATGATTTTCAATATGATTGTGAATCTTTCCAAATGAATAAATCACCCACTTGTACTTCATGTGATATTCATTTGAAAGAAATTGATAAGCTGAAGAATATGATTGCCAAAGGTAAAGATCCTTTGACAAAAATTGAAAATGCTTGCAAATCACAAACATGCACCTCTTGTAATTCACACTTAAAAGAAATTGAGGATTTAAATAATGTTCTTGCTAAATTTACAATGGGTAGAGACAACCTAAACATCTTGCTTGGTAAGCAAGGATGTCATTTCAAAAAGGCTGGTTTAGGATATAATCCAACCAATCATCAAAAGCTCTATAAAAACTTCTTTGTCTCTTCAAAAACCTCCTCTAGTCCATTCATAACTTGCTTTTTTGCGGGTTAAAAGGTCATAGCGCTACTACTTACCATACAAGAAAAATTGGTGTGCCACATGAAAAGAAAGTATCGATTCTCAAAGGCACCCTTGGAAAAACTAACCCTCAAGGACCCAAGAAACCATGGGTACCTAAGAAGCGAAATTAAAATGTTTTTGTAGGTATGCTTGGTGGTAAAAGAATCCAAATGGTATCTTGATAGTGGATGCTCCAAGCATATGACAGGAGACAAATCAAAATTCTCATCCTTCACACCTAAGGATGGAGGATATGTTACATATGGTGACAACAGCAAAGGAAAAATCCTGGGTACAGGTAAAGTTGGTAAGACTCCTTCAACTTCCATCGATAATGTCCTTTATGTTGAAGGATTAAAACATAATCTGTCAAGTATTAGTCAATTATGTGATAAAGGAAATGAGGTTATTTTCAATTCCTATTCATGCTCTATTATTAGTAAAGAAAATAACTCCATTAAATTTATGGGTCATAGAATTAACAATGTTTGTATGATTAGTTTAGATGATATATCCAAATGATGCACAATGTTTTATAACTAAAGAAGAAGAATCTTGGCTATGGCACAAAAGGATTGCACACATTCATATGGACCATTTAAATAAATTAATTTCAAAAGAATTGGTTATTGGTTTACCCAAAATTCGTTTTGAAAAAGATAAATTATGTGATGCTTGTCAAAAGGGTAAACAAACAAAAATCTCTTTCAACCTAAAAATATTGTTTCAAGCTCTAGACCCTTGCAACTATTGCACATGGAATTATTTGGTCCATCAAGAACTATGAGTTTAGGGCGAAATTACTATGGACTTGTAATTGTTGATGATTTTTCCAGATATACGTGGACTCTCTTTTTATCTCACAAAAATCAAGCCTTTAAAGCTTTTAAGAGATTAGCAAAAGTTATTCAAAACCAAAAGGTTTTGAAAATTGCATGCATACGCAGTGATCACGGAAAGGAATTTGAAAATATTGATTTTGAAAGATTTTGCGATAAAAATGGCATTGAGTATAACTTCTCATCTCGAAGGACCCCACAACAAAATAGTGTTGTGGAGAGGAAAAATCGCTCATTAATTGAGTTAGCTAGAACAATGCTCAATGACATGGATCTTCCAAAATATTTTTGGGCAGATGCAGTAAGTATTGCATGTCATGTTGAACCGAGTTCTCATTCGACCCATTTTAAAGAAAGCTCCTTATGAACTTTTCAAGGGTAGAAGACCCAACATATCTTATTTTCATATTTTTGGATGCAAATGCTTTGTGCTTAATAATGGGAAAGAAAATCTGGGCAAATTTGATGTCAAAGCTGATGAGGGTATATTCTTAGGATACTCCTCAACGAGTAAAGCATATAGAATTTATAATAAAAGAACAATGACTATTGAAGAATCTATTCATGTTACTTTTGATGAATCTAACCCCAAAAGCTTGGAAAGAAAGGTTGATGATCTTGCAGGAACTCTTGAAGACATAAGCATTTATGAAGAAAGAAGAATACAAGAAAACAAGAACAACATGCCAGAAATTCCAAATCACATACCAACCGAGACACAAAATGAACTCCCCAAAGAATGGAGAGCTTCAAAACATCATCCAATTGATAACATTATTGGTGATATTTCAAAGGGAGTAACCACTAGACACTCCCTTAATAATGCATGTAACTTTATGGCTTTTGTATCTCAAATTGAACCTAAGACCGTAGATGAAGCAATTAGTGATGAACATTGGGGGATAGCTATGCAAGAAGAACTAAATCAATTTGAAAGAAATCAAGTTCGGGATCTAGTCCCTAGGCCTAATGACCATCCAATAATAGGCACTAAGTGGATCTTTAGGGACAAACTAGATGAAACTGACATAATAACTAGAAACAAAGCTAGACTAGTAGCCAAAGGGTATAACAAGAGGAAGGCATAGATTATGAAGAAACATATGCTCCTGTAGCTAGGCTTGAAGCCATTAGACTCCTACTTGCTTTTGCTTGTATCATGGATTTTAAACTTTATCGAATGGACGTCAAAAGTGCTTTCTTGAACGGCTATATACAAGAAGAAGTTTATGTTGAACAACCTCCTGGGTTTGAAAACACTGAACTTCCAAGTCATGTTTACAAACTCAAGAAAGCCTTATATGGACTAAAACAAGCCCCTAGAGCTTGGTACGAAAGACTAAGTAAGTTTCTCTTGAACAATAACTTTCAAAGAGGCAAAGTAGATAACACATTATTTATAAAACAAAGGCACAATGACATACTACTTGTACAAATTTATGTCGATGATATAATATTTGGTGCTACTAACGAAAATCTTTGTAAGGAGTTTGCTACAAGCATGCAGGGAGAATTTGAAATGTCCATGATGGGAGAACTTACATTTTTCCTTGGATTTCAAATTAAACAAACAAAGCAAGGAACATTTGTATCACAAACAAAATATTGCAAAGAATTGCTCAAGAAATTTGGCATGGACAATGCTAAAGAAATAAGTACTCCTATAGGTACTTCATGCTATCTTGACAAAGATGAAAAAGATAAACTTGTTGATGTGTCAAAATATCGAGGTATGATAGGATCCTTGCTATACTTAACTGCTAGCAGACCTGATATCATGTTTAGTATATGTTTGTGCGCTAGATATCAGGCATGGCCTAAAGAGTCACATCTTAGTGCTGTAAAAAGAATTATGAGATATTTGATTGGCACTTGTAACATGGGCTTATGGTATCCTAAAGGTGCATCCTGCTCATTACTCGGATACTCTGATTCCGATTTTGCTGGATGTAAGTTGGATAGAAAAAGCACTAGCAGCACATGTCACCTTCTTGGAAATTCATTAATTTCATGGCACAGTAAGAAACAAGTTAGTGTGGCGTTATCCACTGCTGAAGCTGAGTATGTAGCGGCAGGAAGTTGTTGTGCACAAATTCTCTGGTTAAAACAACAACTTGAGGACTATGGTATTCATTTGCATAATATTCCACTAAAATGTGATAACACTAGTGCCATAAATCTCACGAAAAACCCAATCATGCACTCAAGAACCAAACATATTGAAATCAGATATTACTTCATTAGAGATCATGTTCAAAAAGGTGACTGTGTGCTTGAATTCATTGATACATCTAAACAGCTAGCTGATATCTTTACTAAGCCTCTTCCAACCGAAAATTTTTATTTTATAAGAAGAGAGCTAGGCATACTTGATCAATATTGTGTTCTTTAAATTGCTTTATAATTATTTATTGATCTATTACTAACTTGGGCGTCGGAGCCTTTTCTTTTTGTTTTGCAGGTCTCATTGGAAAAAGAAATCAAAGCAAAAGAAATCAGGATCTCATTCTTATAACAAAAACTATGAGCTTCACTTCAATTCGAATATTGTATTCAAATATGACCCTTCTGTGGTCATATATTCGAATATATATTCGAATACAAAATAATTTTAAATGTTTTTCAACATATCCAATTTAATGCCATATTTCATGTATTCGGATATGCTATTCGATAGGTCACTACAGTACACTTATATTCGAATAGATATTCGAATATTCCATCAAATATTCGAATACATATTCGAATAGTGCACCCAATATTCGAATATGGGCATTCTTGCGCATATAAAAAGATAAACTTTTTAACTCCCAAAATCCCACTACTCATCTTTTCCCTTCATCTCTTGTTCCACACACTTCTCTTTAAACCTAATCAATTATTTTTCATCTCTCTCTCTTCAAAATCACCTAATGGCTTCTTCACCACCATCCTCTCCTCTTGCTACTAATTCTTCACCATCCCCAACCCACAAAAGACCACGTTTCAAACATACCACGTCAACAAGCCACCTTGCATACCACGTGGGCCACGAAGTGGATCTTCTTCCTCCTTTGTTCCTCTCACAACGACTGGTTTTACATCAGATTTCGAGAGATGGTTCTCCAACACATCTCAAATTACGAAATTCCAGACTAGATTTTCTGACAGAAAAATTGTTGACCCACGGTGGGTTAACATGCCTTGGTTTCGTTCCCAAGGCTTCTCGTTTGTTTCTTGGCTTGAATCAGCCAACTTGGTACATTTTCTTAGCATTCAAGAAAAAGTCTATCCCAACCTCGTCCGTGTATTCTACTCCAACCTCACCTACAATTCTGAAACCTGCACAATCTCGTCTGAAGTGAAAAAGATGAAAATTCATATTCCTCCCTCTCTCTGGACTTCTCTCACAGGGCTACTGTTTGACGGAGCCCAAATTTCAGGATCAACTGTCACGGGACAGTGGGTCTCTGAATACAATCCTATTCAGGCAATCGGGGCTATGTGCCATGTGAGATCTTCCTTCCATACTTCCAAAATGGGCGACTACCTTCCTACTAACACACTCACCATGGTCTCTCGTATAGTCCATCTCATTATTGCTCGCGTCCTCCTCGATCGCGTTGGAAATTTCACCAAAGTTCTCCATCATGACCGTCTCCTTCTATGGGCCATCATCAAAGAAAAGCTCGTCGACTGGGCTAGCCAGGTTCAGCATCACATGTTGAAGAGGGCGACCGACACCACTCCTCTTCCCTATCCCACCTTGATCACCGTCATTCTTCGGCACTTCGGAGTAAGTCTTGCCGATGAATACAGTACCACCATTGATGGCCACAATTTTGAAATTGGTCAATCATTGCTGCATCGGGCTAGCATTGTTTATGCTGCCGAAAATTGGTACATTCAGGAATTGGGGATTGAAGGGAATCGCCCCAAAGAAAATTATCCTGATATCGATCATGAAGACCTCCCTGAACCAGATCCAGAACCACTTCCACCACATTTCCAACAGCTGAGTCTTCAGTTTTCTCAAATGATGGACGCTAAGTTTGAACAACAGCGTCAGTATATCGACCAGCGGTGTGATCAGATGGAAACCGCTCTTCGAGGAGAGATTACATCTCTCCGAGAAGAAATTGCTCGAAGCAACTCCAACTTTGTGCCTCCCTACTCCCAATCTGCCTTTCACACACCGCCTGCCTCCGGCCCTCAATGACTGCTCCGCAACTTTTTTTTCTGCATCCTAGCGTAGCTTAGTTTTATTTAATTTGGGACACATTAAAACTTTTTGAACTAATTAGATTTGGGATTATTTTTATTATCCTCAACATTATGTCTCAAAATTATTATCTTTTTTATGATGCCAAAAGGGGGAGAAGAAATATATTACTACACTTAACCGGAATTCTGTTGTTGCTTATTAAAAATGCTTAACATATTTATATGCATGTTGACAGGGGGAGTCGAACTTCGTAAGTAAGGGGGAGTCTCTCATAATATCGCACGCAATAAGTGATCTGATTCATTTGTTGTTTGTCATCATCAAAAAGGGGGAGTATGTAAATGCAACATGCTCTAAATTTGAAGTTTCGATGATTCACAACAAATCAAGAATCAAAAGGATAAATCACGCGAACAAGCGCAGTAAACAGATCCGCAACAACAAAGAGTATATAGGTTTTAAATTATAAATAAATGTAAGTTGATTAAGGCTCTTTGAAATTGAAACAAACATTTTTCTAAAAGGGGTTTTTAGAAAAATATTAAAAGTTAAAATAAAAAAGCATTTTCAAAAAAAAGACCCTCCTAGAAAATTTCAAGGAAAATATCTAAAAATTGATTTTCACGTGAAAAAGTCAAAATTGGGTGTATATTCGAATATCAAGGTTCTGGAAATAAAATTTGAATTTTCTGACCAGTGTATTCGAATATATATGGCTTGCCATATTCGAATACATATTCGAATATGACATATTGTATTGGCCTGATCATTTTTCAGAAACTGTGTATTCGAATATATATGGCTTGCCATATTCGAGTACATATTCGAATATAACAAAGAACCTATGCCTTGTCACCTTCCAAAACTATTATATTCGAGTACATATTCGAATATGGAACCTCCATATTCGAATATATATTCGAATATGAAGCCTACAGAAATCAAATTTTAAATGCAGAAACTCTATATTCGAATACATATTCGAATAAGAAAGTGCCATATTCGAATATGAAAGTGTCATATTCGAACAGCATATTCAAATATGTTAATGAAATATGCGCAGCTTTTGACTGCTGTTTCTGCCATCTTTAAGAAGGGCTTCTGACTTAAAAATATAAAATACCCTATGAGCTTAACATTGAATTGAAAATTACTTCCTATCATCAATCTCTCTAAATCAAGGGTCTTGTGCTTTTGCCTAAGGCTTGCTTTGTTTTTCCCTATTCAGTTTCTTTCATCAAACAAAGAGCCTTAAATCAAATATATTAGAGCTTCAATTTGTATCATTTACTCTTTTGAGAGTTTCATTGTGGTGAGCTAATTTTGTGTGAAGGTGTGGTATCCTTCTAATTGTTTGAAGGTGGGGTATCCTTCAAGGTATTCTTAGGGTGAGGTATCCCTAGATTGAGGCATTTAAGATTGGTGGGGTATTCAATTGAGAAAGGTGCTCTTAGTGTGTAATTGTTGAAAAGTAATATAAGAAATCTCGCGTGGTGGAGATTCGTAGACTGGACGTAGGTCACAAGTGGTGTGTGACTGAACTAGTATAAAACTCGGTGTTATTCTCTCTATCCCTAAAATTCATATCTGTTTAGTTTATTTAATCTTCATTTTTTGTTTTTCATTATATTTCAATTCCATACGTCAACTAATATATATCTTGTTCAAGTTTTGTTATAATTTTAAACGAATTCACGGAAAATTTTTTAAGCTCAATTCACCCCGCCTCTTGAGCATAAAGGCCACTTGGTTAACATTGAGGATTCTTGGTGATTCCTTCTAGGTTTCTTCTTCTTCTTCTCTTCTTCTCGTCTCCTCTCTCTATGTTAGTTTAGATTTCTCTAGGTTAGGGAATTTGGGGATTTTGATCCCAGACCTTATGTAATGTAATTCTTGTGGATTAGTTCATGTTTCTTGCAATCAATTGAGTGATTACTTCTTCTCTTAATTCTTCTTCTTGGTTAATTATATTCCATTTTGGTGGGATTGCCTCCGACATGAGTGCTACACTTGAATTAATCAATAGGGATTTTGATCTAGATGCAATTAGGCAATTGAAAAATTGGTAATTGTATTGGAACTATTTTAATTCACCATAATCTTGCATGATTCTATGAATATAACTTGTAGGTTGTGAGGTTTTGTGAAAATCCACTTCTTTCTTGTTTTCTCTAAAATTGGCCTAAGGAATTAGGGGGTTTTAGTTAGAACAAAGGGGCTAATGATCTTGGAATAGACTTAGTCTATAATTGTGGACTCTACCTTTAATTGTTGTTTGGAACTTGGATTAACCTTTGATGAAGTTACATAAGGGAGAGATCAATTGAACCTATTCCCTAACCATTCTTACTCTTGATTTTACTCTTGTACTTGTTTACTTTTGCATTCTTTTGCATGTTTACTCACTCACACACCATTATGATAGTCCAAATAGTGAATTCCTTTGGGATTTGGCACTCTTTTGCATAGTCCCTGTGGAGACGATACCCTATTCACCTCTATTCTCTTTTAAACGGACTAGTGCACTTGCTAGCAAGGCAAATGCCTATCAAGTTATTGCACTTTTATATCTATCCGTGATCTAAAATTTCATAAATGGGATAGATTTCTATTGAATGAGGACTAACAAAAAAAGTAGATTGATTTTGTTATAAATGGACTTTATTCTTATATGTATGATCTTGGTTAATTTGATTATCCATTTCTTGTTGTAATGTTTCACATGAGTTGGGAGTAATAAATGTTGTTGATTAGTATTGATCTCTCATGTGTGTTATAGTCTTATCTTATAGTAAGTAAAATAAATGCTTGGATCATACTTGTCAATATGCTCACCATCCCTAAATGCTTTGAAAGAATGTCACAATTGAACTTTTCATCCTTGATCCTCTATGACTACATAAACATATTTGTTTGGCATTGAAGTTCGACAACTTAAGCTTGGTAATGATATATGCTTTTATGACTATCACATGGTACACTATATTGGTCATCAATGAATGTCTTAGGAAAAGGATGATATACTTGTCTAATTCTTTGACATATCTTCTTATCCTTGTTTGATGCGACTCTTACTAATACATGCCTATAAATATCTTGGACTTGAAATTTACAAATGGCAATAATTATTGATTTGAGATCCATACAACATAAGCTTGATTTGTGCTCTTAGCTTCATCTCTTTATTCTCTCATTTTGTGCTCCATTTGTGCTTTCAAAATCATGTTTTCTCTTTCTTTAACATGCTTATAGTTTTCTTTTTGATAATATTGAAAGGGGGAGAATTGACATGCTTAAAAGTGATCAAATATTGATTTTGAAAGGGGAAGAAGAAAGTTATGATATATGATATATCATATGAGATTTGTAAAAGGGAGGAAACATATTCTAGTGTGTGGTATAATCATCTTTGTGACATAATCATGGTAAAAAGTGCTCTTAAATATGTGTGAACCAAAATGCCTTGATGTTGAGAATTCACTAGTCTTTGAAACATGTGAGCTTAGACATGAGCTAGGAATGTTAAGTGTCAATGACATTGCCTAATATGTTTTTGTTTTACTTGTTAATTATGTCTTTGTGTGGTATAATTTTTTTATTGTCCTTGTTTGTGTTCTTTCTCCATACCAAAATTAACCTTTTGATATTCCTTTTGTTAATGACAAAGGGGGGGGGGGGGGAGAAATGGAGAAGAATTTTTTATTTGCATGACTTGTAATTTACCTGCACTTGTGATTTGTTATATCTTGAAACTAGCCTATAATTTCTTTTGAAAGGGGGAATGTCTATAGTAAGGAGGAGAAAATGAGTTAAATACTATTCTCTCACAAAGGCACCTTGCTACTAATCCTATTTGCAAGTGTTTCTTGAGATTTTTAATACATATGTTGCAAGATCAAACAAATCTCATGAAATTTGAGTGCTAAAGAGCTTGAGTTTTTTTTGTCAAACTTCATCTTCTAAGAGCTGAACATGATGCCAAACTTCAAGGTTCCTTTAAGGTATCTAAGGATCTTTTCGCAACAAGGAAATGAGACATCTTTGGCTACTCCATGAACCTGCTTACTAGACCCACTCCAAAGTTCATATCTGCTCTGCTATGACAGATATACCTCAAAGAACCTATCATCTACCTAAACAATGTAGAGTCCACTCGTTGTCCTATTTCAGCTTTTTTAAGATGATACCAGCTTCAATTGGATTTCAAACTGGATTACACTCCAACATGTGGAACCTTCTCAAATCATCAGTCACATAGTTTTTCTGATGCATGAAAATGCTTTGGCTGGTCCTTGAGAACACCAATATGAGAAAATAGGCTTGCTCTCCCAAGTCTAACATCTTAAAATCCTTCATGTTTTCCTTGAATCTAGTAATTTATTTGTCACAAGAACCTATCACAAGTATGTCATCCACATAGAGACATACAAGTACCAAATCATTGTGGTCAAGCTTCCTTACACAGATTTCAAACTATGCAACACACTTCACAAATCCTTCTTTCAACATAAAGCTGTCAATTCTCATATTCCATGCTCTTGGAGCATGCTTGAGCCCATAGAGAGCTTTACTCAACCTGTAAACTTTGTGTTCACATCCTCTAATCTCAAAACCTTGTCACTGACATACACACACTTCTTCTTCTAGTGGCCCATTCAGAAATGATGATTTCACATATATTTGGTATAAATTCAAACCAAATTATTCAACTTAAAAGTTTGATAGTCTCTTTCAAAGAAACTGGTGAGGAGAGTGGAAATGGCAGTAATATGCGCCTAGGAGAAGGGACTGAGAGGGGAATGGAGATGACAACAGTATGGGCCTAAGAGAAGGGACTATTTTTGGAATGTTGGGTAAATTAAGAGATGGCTATGTGAGGATTAGATTGGGGTGGAAATAGAGTTTACAATAGGAATATGCATTGAACAAGCAATGGACTTTACTTGAGAAATTTGTTGATTATGTTCTAGCAAGGAAGCTAGCATAGTATTGGTAGTGTCATGGCATCAATTAATGTCTTGCTAAATTTCAATATAGCGAACTTCATTTAGATTCTACTAGTACTCCATTTGAGCTTGCATAGAGCCAATTCGTTTAGTGAGATCTTGCAAAGCCTCTTTAACATTTGTTAAGGCCTTGGGAGACATTGTGTGAGCAATGAAAGCACTGAATCTGTTAGGGTGAAGTCACAAAGAGCAACTGGTAGAAAACGAGGGCTACTACTACTATTGAGGAAGAGAGAAAGAGAAAGGGAAAATAAAATACTTTCCTTTATTGAATATAGAATTCACATCTAGATACACCCCAAATATACTAGTTTTAGTAATGGAATTAGAAATAGATCCTTGGTCATACAACTGGCTGCATCCTAGAAAATATTAATTATAGACATAAATAAATAAAAGCTTAGTGGGTGTAATGTTTGAGCCAAGTGGACAGATTTTTTTGGTGGACAGGCCTTAAAATGTTTTGGATACATCCATTCACTCTAAGTTCGCCCTAACAATAGAAGAGAAAGCAATATGTTGTGCCTCTTTGTAGAATAGCACTTCCAATTTTTGTTTCTTAAGCTATAAAAATACTCGAATGACAGAACCTTTTGGTTTTCGTCTATCACAAATCTATGACCAAGTACCATGAGACTTTTCCATATAAAGTTACATTGTATCCTCAATTTTATCGTAAACTCCAATTTCTAGTAAGTTACTAAAAAGTAATAAGTGAAGCTCATTGAGATTTAGTGCACAAAAGATATGCTTGAAAATAGGACACTGTATAGACAGTAAGGGTTGACCCATGAAGGCTACATGTCTGTTGTGCGCTTCTTCAGAAATTTCCCAGTGAGCCTTTATAGCTAGAACAATTAGATATATATTATTTTAATCAACGATTGAGATGAAAAACAGGTAAACGGGTGAGCCGGTAAAATATTGTACTTTGTCCTTTTGAGTCTTTTAAATTTTAAATTGATGACACTTCTAATTTCTAAAAGATTTATTAGTGATAACTATTATTTTTTAAATGACATAATTCTCCTTCTTCACGGCGGTAGGTAACATGCTCCGATACGCCGTTGAGGCTTATAGTAGACTCCACCATCTGATCCCTTTCATGAAGACGAAGGCGTACAACGTGCATTGCAAATCTAACAAGCTGCTTCTTCTCGTTTCTCCATTGGTGGTGCATGACCAGATCTGGAGAAAAATCCCATATATTGATAAGTAATCCATCGATCATGGATGTTTTTATATTTGTTTGACCTGTGTGAATTTCTAGAATTTTTTTCAAGATCTATGAACTTTTTTTATTTCAAATTTTTGTTAATTTTAAATTTTTTTTCTCGAATCTAAACCTGATTGATCCCCACGAGGCAAGAGTCAGAACATTGACCCTTGGTTATTATTAAAAGGAAAAGAAGGGACCATTTCAAGAAACCATCAATTTCTTCCACCATTTCCATAGGATGGTTAAAATGGAGATTAATTAAAAGAAACAAAGAGAAGCACATAATTAAAGAGTACATTTATAGGATCAACCAAAAATGATCCACCTTCGAAAAACAAAAGAGTATATTTTATTTGTCTGAAGAGGGTGGTGTGTTGTCAATTTCAATTCCTACTTGTTGGTGAAAATGATTTTAAATTCAGTGTTTTTGGCTAGCAAATTCCTCTAAAGCTCATCCGTTATCTGACCATTTCTTTGGGACTTGAACCCATTGACAGTGGAAGGGAATTTTTCAGAAATTATCAAGACTTAGAGGCCCATATCATTTGTGCTTGACTTAATAACATCAAGAATTTGATATGGAAAAAAGAGATTTTACGTCCTATAGTGTTGAGATGGAGTTTTGTTCTAAGGACATCTTATGTAGCGAAGATGCAATTTTGTTCTAGAATGGCTTATGATAATGAAAGAGGGTTACTTTGCAATTTTTATGTTGTGATTCATTTGAAAATTTTGCATTATAGTCCTTGATCACCATGCTCCATGAAAAAGGTAGACCATCTAAGACAACATCAAGTAATATATATTTAGTGGGTTTTCACATGAGCAATGTATGACATACATTGCCCATCATGGATACCCTAATTTTACCCTACAATGACTTAATACACTAGGTTACAATAGTTTTTAAAATTTAAAAATAGCCCTTGTTCCAATTTCCTGATAAAGCCCTATTTCATTTTAACAATTTCATATAGCTCCTACATATAAAACAAACAAACTATGTTGATCAAGAGGTTGATGATGCTTGTTTTGATGAAGACAAATTGCTTGGCAACCTAAGGGAGAAGCTTAAGAGAACAAGTCAAGGCTTCATGACAAAGAGAAGGAAAATCAAGTTAAAGAAGACGACCTTGTGTTGTTTTGATTGTTACATCTTTTAAGTTGATTGCTTTAGGCTTTTTATGGCAAGGAGTTATTTGCTTTAATTGCTCTACTTGATTGCTTTCTTATCAAGTTAGTTAGAATAGCATTGATCTTAATTGAATGAACCCCAATCAGCCCTATCTTATATGCATTATGTGAATACCAAATTTTATCCGGCCAATAATAATTTTAATTTGTTAAATTATAGTTAATTAATTTTTTAATTAATTAATTAATTATAATTGATTAATTTGGTTAATAGAGATTGTGATAAGACTCCTGAATAACCGAATGAGTGTTAACTGATCAGAAAAATAGTTTTCAAATAAAAGATAAGATAATAAATAACTGATTAGAAAACGGTTTTCAAAATCAAAAGATAAAGGTAGTAATTTATTTTAACTAATCAGAAAATCAATTTTCAAAATAAAAAGATAAGATAAGTGACAATCTATCAGTAAAATACTCACTAAATAGGTCCAACTCGGACTCTATAAATAGAGGCTCAAACACAGGAAAAATCACCATTGAGAATCACAAAAAACGAAACGGAGAGTTCAGAGATTACAGGTAAGTAACAATTTCTGCTTTCCATCTTTCCATTCTTCTTTCCCTCTCTTCTCTTTCTTAATTAATTTCCTTTCACACTCTCACTCACGTCTCCATATTTCCCTCTCATCTCTCTTCTTTCCATTCTTCAATATAAAACACACACAACACACACAACCGATGCACAAAACCCACACACACTCAACACACATAAGCACAAAACACATACACACAGACTAAAACACATACACACATCAGCACCCACCGTCGTGCCATCCACCTCTTTGCGCCGCCAAGCTCGTCGCCATAAACCGCTGCCGTCAACCACCACTCCACCGATACCTTTGTCAAATCTAAACATCTTTGTCTTCAATCCAACCAAGAACCATGGTTTCGCCACCTCTACCACTGCTGCCATGAACCACCATTGCTAAAGCGCCGACCGCTCCCCTGTTCTTGTCGCCGCCAATGGAGGAGGAGGGAGAGGGCGACCTGTAGATGCAAACGCTCTAAGACTGGAGTTTCGATGATTCCACAACTAACCGAGAATCAAGCCTTGAATGGAAAATCAAGCGATCAAGCGCTATAAACAAGATTGCAATAACAAGGGTATATAGGATTTAATTCATGCTTAAATGTAAATTTGATTAAGGCTCTTTAAAAATGAATCAAACACGTTTTCAATTAACCATTTTTTCAGAAAATGTTAAACACCCTGTTAGAAATATTTTCTCTATAGAAAGGACTTTTCTAGATGTTTGTAAAGTTAAACTTAACCTTGGTTTTTATTAGAAAAAGTCTTTTTCAATGTATATTCGAATACCAAGGTTCTAGAATTTAAATTTGAAAATTCTGACCAGTATATTCGAATATATATTCGAATGTGGCTTGCCATATTCGAATACATATTCGAATATGATATGTTGCCTAGGCTTCTCCATTTTCCATAATCAGTATATTCAAATATATATTCGAATATGGCTTGCCATATTCAAATACATATTCGAATATGATGTTCTGCCTTGGAACCTCCACTTTCCAGAATCATTATATTCGAATACATATTCGAATATGGATCTTCCATATTCGAATATGAAGCCCTTGGAATTCAAATTTTTATGGCATAAACTCTATATTCGAATACATATTCGAATATGAAAGTGTCATATTCGAATACATATTCGAATATATTAATGATCTGTTATGTATTTCCATGTGACTTTCTGCTATCTATAAAAGGGGCTTTTGACGAAAATCACACAACACCCTTGCAAGCTTATTACTGAGTAGAAAAGTGCTTTTATCATCAATTCTCTTAATCAAGGGTCTTGTGCTTTGCTTGAAGATTTCTTTGTCACTCCATTATCTTGTTTCTTTCATCATACAAAGAGCCTTTAATTAAAAACACTTAGTGCTTCAAGTTGTATCATTTACTCTTTTGAGAGCTTCATATTTGTAAGTCCAAATTATATTGTTGAGTGAAGGTGAAGAATCCTTCTTGGTCATTGAAGGTGAAGTATCCTTCAAAGTTAGTGTTAGGGCGAGGTATCCCTAGTTTGAGGTCCTTGCATTTGGTGGGGTATCCAATTGTGAAAGGTGCTCTTAGCTTGTAACTTGTTGAAGTTAATACAAGTGTTTTCGCGTGGCGGTGATTCGAAGATTGGACGTAGGTCACAAGGTGGTTTTGTGGCTGAACCAGTATAAAACTTGGTGTTATTCTCTCTATCCCTAAATTCTTATTTTGTGAATTTCATAGTGTTTATGGCATTCATATTTATCTCCATTTAATCTTATATATTAACTAAAATACAATTCATACAAGCTTTGCTATTCTTTGTGAAAGATTTATGAAAAAGTGTTTAAGCTCAATTCACCCTCTCCCCTCTTGAGCACTAACACGGCCCTCCCCTTTTTTTGTTGCTTCGTTTTTTATTTACTTTTTTTTTGTTGTTGTTTTTATGGTGGGTTAAGGCCCAGTTTTTTTTTTGCTTTTTACACCTTTTTTTCTTTTATTGAAATCTGTGTTTTTGGCTGCATTTCAGACCCCCCCCCCCTTTGTTGTGTTTACACGCTTAGCAGACACATTTTGGTTATCTTGTACATTGTGAATTGAATCTAATAAAGGGTAGGCAATCACTTAAAATCAACACACTAAATTGATTTCACCTTGATAAGTGCTTGGTATTGATGTTTTTCAAGTTGTCCTAAAGCACTTATCACTCTAAAAGGTTTGGTTTTATTGCTAAAACTCCCTCTTTGCTAGACCATTGTGAGTCCTTAAGCAATTGTGAGACTTAGGATGATTTGGAGCACTTTTGATCCCTTATTGTTTGTTTTTAGTTAATGGAGCAGCTATGCGAAGCTTGGATAGAAGAATTTGAGATCAAAGTCACAGCGCCCAGGCGCCAGGATGCATGGGCTTTCTACACTACCCAGGATTTTGAACCAGCACCCAGGCGCCCAAACCAGCACCCAGGCGACAGAAATATGGTAGCAGAGTGTTCGTAGTGTACTTGCAGTAGATGCCAGCGCCCAAGCACCCATTCCAGTGCCCAGGAGACAGAGAAAATTCCCGGAGTCACATTTGTTGGTCATGGCAACCATCACCCAAGGGGGGGTGAATTGGGTGATTTAAAACTTTAAAACACTTTCAAAAAAATTAAATAATTTTGTGCAAATAAAAGTTATAAGCAGGGGAACAAGTTTATAAGGAATTAAATTTGCACAACCAACTCAAATATAGTAAGATTTGAGGAATTAGAATATGAAGCAAGATGAGCAACAAAAATATAGAGCAACAATTATGAAAGTTTAAAGAGTTGGGAAGACAGAATCAAACACAGAGATTTATACCGATTCGGTCACTAAACCTCCTTGTGACCTACGTCCAGTCTTCAAAAACGACACCACGAAAATACTTGTATTCAATCTTCAACAAGATTACAAACTAAGAGCACTCCCCACCATTGGATACCCCACCAATGTGCAAGAGCCTCAACTAGGGATACCTCACCCTAAAACAACCTTGAAGGATACCCCACCTTCAATCACGTTGAAGGATACCTCACCTTCAATACTCTTTTAAAAATAAACTCACCACAATGAAACTCTCAAAAGAGTAGATATTACAACTTGAAGCACAAAGATTTGTGCAAGCCTTTAGCAAGATAGAGCAATTTTGAATATCAAAGCTTTTTGAATGATGAGAATGATTCAAGATGAAAGACCAAGATTAAAGCATTTGATTCATGTTAGAAGAAGCTTAGAAATGAGATAATATGATTCTAGTGTGATACTAGAGTGGAAAACCTTGCTTCTCTTTGTTAGAATGGCCTAAGAACTCATATTTATAGCCCTCCATTGAAATCTAGTCGTTACTAGCCGTTTTCAGCTCTGCACAGTCCATATTCGAATATAGAATCCCATATTGGAATATGTATTTGAATATGACACTCTTGGAAGCAGATTTTTCACATTTTCAAAGCTATATTCGAATATATATTCGAATATGAAAACCCATATTCGAGTATGTATTCGAATATGCACTTACTAGTTCTTAGAACGCTATATTCAAATATATATTCGAATATCAAAAGCCATATTCGAATATATATTCGAATATGCACTTAAATATTCGAATATGTATTTAAATATTCGAATATGTATTCGGATATGAAATTTCTGACGACAATCTCTCTAACTTTGAAAAATCATAACTCCTTCATTTCTTGTCCGTTTCAAGCGAATGACAAGTCGTTAGAAAGCTATTTGAGTCTACTTTCTTATGAAACAAGTTGCAGATCGAAACACAAAGTATTTTTAAAGATATGATCAAAATAGTGAACAAAGGTCATTTTCCAAAACCTAAAAACAAATGTTGAATTCAAAAGTTTATAACTTCTTCATTTGTGATCCATTTAGAGCAAAAGACCAGTCATTAGAAACTTATTTATTCTATTTTAAAATTAAATAAGGCTTAGCTCAATATTTAAAATACACGTAATGATATGATCAAAACGGTAAACATATATCAGCTTCCATATAAGACTATTGTTGAAAATATATTTGTTTATGCTTATTAACAAATTCAAACCAAATATTTGAATACTTTTAAACATAAACTCACTTTTCAAATCCTTATCTAATTGAAAAACAATGTTCTCATGATAAAACACTTTGTAACCAATTTGTTTGAAAAACACATTTTGAAGGCTATGGTTTAAGATGATGCTATGAATGCAAGGTGAATGACAAGCTCTATCAAGTAATGGCTTCTCAAGTTTACAATTACATAGCCTAGAAAAGAAATATACCAAACTAAGTCCTTAGGCTTCTTGATGCAATCCAAGCTTGTTAGCTTCTCTTTCATAGTATCATAAGCGCTTGGCCATCATTGTCATTTTCCTTCTTGAGTTGAGCATAATTGATTTTTTCCATTTTTCTTGACCATTGCTTACTCTTAATACTTGAACTATCTACAAGATATTTCTCACTTGAAAATCATAGTTAGTCCAAATATCCAAACTCAATATCAAATATGCTTGATTTATAAATATATAACTCTAGTTAGTCCATCAAGCATTGATGTACACATTGCATGATTATCAACTTGTATATCACAATATAGAACACATAATCATGCATGGTATAATGCACTCCATTAGGCTCATATAGTAGCATGTTCATTCCTAATTTAATCTTACATTTGCCAGCATCAAAACATATTACACATAACTTATTGCTCTTGTATTTGTCATCATCAAAACATAATCTATTAAACATGTAAGCACACATACTTCTACAACATTGCAACGCCTGGGCTCCAAAAGCAAGGCTCGGGTGATAGAGTTATGACAAGTTTTCTTTAAATAGTTGTTCTAGGCTCATTTTGGAGGATGTTCTGATTTTTAGTGAGAGAAATACATCTTTGTAAGAGAGGGAAAGTGTGTTAGGGCTAAGGGCTTCTAGGAGACTAGGGTTCTTGCATTTTTCATGTCTCTCTTCTCTTCTCTTCTTGTTTGTACTCCTAGAATGAAGGGCTGAGTTCTTTGTAACTTGGGATTGAATGTAACTTCTACTCTCTTTACTCCTTGAACTCTTTGTAATCTTGTTTATTCTAGTTAAGTTGGGTTTCATTTCTGTTTTTATTGAATGTTTGAGCTTGATCAACTTGAACCATCTTCTATGATTTTGTATTTGTGATAATGAGTATGAAATCTTGACCTATTTTGGAACCTCAATGGTATGATAATCTAGAAGTAGTTTTTGTATCATTGATTATCTTTTATAGGCTTGTTTTCATTTTAGTTGCAGAGATTGTATGTCTAAGAAATTACGGTTAATATCTTCTTCTAAAAAACTTGTTAATGAGATATCTTAACTTGTGATTTGCATGGCTTGGTATCAACTTCTCTAGGTTATTAGGATTTACTTTGAGCCTCATGTGACTAAAGAGGGTAGAGCAAGTGAAGTTCAATCCCAAGTGCCTTTATATCTTGATTTAAACAAGTTTTATTAAGTATTTAGTTTTTGCTCTGTTTTTCTCATAATATCAATTGCTTAAAAATCTTTCATAACATTGAATAGAGAATTTATTAGGTCTTTTAAGTGCTTCCCGAGACAATATCCTTTCTCACCCTATACTCGAAACGTGTTAAACAATTTAATTCCGCTAAAATGTCTAACACACCTAAATACCAAACTATATCTTTTATTTGAAATCTCTAAGTATATTCTCACATTATCTCATTGAAATGGATTTACTGTTTGTAGACCTATGGAGAGCAAGATCTTTGCTCGTTGTGTGCTTGCTTCTAAGTCTCGCTGTGCATCTTGTAAGCCTGTTGCCATGATAAATTTTGTTCACATGGACAAGTTATGGTGAATTTTGCAAGTGTTGTGTTGGGTTTGTTTACATCAATATAGGCACACATTATTGATGTAATAGTTTTTGAAGTTTTAATCTTTCATTGCATAATGTTTGAATCAATGATCACTTTTGTCTCTATTGAATGCCATGAAGCTCACCCCTAGTGTTAGTAATGAAAATAACGATGGGATATGGGATTAAAAGTCACAAACAGAGTAACCCAAAAATTTCCAAACAAATATGAATTTCAAATAGAAACAAGATCTTAGATCTGGGTAGCAAAACTTTCCGAAAAACTCTTGATTAATTTCTAGACACTAAACAACTAAAAAACACCATTTTTAATCTTAAGCACTTAATCCAACACCACTAGTGTTAGCAGATATGCAAAGAAGTAGAGTATACCAAAGCAAAGGAAGTGTCGTTTGAAACAAATAATCCATTAACAGAGATGACAAATGATGATAACACCTGGTCAGAGAAGTGAAAGTGTTGTCGACGATGTCGTTGGTGGTCATTTTTAAGCACCTTTGATGCCCTGTCTATGACGCTCATTTTATCCTTTTCTTGAAGAAAACCCTACCAATGAAACATGATCTCCAATCTCCACTCACAAATCTGAAACACAACTTTGTGATACTTGATAGCCTCAAAACCTGTTTTAATATACTAACTTGCTTTGTGGTGGGTTAGGTGAAAAAAAAAATGAGGGTTCTGTTTTTTTTTTTTTGGTTTGATAAGAAAAAAATATGAGGATTCTGGTCTCTTTATTACTTTTCAAAACTAACTTACAAGAACTTATTAATAATATTCAATAGTTTTTAATAGTTGTTTTTTCAAGTAACGAGTTATAAATAATCACCATCGAATTAAATATAGATATATCGTATGGTTCTTATTTACCAAACCATGATGGACAAAGACAACACTTGACCAACCAACAAAGTCCGTCATAGTTGACAGATAGCTGGGTCCTTTAAGCATCCTGATAGGAGTTTGAATCCTGGTGGTACGTATAGAAAAGGCTTTACTGTGAGAGGCAAAGCCCACTTCAGTGATCTCTAATCCTCGAGGGGATTAGTCTTCGACTATTGGCTGGGAGACACCCTTAGTTCACCAAAAAAAAAAGACAACACTTGACCATGTAATACTCAACTTAGATACTTGTATAATATTTGACAATGTAACTAGCAAACCTTTTATATCTAGTACAATAATAATGGTGCATGGAGCGTCAAGCATAACGACCCATCAATCAATGAAGGCTGCGTCTAGTATGCGCCTTTTACAAAGTGGCGCACTCATGTGAGCCATTACTATTCTCACCTCTCCATCTTCCTACTGCACCACATAGTTTTTATTTTTTTCTAAAATTGTCCTTCGCTCGATAATTAAAACCCAAGCATGTCCAGTAATTAAACCCCAAGTGCGCCTGGGATTTAAAAACTAATCGAAAACCGACCAAACTTCCAGTTATTAATTTCTGTGGTCGCTCGGTATTTAGAAACCGTTTACAATCGGGTTTTAAATTCTGTTAGTGTAATTTTTTTAAGAAAATTTTTGATTTGTAGCTCTTAAACTACCAATTGCTAGTTTCTGTTGACGCGCGTATTTAGAAACCGAGTGAAAACAATTTTTAAAATCCGGTAGTATTAACTTATAAAATGTATCGCTACTAAGTATTAATATCTATTTTTGCCCAATTTTTAAATACTGGGTGCGCCCGATATCTAATTACCGAACGAAGGTTAAATTTGGAAAAAAAAAATGTGTAGTGTAGGAAGAAGAGGAAGAGGTGGAAATAGTAGTGGACACTCATGTGCCTTTCTTTTATATCCATTAGATATATAATAAATAATTGAGTGTTGGAGATAAATAACCAAAAACTTGTAAAAGTTGTATCGTCTCTTTAATTTAACTACTCTCTTTCTCTCTCTTTTCCATTCATGAAATTTCATCCTATCTGCCATGAAGACAGGGGCGGAGCCTAATGTTGCAATGGAGAGGCTTCAGCCCCCATCGGAAATTTTTTATATTAGTTTGTATATAAAATTTTTTATAATGAACCCTCCCCCCACCCAAAAAAAAATTATGATGCCCCCCCCCGTCAAATTGTTTTTTTTTTTGTGTATCAAACGTATTCCACGACAAAAATTAATTAATTCAAGATGTAAAGATCATCAAAAACTACTAGAATAACATATTTAGATTTAAAAATTATTATATAATAATATAATATATTATTATTGCTAAAACTTACTCAAGAAGTTAGTCGTTTCCCGATTTTCACTTTGCCTCTCACACGGTAACACACTGCTTCTTGCCCTCTTCTCTATCTATGTGAATTTCCAAAATGCTAAAACCAAACCCCTCAAAATCACCACTTGTTATTACTTTTTGCTCTCTAACCTTGGAACATACTAACACAATGTGCTTGTAAATCATCGCTACTCCACTTGTTATGTACTCCTTGGTTAGTTGGTGAGTTTTGATTGCTCTCCTAATTTTCTAATTTATTTATCACATTGAATTTTCAACATTACTACAATATTGGGCCTTTGTCTCCTATTTACACTAAGTTATGTAATTTTGATATTTTTTAGTTGTAACTTGTAAAGTTTGTTCCTTTATATTTTCTTTTGTATCATGTTATTGTTTAAACTAATAATATGTTGTGTATTATTATTAATTAACTAGTTGCTCATATTGATAATGTATTGTGCATTTCTCATGTTAATTTCCTTTGTGGTTACCAAGTTGCAAAAACTAGAATGTGATTTTTTAATAATAATGTGTTTTATTTATTGTATGTATGAGTAAAATGAAAATAATTGATAATTTTTTTAAAAGAAATACAATTGATGTGAGTAGTTTTATTCAGATAGCTTAACTCTTTATATAGAGAAAGAAATTGCTGGTCGTTTTAATACTTAATCAAACATAGATGAATTTGAATCTAGAAAGCATCGTCGAGTTATATTTTCGTAAGTGAAAATCGTAAGTTTTTCATCATTCTTATCTTTTTTACCTCTAATTTATATTATCTTATATATATATATTAATTATCATAAATCATTTTAATTATTAATTATTTTTAATATATTAATTTTATAAATAAATTTAATTTAAATTATTATGTTCGGCCCCCCCAAAAAAAAGGTCTAGCTCCACCTCTGGATGAAGAGCTTATGGACGACAACGACTAGTCCCTCTCATTACCGGCTACCAGAACCCGGTGTCGTACAGTTGGACAAGTGATGGTTGTGAGTCGCGATTCCCACGTATATGCAAGAGGAGGTATGTGGTGTATCTTGTGATGGTGTTCTATGACGATGCTAAACCAAGACTTATGATGTCGCTGGTGGTGATTGGGGCAAAAGAATGGCAGTCACCGCGGCTAAGGTGGCAGTGGCTTGATTGGAGCGGCTAAAGGCGATTGGGGGCAGTTTGCATTGTTTACAAGGCTTGGCATTGCCGCAGCGGTGGCGATGGTTGTTGGAGCAAGGTGGAGGTGAAGGAGGCTTGCCGTGGTTAATTAAGATTTGTGGCACACTGAATATGCTTTACGTGTGTAAAATGTAATGAATTAGAGAAGCACGCGATGTAACAAAAATTGCTACTATCGACGATAGACGAGGTGACAGAGGAAACTCCTTTTAAAGATTTTCAAACGCAGAAGCATATCAGCATATGAACATGGCAGCTACTTTGCCCACCACCCACATTTCTGGATTCACCACATGTTTATTTTTTTTTCATTTTTGCCCCTTGCTCGGGGATTAATCTACGTTTTTTAACTTAAAAACATGCCACTGCGCACCACATCAACATACCGGGATTAATCCCCGTTTCAGTATTCGCTCGGAGATTAACCTCCGTATTATAACTTAAAATTTATTTGCTCGGGGATTAATCCCCGTATTTCAACTTAAAAATCATTCGCTCGGGGATTATTCTACTCATTTTAAGTTGAAATATGGGGATTAATCCCCGAGGGAAAGAAGTTTAAGTTGAAATATGGGGATTAATCCCCGAGCGAATAAATTTTAAGTTACAATATGGAGGTTAATCTTCGAGCGAATACTGAAATGGAGATTAATCCCTCTACGTTGATGTGGTGCGCAGGGGCATGTTTTTAAGTTAAAGAATGGGGATTAATCCCTAAGCAAGGGGTAAAAATGGAAAAACAAATAGGAGCGTGTGGTGAACCCTGAAATCTGGGTGGTGGGCAAAGTAGCTTCCTATGAACATCGTGAAACTTAGCATACTAAGTAAAAGTCAAAAAGCAAAATATGCCTTTAAAAAAGCGCTATAATAACCGAGTGACTTGGGATCACAGGTTAAAAACTTCGGCGCATGAGTGCGCCAAAACTCAGCACAATAGAACGACCCATCAATGAAAGTGAGATTTTTATATCATGAACATGTGCAGTTTTAGATCATTGATGGTCCAAGTGTTTCTGGCTGTCTGATTTAATATATAATATTCGATGGTTAGGATTTGTAACCAGGAACCGGATATGTAGATCAGTTGGGAGAATTAGTGTTATTGCTTCCTTATGTCCTCTAAGAAGTGTATATTATTATTTTTGTCTAGTTGGTTTTTTTACTGAGGTCCCTTAGATGATGATGGTTCTTTTTTATCTACAGTCCTTTATTTTTTCGTATGAATATGTGTGGCCCATTTGATGTTTGGCTTTTTTGTTTTTTAACTCAATTCTTGTCCGTAAAAAAACTCAATTTTTTTTTAATTTTCTAAACAAAAAAACTCAATTTTTTTTTAATTTTCTAAACAAAAAAACTCAATTAATTCCTTTATTGCCATTGAAGAATATGATTACTTTTGAGAAAAAAAATAATATTGTAACCGTAGTGTTTCTTTGTATGTAGGGGTAGAAAAAGGTTAGCCAGCCTAACAGGGGCCTATGGCCCAGCCTATTTAAGGCTTGACTTGGCTTAGCTTATTTAATAAAAAAGTTAGGTTCAGACTTTTTAAATAACCTATTTAAATAAAAAGGTTAGGTACAGACATTTCAAAAAGCCTATTAAGCCTAATATGTCACCCTATTAAATCTTAATTAATATATATATATATATAATAAATTATGTAAATGTAAATATAATAAATTTTAGGATAACATTGAAGATTATATGTTGTTTTAGGGGTAGTATATGTTCTAATATTCTTTGGTTGATTGAAAAAATCACATACATTTGTGATCTTTGTTATGTATGGCATGCAATAGCATTTAATAAATTATTACGCAATAGATTTTTGTTTGGTTAAATGTGAAATAATTCAAAAAACATATATATTAGCCTATTTAATGACTTGTTGGCTTATTTAAGATAGAATTAGTGGCCTTTTTAGACATCTTTGGACAAAGTAACCCTATAAATAGCTTTTCAAGCTTTATAGGCTTGTTATTTTTATTGGTAAGTAATGATTTAATTTTGCAAGATTTTTTCTGATTTGTCCTTATTTAAAATACAATAGTATATAAAAAAAATTATTTGTAATTTATGTTTTTTTTATTTTTGTTGTTTTTCAACTATTGTTGCATTATTTGATCTACATAAATTATTATGTTTGTAGCTATTTTAGTGATTATTGTGATATTTTTTTCAAATTGTTAACGTAAATCATAATTTATAAAAACTAAATATGTTTGATTATTTTTGTATTTAGTTAATTAAATTCTAAAATATCAATCGCTAATTATGGACATATATTTTGGTTATTTCAATTCCAAATTATTTATTTTTTTATACTTAGTTAATTAAATTTCGTTTTGGTATTTGGGTTAAAAAAAAAAGGTCATGCTTTGCTCTGCTTTTTTCACGTCGTCGCCTTTGATTGTACGTTTTAATCTTTAATCTAAAAATATTTTTCAAATGAGTGTTGCCGTAAATAATATTTATACAAGATTTAGATGGGGGTTAAATAGTTAATAGCAATAACTTGGGCAAGGATGATAAACTAAATAGAAAAACAAAATAAACATGGACAATAACCGGAGAAACCCATAGTTGTTCTTATAAAAACAAGGATCATTAATTATCTAAATCTTCCCATGATCATCATATATGCACCCCTGAAAGTGTAAGGGCAATATCACAAGTTAGACGAATAACATGGGTCCAGTTACCATGCACCAAAAGAAAACCGGCGTATCCATGGTACAACTATTATCAGCCGTTGGATTTAACGTAATTTAATGAACCGTGTTGATTGTTTACCTGTTATCAGAAATTGGTGTTAAGTTCAGTGAAATCAAAATGCAACCGTGAAATTTTCAAAATAATTTTAGGTCCTTTAACTAGGTAAAATTATAATTTGTGTCCCACATTCTTCTTCATCTCTAGGGAATTGAGTCACAATTCCGCCACCACCGCTGGCTCTTCCCTCCGACAACTCCACTCTGGCCACTATCCTTGAGCAACACAATGACGCATCAATGAATATATTCGTACCAACAGCATGACCACTACAAGATCAATATCACAACCTTAGTATCAACTCAGAATAATTGAAAAAAAAATGCAACAAGAATTTGAAAAACAACATAAATTAAAAATTACAGTGGATAATGGATGGATAATTACCAATTACAGTATGATATAAAAATAAAAAATTACATGTATCAAACAATTGAAATAAAAAAGAAACAACACAATCCATTTATTCCTTTTTGATTTAGCCTGTGTGCGTGAATGATTTGAAAGGTGGGTGCTTATTGGTGGATCTGATGGTCGCGTCGCTACAATCCCTTGCGAATATTGTCGTATTTGGGTAGTGAAACTTTTCAAGACACCGCTGCGCGAAAACGAAAACCACCACCGCCTCACATTCTTGTTTTGCAATGCATTTCTACTCAAGCCCTCATCATTGTGCATCTCGTAGCTGGAAGAAGGGAGAGCTTCCTGAAATGCTTCTCCTCATCGATCCTTCTCATATGGTGATGGACTTACCATCTTCCAGCTACCATAGTGTTAGAGAAGACAGAGTAGAAGAAGAGAGAGAAAAAAAGTTATCAAACTTGTTGACAGAATTGTCCACAACCTTAGTGCCACACATACAAGCAAAGTTTTCCCTTGACGGGATCGTATACACAAGGGAAGGATGTCAGGAAGAGGATGGTGGATTAATTAAGAGTTGCACTTTGAATGGTGCCACAAAATGCGTTGTTGTCAGGTTGAAGCATTGATGAGCTCCGGTTAGCATTAGGGATTAGGGTTTAAAGAGGAAGAAATTGGGGAAATTGAAATAAAATAAAGGACTAAAACTCACATTTAAAATCATTTAGAGAATTAATGTAAATACACAAAAAATACTTACTAAAACCGGTTTAATCCAAAACTGTAGGTTAATTTGCCGGATCCATTGATGCTCCCAAAAAGAGAGGAAGATTGTAACCGGACCCCGAATTAACAAAGGTGCATTATACAGTCCGCCAATGCTTTGTCACTTGCTATAACAAGTAAATACAGGCTGATACTTTACCCACCACCCAGATTTTTTGGTTCAGCACACGTCCCTATTTTTTTTTCCATTTTTGCCCTTCGCTCGGGGATTATCCTAATTTTTTAACTTAAAAACGGGCCATTGTGCATCACATTAACGTACAGGGATTAATCCCTATTTCTAAATTAACTCGAAGATTAATCGTTGTATTTATAGTTCAAGTTCATTCGCTCGGGGATTAATCCCTGTATATTTCAATTTAAAAATCATTCGTTTGGGGATTAATCCCCGTATTTTCACTTAAAACCAGGTTAAACAGGGATTAACTTATGTTCCACACACACCACTCATTCTTCTCTCTCTCCTCTGTGATTTCTCTTTTTTTTCTTCCCTTTCTCCTCCAGAAAAAACTACCGCACATGGCCATTCTTCCACCGGAGAAGAAGAATCCCAGATGCAGTTGTCTTACTCTCTGAAGTGCGCACCCATCCAGCTATTTTTTGTGTGCAATTTCGTGATTTTTTTGTTATGTATGAAACCATAGTTGGTTCTATTTCAAAATAGATATTAACATCTGTTTGGATACATAAATTAGTACATGTATTGTGTGTTGGTGTGTCTATTTTAAAATGAAATAGATATTAACTTCTGTTTCAATACAGAAGCTAATATCTATTTTAAACAAGGTTTGTTTAAGTTACATGTAAACAAATATTAATATCCGTATTGATGACCCAAAGAGGAGCATCCAAGTGTTTTGATGAAGACAAAGAAGTCAATCTTGTGAAGGAGGAAAAACGCTAAAGATGAAGACATGAAGACTTTATGTGCCTATGTGATAGATTACATTAGGTTTATGTGTTTGTGTGTGTTAAATGTTTTGGTAAGGCGTTAATGTCACTATTTTGATTATATAAGTTCACTTGATCATGATACCTAGGTCAAGGTAGGATGAGCCCCACATATCTTTATCTCCACACATGCATCTCATGAAAAACTTTTGTGAAAACTTCAAGTGCATCATATCTTTGAACCAATGACATTCAAGGATGTTTTGAAACGCTTTTCAAATGAGCATAAACTTTGATTTTATCCTTGAACATGATTGAAACGAGGTTCAAAATGTTTTTGATGGTTTAAAGGGTTTTAGTGAAGTGAAAATTGATGTAGTGATGCAACACATGCATGTGCATAATTCAAAATTCTATGTTTTGTGAAAATTGTGTGCAAGGAACCATTTCTTGGTGTGCACATCGATGCACGGGAGGTGCACATCGATGTGCACAAGCCAAAATTGGCTGGAGTTTACAATTTTGCACCCAAAGAAAGAAAATGAATTGTGCACATCGATTTTGTCCCTGTACACGTCGATTTGGCTTTTCTGTTAAGCCTATTTAAAGAGGTTTTATGTTTAGAAACAAAAAAGAATGAAGCATTTTTGAAATTTTACAATTTAAAGTGATCCAAAACCTCTCTTAGGGCTTTTTCATGTGTTAGAAACTCAGAGATTCAAATGAGCTTTTCATCTTGAGGATTTAAAGTGATTTTGCATTCAAGATTTCATCATTCTTGCATTCAATCTTCAAGATATGTGTTGGGGTTCATCAACTTTTGATGCAGAGGAATTGTTCTTCAATTTTCATCATTGATCAAGCCTCTTATATGAAAATTGATGGCATTATAGTTGAACTCCTTCCAATTTGATATGAACCCAAACGGAGAAGGGTTGAAGAAGGATCTTTTAGGGTTGAAAATGAGAAGAAATAACTCAGAAAGTTTTAGGAGAATAGGCTAGATTGTGGTGCACACAACTTTACAAGCTAACTAGAATTTTTATTTTTACTTTCCTTTCTTTGAATTTTGGCTTAAGAACACTTAATGAGGGATAAAGGCTGAGTTAAAAGAAAAATAAAGTGGTTTGATTAGGGGAGAAGGGCTGCACAGAAATGAGAAGAAAGAGAATGTATGTGGACTGAATTTGGGCTAGCTAGGATGATATGGAAATGAGTAAGATGGAGACAGGGAGTTAATGGAAGGGAGAAAAATATGGAATTGTGTCTAAGGCTTGTAATTGAGCAGGGACAAGGGATGGTCTAAATTTAATTATTTTGGAATGTTTTTATTTAATAATTTTAGGCTCAAATGAGAGAATTAAAATGGGAAAATGGATTAGTGAGACTTAGCGAAAATTTGGAGACTTTTTGGAGGAAATGTGGTTTGGAAAAAGAACAAGAACAATGGACAGAAACGATTAAGTTAGGAATTAGGAGCTTGTAAGAATAAGATAAAAGATGAAATGGTGGATGAGGAACACGCATGAACAAAAAAGGTAGAACAATGGAGGAAGAATCACTCTTCCGGTGATAGGCGTCACACAAAGGAGGTGGAAGATTCCTTTGATAAGCCAAGCTCTTGAATCACACAAGAACAATGGAGAATCACACTCACACTTTGAGAAATATTTTTCATGTAAAAATCTGGTCTAATTATTCACATAGAGATGGCGCCATTTATAGTGAAGTTTGGCCCATTTTAGGTTATAAAATTAAAGAGAATTGATGACCACCACTTAACACATATTGATGGTATCAATTAAGTCTACATAAAGTGACATAAAAAGGAATTATTCTAGCCCTAAAAGCATGGAAGATGGAGTAGCCTTGCTCAGCCAAAGAATTGAGCAAAAACCCTCCAATTTAGTCCTTATTACAACTTTGACACTTAAAAAGAAACTAGACCCAAAGCTGCCAAGGTTGGCACATAATAACAAGGTTTTGGGCCTTTATTTGCAATTATAAATATTGCTAAAAACACCACTTGAACCAACCTAAAAAAACACTCCACTTCAATCCTCCAAGTCCTTGAAATGTTTTTTTTTGTCCTTGGTCATGTCCTCAGCACAATTGCTCTGTTTTGCTTTGATTTGTAATCTTGTAACATTAAATTTGGATTTTGATTATTGGGTTTTGGTTAGTGCACAAGAGGGTCAAGTGTTTTTCACCTCTAATCCATAAATCTTGTAAACCTTAGAGGTTCTAAGGTGTTTGGGGGGCAATAGGCTTGCCCAAAGGGTTTTGCTTGTATTGTGCATACAAGGTGTTTGTTGAAATTCCTAAGAGGTTCTTAGGAGCTTGATTTGCGTAAATCTCAAGGAGGTTCGTTGAGTGGCTTATGTGAAAGTCCTAAGTGTGGACTTAGGCATTTTTGTGTGTGATACTAAGAGAACAAATTCTAGTGGATTGTGAGATTCAATAAAGTGTGAGCTTTAGGTGAAAATCCAAGGAAGGGAGTTTCTTGGTGAAAATCCAAAGAAGGGTTTCTTTGGTGTGGCGTAATTCCTAAGGGGAGCTTAGGTTGCTTGTGAAAATCCTAAAGGACTTTGTGTGAAGGGCTCAAATCCATTGAGAAGAGTGTTCTCTTGGTTGATAGTTGTTTGGGTAGGGGATTCCTAGGTGTGGGAGATTCTTGTAACTCAAAAACTATTGTAATTCTATTATGAATAGTGGAAAAATCCAAGCTAGTGGTTGGCTAGATTTGGACTGGATGTAGGTGTTGTTAGAATGCCGAACCAATATAAATTGCTTATGTCTTGTCTATTTTACCGCTTTCTTGCTTTATTACTTGACACGTGCATTTTGACTATTGATACCACGCGCAATCTAGAAAATTGAATCTAAGAAATACTTGGCTTAATATTCTAAAACAAGTAAAATTGAAAACCTTATTTGAACTCACATGGTCTTGGTATAAACAAATCTTTTGCATGATATTGGAGGATTTGTAATTTGAGATTAGCTTCCGCGTACCTAATCATTAAGTGTTTGAAAAATTGACCACAACCTAATTTACCCCCCCCCCCAAGGTTGTCCATACACCATATCCACTCCTACACGTATGAATTACCATACATAAGTTAAAATCTGTTTCATGACTTGAATTTTCAGTGTTAATAAAAGACGGATATTAACTCTTGTTTACATACAGAAGTTAATATCAGTTTTTGTCTTTAACTTGGATTTTATTGATGAAAGTGAAATAGATATTAACTTATATTTCGATACAGAAGTTAATATCTGTTTTTCTCTTTAACTTGGATTTTTATGAATGAAGTGAAACACATATTAACTTCTGTTTTCATACAGAAGTTAATATATGTTTTTATCTTTAACTTGGATATTTTTGAATTAAGTAAAATAGATATGAACTTCTATTTCCATACAGAAGTTAATATCTATTTTTATCTTTAACTTGATTTTTATGAATGAAACCAAAATAGATATTAACTTAAGTTAATATCTGTTTTTCTCTTTAACTCAGTTTTTGAATGAAACTGAAGCAGATATTATCTTCTGTTTCCATATAAAAGTTAAAATCTGTTGCACTGAGAAGTTAAACTGGTTAAGTTTACTACCATTTGTTGAATTGAGAATGACTCGTGGTTCCAGCTGCCATGCATCAGCATGTCGTGCATGAGAGCAGTAGTAGGCGGCTCAGCCTCGTAGGCAAAGACAGGTTACACCGAAACCTGTAGAGCATGATGAGGCAGCTCATGCTCAGGCTGTTTTGGATATGGTGCTCAGGCCATACTGGACGAGCAACATCAGGAGGAGCAGCATCAGGACCATGTAGAGGATGAGTCAGAGGTTGGTGAGGATGTCGAGGCCGTACAGGGGAACGAGCAGGAGGAGAATCTAGATGAGTACGCTCCATTCCCTGGCGGCCCTGTTGAGATGACAGTGCTGCGAGCGGTTGACTACCGTGAGCATGAGGCTCGCTGGGTTTGGCATGGACAGGTGAAGATTAACCAACTAATCACTATATTAATTTTTGTAACTTTGTAATGAACTTGTTCTAATGTAATAATGTTTGGTATTTAAGGGGAAGATTCCCGATCACATGAGAGTTGTGAGTCATAGGTCGAAGCTACTCAAGATCCCATACATGAAGCAGGTGTTGCAGATTTCTGGCCTCGCTCCCCTCCTATAGTGTTGCTACAAGGAGGTGGAGGGGGGTTCGATAGCTGCCTTCATAGAGAGGTGGCATTACGAGACCTCCACCTTCCATCTGCCAGTGGGCGAGATGACTGTGACCTTGGATGATGTGGCTGCCATCACTAAGCTTTCTATGGACGAAATCTTCTACACATTTGTGAGGTTAACAAAGGATGAGGCGTAGCAGATATTGCAGTATGAGTTGGGTATGGCAGACTATGCAACAGAGCTTGAGGTGAAGGCAGCTAGGGGCCCTCACATTCGCTTTGCTACCCTGGTCACTATCATCCAGGAGCATGCGGTCAGCCAGGAGGTGGAGGACCAGATGATTGCTACTAGAGCCTACCTTCTACTGATAATGGGGACGACCATATTTGCTAACAAGACATGATGGGCGATGAAGGTAAAGTACTTGCCATTGCTGCACGATTTGACCGATGTTGATGGATATGCATGGGGGGCGATGGTGTTGGCATTCATGTATGACGAGCTAAAGGATGCCAGCAGGCGGAGGTGTCGACAGTTCTATTCCTTTGCTTCTTTGCTACAGGTATGCATGGTTAACTTATATTGTTTTTTCTTTTTGTTTCTCTAGTTTGTTTTATTTACACATGAATGTTGTAACTTATATTTTATTTTGTTACAGTATTGGATTTATGAGCATTTTCTTACATTGAGGGCAAAGACATTGAGACGAGGCTATACAGAGGATATGCCTCGTGCTGCTAGGTGGCGAGGAGGACGTGGTGCGACAGCTGGGATGAATCCTTTTCAGAAGAAGGTTGAAGACCTTATTCTTGAGAAGGTGAAGTGGATGTCGTATGACAAAGCACATCATCCACTTCCTGATTGATTCATATACTATGGGTTTATCTATCACGGCTCAACTGTTTATTAATATCGGCTGGAGCGAGTTTTACAGTAGTTTGGTTACGTAACGGACATCCATATCCATCCACCCCTAACAATCACTCCTGAGCTTGCTGATGAGATGTGAGAGGCATATCATGACCATCTATTGCCAGATGAGGAGCTTCAGGAGGTTGGTGATTCTCCGGTGGCTTGTGTCTGCGATTATATGAGTTGGTTTGTTCAAATCTCACACCCGTGGATGACACTAGAGGCATACGTGAAATATTCTCCATGATACTTGCTGGAGGAGCCACAACCAGATATTCCATAGCCCGTTCACCACCTAGAGATGTCGCAGATAGATTAGAGTCATTACTCTATGTGGACGGAGGTGCTTGAGTTGAGCAGATCGATGATGTCAGAGACTGGTGTGGGACACCCACTATATGATTGCCTACGACAGATCCACATACTTGCAAGCAATGGCAGATGATTAGTGGGCCAGGATCACTATAGAAGGAGGCAGAGGAGGAGGACACATGACGATGATGTTTCTCCTTGATATTTATTAGTCTTTGTCCTTTTTTATGTTTATATATTAGTAGTTTTATTATGACTTTGTGTTTATATATTAGTAGTGTCACTATGACTACGTTTTTATATTAGTATTGACATTATGACTTTATGGTTATATATTATGGAGCCACAGCTAGGTTTTTATGTTATATATCAATATGTAATGTATCGTGTTAGGTAAATATGTGAATAACATTTAATACACAAACTTTAGTATAGTTTTAGATACTACAAGTACTTAAACACATTTGAATAATACAAGAATCCGGGGCGGAGCTAGCCCATTATTTATGGGGGGCCGAACATAATAGTTTAAACTAAATTTATTTATAAAATTAATATGCGAAAAATAATCAATAATTAAAATGATTTATGATAATTAATAGATATATAAAACATATATTAGAGGTATAAAAAAATAAAAGAAGGATGAAAAAATTACAATTTTCACCTAGGAAAATTAAACTCGACGATGCTTTCTAGATTCGAACTCATCTATGATTGATTCAGTATTGAAACGTCCGGCAATTTCTTTCTCAATATAAATTGTTAAGTTGTCTGCAAGAAATTCAACACCCATTTTGTTTTGAAGTCATGTCTTAACAATATTCATCGCTGAAAATGTTCTCTCTGTAGTTGCCGTAGATACCGGAAAAGTCAAGATCAAACGAATCAATCTATCGATCACGTTGTAGTCTTGAAGTAGAGTCTTGAAGTAGTCTTGCACGCTTTGGTTCGCATTGCTCTTCTTCATGAGTTAAAATATTGAGACTAGATGGCTCAATTGTAAAAGAACTATTTACGTCAGTTGTATTCCTTTTAAAAAATGTATCAATTTTTTTCATTTTACTCATACCTAAAACAAATAAAACACATTATTATATAATAATTTTTAAATTTGAAACATATCTTCAGAAGTTGTTTTAGGCATGTTTTTATGCTATTATTTTATTATCTAAAACACATCTATATTATATATTATATTATTATATGATAATTTTCAAATCTGAAACACATCTTCGAAAGTTAATTGATGCATTTTCTTATGCTATTATATATATTATATTATTATATAATATTTACCAAAATCTAAAACACATCTATTTTAGTATAGTAATTTTCTATTATCTTTATTTCTTAAAGGGATTAATATTCGCTGTGGAATATCTTTGGTACACATCCAAAACAAACTTTCTATGGGGGGCTGTTGTAAAAAATTTTGGGGGGCCATTATATAAAATTATATATAGGTACTAATAAAATTTGTTCTCGATGGGGGGCCGAGGCCCCCCCATTACAACACTAGCCTCCGCCCCTGACAAGAATCAAGGAGCGGTAATATCTATATAAGTCCTCTTCACATCATTTTGCTTTGTGCGTCATTTTCTTTCATACTCCCTAATTCTCCTGATATAAGGAACCCTTCAAGCATGCGCCATTGTAACTTCTGATAATAAGGAACCCTCCAAGCACATGCATCCTCTACTGGCACGTCCTCAACATTAGGCTGACTATGTAACGTGGCCTCCCCAATTATGGACAAACTTCTCCCGTGTGAGTATACTTCATGAAAGGAATGCTACTAACACTAGTTGTCCACATTGTCTACTGACAAGCACAAGGTAAACCATGTATCCTTCTAATCACACAACCACATATGAATTTTTCAGTTCCGGTAGTATCAATCCTTTGGTGCTCTTCAAATGTATTAGCCAACCCGGCTCTAGAAATAAGTCCATGTAACTTCTGATAATACTTGACATTAAACATGTGCTCCTTTACAATAAAGCTTTGTTGAAATAATGATTGAATCCCTTTATGTTGCCACTTGAGCAGATTGTTCATAGTATCCCAGCACTTGCAAAAGTCAACGACACTATCTCGCAACATCCTCTTCAGTTTTGCATGAGCACTTTCAACCCTGTGTCATTAAGTCAAAATATTACCAAATTAAACCAAAACCAAATCAACAAATCCATTACTAGACAAAATCCATAGCAAAGTAACTCATACATGTTCATTGTGGTGTTACCCAGATGCATAACTGTGTCTACCCATGCTGGCACAAATTTCTCTTTGTGGGGATTCAACCAAGTGTTTAACACATAGTCAACAAACTTCGGAAAACCTTTACAAAAAACTTGAAAATTTTCAAGACGGGGCTCATAATCTTCTAATGTTGGTGAATCCACAAGAAATTGCTACCCATTCATTATTGTTTCCCAGATGTCTTTCTTATTTACCAACACATTGCATTTGGCTTTGACAATCTTATTTATATGAAATTAGCATAACAACTATGTTGACGTCGGAAAAATCTCCTTCACCGCACTTAACAATGCCAAATCTCTATCAGTCACAATCATTTGTGGGACTCCATCATCATCAGTAGCAATCAAACTTCTCAAACACCCTAGAGCCCACACAAAGTTATATGCCCTTTCAGACTCCAAATAGGCAAATGCAATAGAGTACATACGATCTGTAGAAGTTATACCAACCATTTCAAGCAAAGGCATACGGTACCTATTGGTTTTGTAGGTCGAGTCAATGACAACCACAATTGGGAAGGTGTGAAACAAGTTAACAGAAACAGGATGTGCCCAGAAGATGTCTCTCACTACATTAGTCATCTTATCTGTTCTGTGGAAGTATGTATAGTTCTAATCTTCCAACATCTTGATCAAGTGTTGCATTTCTGTTCGCGGATACCTTATAGATTTCCTATACGTATACCGCTTATTGTATATTGTCTTTATGGTACTCACATTTTCCGGATCACGTTCCTTTATTCCAAGCAATATAGGTCCTGGATTGACTTGATTCTTAGTCTTGTCTTCAACTACTAACTTCTTATGGGGATTTAGACGACCCGTATATGGATGTCCAACCATTACCTCGACTCTTCCATGGTTGTGATACCCATTGACAACAATAAGTCTCCACTGTCCATCATTTGGAATAGATCTTCCTCTAAGTTTGAAAGGGCATTCACACTTTTTTGTTCCGGTCCAATCTGTTTTCCTCCCCTTTTGTTGGGTTTGTATGTCCCGCTTTTTTCATACCCCAATGTAACAAATGTCTTTCAGTTCCCTCCAGCGACACCCATGTCTGATCTGTATATAACAACCACAAATCCAGCATTTTTTCCTGTTTCTCTAGCCCACTCAATCATATCCTCTCTAGTCGAAAAAAATCTACACAATAGAATAAACATCATGCCAAACATATGACCAATAAATTATAGTAGTTAATAGGAAAATCTTCAATGACAATTACTCGTTCAATAGTAAATGTTTCACGACAATCAACCATTTGGTCTGAAGCCGGTAGTTCATCCATCACAAGATCACTGTCAATGGCCATTGAATTATCATCATTTTCTACTTGAATTAATTGCTCGGCTCAATAATTAGACGGGATCATGTTATCCATGAATAAACCCTACAATAACATTCCCATAGCATTACATTATCAACCATTCAATGTCTAAAATTTGCCACATTCAAAAAAACAGATATTAATATCGGTAAAAAATCAAAAACTAATTTCTTTATGTAAACAGATATTAATGTTTGTACCAAAACAAATATTGATGTCTGTATGGAAATAGATATTAATATATATTTTTCTGCAATTCATTATTTCTAGACAGCATGTATGGTGAAGGAGAGAAGAAAAAAAAACAAGAATAACATAACTTACCAACAATGGAGAACTTCAACTCCACACAAGTGATACCTATTGTAGTATTCAAAGAAAACAATATTGGTAGCTTTGGGTTTAGTAAGATATGGAGTTTTGGTTGTGTGGACATTTTGAGTTTGGGGTATATGGGTTTGGAAAATTGGTCAAGTTATGTCCTAGATTTGAACCAAACGGAGATTAATTCATATTTTTCACAAATTCACTCGGATATTAATCATTGTATAAAAATACAGTGTTGGAAATAAGTGAAAATATGGGGATTAATCCTCGAATGAATTATTTTTAAGTTGAAATACGAGGATTAATCCATGAGGGAATGAATTTTAAGTATAAATACGGGGATTAATTTCCTAGCAAATTCATAAACGGTGATTAATCCCGGTACGTTAATGTGGTGCACAGTAGCCTGTTTTAAAGTTAAAAATCGGTGATTAATCCCCGAGCGAAAGGCAAAAATGGAAAAAAAAAAAAATAGGGGCGTCTGGTGAACCCAGAAATCTGGGTGGTGGGCAAAGTAGCAACCGTAAATACAAGTAAACATAGTTTTTGAAATTGCAATGTGACCCAAACAAAACAAAAAGTCATATTCATAATATGCCCCTTAGATTGTAAAAAAAAAACAATAATGAATCCCTCAACCAGTCAACCTTATCATCTAGGAAACGATTATTTAGATTTACCGGTCTCTATTTAGCGTATAACAGATAGAGTAGTATTTATAACATTCATCAAAGTTAATTATGGACCAGTTAACTACGTTTATAAAACTAACAGAATTGCATTATTAATCTACAAAATTGCATTTCAAAGAATAGAACTCATTACTGGGAGAAAACAATGATGGTTTGGGTCTCACTAAGGATATTTTAAGAAGATTAAAATTATTGGAAGTGACAATATTTTAATCGGGTGACAATATTTACTCCCAAAACTATTACGTCTCTTCTTTTTTAGTTGTTCACTTAGAGAAAAAAAATTATTCTTATTTATATGTTTATTTATATTTTTTTTAAGGTTGCATTAAATGCATTATTATCATTTATGGTCTTGCTAACAAGAGTGCTTTTATTAAGGTTATTAAGATTAGAAAAAATATTAATAAGTACACATTATTTTGTCTCTCAAAAATATAGAAAATTATTTATTTTTTAAATTTTTATTCTCTTCATTTCAAAATATTAGTCACTTTAGAGAAAAATTTTAATTCTGAAATGCTTGTCACTTTTACAATACCAAGAGTGCATTTATTTTCTTTTTCCATTTTTGTCATTCTTCTATCCAATGGGAATCAAGTAACCTTTTAAGTCAAAGGTTAATTTAGTCTATTCATCCTTTATTTGTTAGATTCAAGATGAATTAATTGCTTTCCTTAATCTTTGTGTTTTTCTCTAAAGTAACTAATATTTTGGAATTAAGGCAGTACTATATATGACTCCTTAAAAAGTGCCCTTTGGGCATTGTTTAACATTTCCCTATCATTTATATCCTTGTGTTTAACTAGAGTAGTAGTTAATACTCCATTATTTATCTAATTAAACAAAGTGAGATAAAGGGCAATATAGAAAGTCCAAAAATTACTTTGATGAAAACAAAAAATAATTGTATTATTTAGTGTGTATTTTACTCTTAAGTAGTTAAATAAGATTAGAGGGAGTAATTTAGCACATTGTTTTATTTGCCTTTGTCCTCATATTTTCAACGTTAGAAAAATCAATGTGCATAGACTAGCTTTCAATTTCGGTCCACATGAACTAAGGTGATTAGATGATTATTCATCATTGTTGTCACTTCTTATTTCCATTAAATCCACCATTGATTCCATCACTATGGAGAGAATGCCGAATTTGTATAAAAAACAATCCAACTCGAGAGCATTACACATATCAATTTATTATTAATAATAATCAAATTACGTTTAAGGAACTAATAACGTTCAACACTAACTGCAATACGGAGTTTTGTTGTGAAAAATACTTATATAGAACTAAAAAAAATATTTATGTATAGGCACTAAAAAAAGAATAAGAACACATATAGGAAGGAATCAAATTGTTAGTTGAACTAGATGTACGTAGAGATGATGTTACTCATGTTAGTTGGTTAACAAAGTTGAGGGGTTATATATATATATTTATAGGGTTAGGATCAAATGACATCAAATGGTTTGACACCAATTCTTACACCAATCAATAACGGTAGATCGAAGTTTTTTTTTACGAAACTTACCGTTGGATTGAAACTACTTATTATATAGATCATGTGTACAAAAATTAACATCAATCCAAGATCGTTTAATAATCCATCAACACACTTGTTATTTTCACGATTTTTAAAACTATATTTTACGTTAATTTTTTAGTACGTTGATGGAGTACTAAACGATTTCGGATTGATGTCAAATTTTGTACATATGATCTATACGATAACTAGTTTTAATCCAACGGTAGGTTTTGTGAAAATAAAACCCCGATCTATCGTTATTGATTGATGTAAAAATAAGTGTCAAATCAATTGGTGTCATTTGATCCTAACCCATATATATATATATATATATATATATATATATATATATATGTATATATAAAGTTGAGGGATTATCCATAAAAAATGCATATATGAAGTGAAACAAATTTTTTTATAGGACAAAAACAAAGAAAAAATGCACATTTAGGGGCTAAAAGTTTAAATTAACTTTTTTTTTTATCTTTTATTTATCTATCATATTACCTTTAATTTTTTCTAATTTCAAAGAGTAATAATTGATATACCCCTTCTATGGCTTCATCCATTTTACCACATATTTTTCTTTTATCTATCTCTTCTTTATTTAAGGCATTATGTTTAATATTTTTTATTTTTTCTTATTTTTTTTTCTCTTTCTATATCACCTACACTCCAGTAAAAAGCAATTTCTCGACGGTGCTTATTGGACTAAGTTGCAAATTTTAAAACTATCATAAAAAAAGTACCTGTATCTTGTCAAATATCTCCATCGTTCAATTAATATAAATCATATGGTGCTAATTAACTAGCGGAAAAACGCCTAAGCGAACAGTAAAATCAACCAATAAGGTGAATACCAAAAAAGAAAATATCCACAATGAAGTTAAAATTTCAGATTGTGTACCACTAGGCCAGTACACCCGTGCATACGCACGACGAAGTTAAATAAACCGTGAGCTAGTCAACAAAATAAAAAACACATACACCTGATGAATATCAAATTATATTCATAACTTGACACTTATTGTATTAAACAAATCATATATGCAACAACGACAATACAGTTAGATCTCTTTTTAAAACGTTTTACTACATCACGTTTTCAAACATTTAAATAATTCTACTAGACAATCATAATATTAATTTCAAAATAAAATTTAATTATTACACAATTCCAAATCCTTGTTTCAAATGTATATTTTTTGTAATAAAAATATTATCAAAAAATGTAGCAATTTTTCATTTTTCATTTTGCATAATTTATAGGGATATACACACATATATTGATATAAGAATAATATTAATGAAAACCAATCACATTGTCTAATTTAAATATTCATAATCCCAAATTAAATAAAGAGATGATCAAATACCATTACAAATATATTTTGTTGAAAACAATTTATTTATTTTTGTATTGAAATTATTAATGTCAAAAATTAATACAAAAACTCATTATCGTGACATTATAGATATGATTCTCATTCAAGTTAATATGGATTCGTGCTCGCTATTACTAATTCACAATTGATTTTCAATTGTTTAAACTAATGAATTATAATTAATAAACTTAAAGTGTAGTTAGATTTTTTTTTTAAACAATGAAAACTATCCTGATATCACTACTCACAAACTAACTTTAAATGATGCAGATTTCAAAGGGAAAGAACAAAAACAAATGAAAGTTATAATTGATTACATCATAAAGATTAGTCTTTTTACATGAGTAATGAGGTGGGAGAAAACCAAGAAAACCAAAAGAAAAGTATGAGACTAATCTCTGAATAGAAGCTTGCGCTCTCAACTAATGTTCTTTTCAGAGTTCGAACCATGGTTCTCTCCTGGGGCGTAGTTGTGTTTCTATCACTGCACCGACACTCTTGATGACTCAATTGGCTGTTATAGACAAGAAAATGATAGCCACTAAGGAAACGAAAACAAAAATTAAGAAAAACTGCAAAATAGCAATTACATCTTGTTGCAAAGCCAGTTTTCTTTCTCTACTTGATGATTTTCCAACTTTAATTGTATTTCTCAAGCTTCCATGCATTATCTACCCTGTCATAAAAGGCTAAAGAAGTTAGAATACTTCAATAGAGTGAAAAAGAAAAATCAATATCTAGAAGCTAATTAACTATGGAAACCACAAAAGTTTGAAAGGTGTTTAATTAGAGTAACTAATCATGAATTATGCAACTTTTCTTCTTTTTTCCCTTTTTTTTTCTCAATACATGATCCTCAACATTGTAAACTGCTCTGCATCGAACTTTGTATCATATATTAAAAAACATTGCCGACATTTTCAGAATTTTTGGGATCTTTCGACAGTGTATGGTCATTGAAACTGATGCCAGAGTTTGAGATAAAAAGAAACCGTTAAACTTTTAAATAAAAAATAAATAAATAAATCATGAACCTGCTCTACAGTCTAAAGTAAAAACTGTTTTTTTAAATTCAATTATTATTTTTTACTTTCTGCTATATTGGATTGGAGCTATGATCAAAAGTCAGAAGAACTCTTTCATGGTTTGATCAAATTAAAATTCCAAAGAATATATAAGGTACTTTTGTTAAAGTCTTGTATGAAAATTCAGCCATAAACCAAATCTGCCAAGAAAAAAAGATAGCCAAATAAGTAATGCATTTACTCCTGCAAGAGTCTAAAACAACCATGAAATTTACCATTGCTGAAAGGCATTGCAAGCTCAATGCTCTCAAGCAGGGCTTTTCCTGAGTTTCACCCTGTTCCCGTGATAGCATGCACACTTCATACCAACTTCTATATACTATAAGCATACGTAGCATCTACATGTTCTTACATAGTGTCAATAGAAAGAAAGTGCACTGAAAAACTGACAATAGCTAATTAATAGAGTGGAAGAAAATAGGAAAAGCCAATCAATTCATTATCAAATAGAATTATAAAAAGAATGAAAGTCATACACAAGCAAGGACCTATAATTATCAAAACACTTGCTTCTGATTAGCTCAACTGTGTTTCTATAGAGACATCCAATTACAAAAATCCAAGTAAATATTGATATATAGAATTACAGTCATGCACAAACTACATATGCAAACAACCAAAAAATGTAATTGCCTCTGAGGATTGATTTATTCATCTGACCGTAGATAAAACTTGATAAGCATTGACAACCAAGTGTCTGAATGGTCTCATCCTTAAATATTTGAGATGAATCACATAAAAAAAAACGGAAATGAAATGACTGGTGATTTAAACTGAAATTTAACACCAGAACCCGTAGCTATTGCCTGGTTAAGCTCTTTGGTATGCCTTGAATATGCATTAAGACCTTCCAATTAGGCAATAATAGCAAGAACCTTTTAGTCGAAAATGAAATGCTACTTCATCCATTCTCTTAGACTTATAGAACTAAATTACAGTTAACAGTTATACTTATCCACATAAAGAGATTTAACAAACCTTGATGGTTGTCAACACAATCAATGTTACTTCACTACATCCTTGGCAAGTGTATTTCTTGATAGGAATATAGGAAAGTAAGGAACCCAGCACGATCACAAGTGGAACCAGGAGTTACCTGGTCAAAAAAACATTGAGTTTGTTAGTGTCAAACACCTGATTTCTAGTATTGTGATGCTTACCATGCATTAGTGAACACAATGCATATTATTGCAGAAAAGAAACAACTACATACTAAAAATAATTACAATTAAGATGAAATTCAATTCATATACATATTTGTCATACTATTATTATCTCATCAGAAAGTGCAGCAAGTGGCATTTTGAAGTCCACTCTTCGACTTCTGCAATAGTAAAATATCCCCTAAACTAGGGGAAATTCTCTCCCCTAATCAAATTAAGCATAGTAATTCGTGTCAGTCCCTGCTCTTAGTTTTAGTTTTATGGTTTACTATTTCATTATCTGCAAAATTTCCTTGTAACCTTTTTCTCAATGTCCATCCACAATTTTGGACCCCCAAAATCCACAAACGGTCAATGTTCAGGGAGCTTGCTACGCATAACAAACTTATGATATTACATCACATGATCACAATGATCACATAAAAATTAAGAAAATAAAAAAATTATTGTCATTACTAAATTCCCTTCATTGTCATTACTAACCAGTTTCCCATCAATTTTGCCAACGGTTTGTTTTCAAAGTAAATAAATAAATAAAAGAAAGCTTAAAGATTCTGTCCATGGAATCTACACTTCAGAAAATTATACAAACAAAAACCCCAAAGGCCAAAAAAATAGGATACATATAAAGCATCAATTAGAGACATACCATTGGTACAAGAATGCCCTTATTGACATTAGGGAATGAAGCATCTCTTTTTTTAAGCTGCACAATAATCATAATCCCAATCTCAATGGAAGAACTCAACTACTCAAGTAAGAAAAATCATAATCACACCTAAATCAATTGATTTATGAAATATCTGTAAACATTTTAAAAATAGTGAAATGTAAACATTTTAAAAATAGTGAAATATAGTAAACATTTTTGCATAATTTCACAATTCTTTCAGTAAGTAAAACTTCCTCTAGCACACAAAACACAAATGATAAGCTAACAATATTTTACGATAAATAACATCCTGCTTTCTAATGCCTATGCAACCCTTACTTAGGTAGCTAATGGAAGAAAGAGAGGAAGTCATACCACATTAACCGCACAATCTGTTTGAAAATACTCTCTTGGCGTGCCACTAAAACCCAAATCACTACTTTTGTGATCAACATAACTATGTGAAAAATCATAAAAGAGATAAATTCTGTTAGCTCAAAAGACAACCAAGATCCCCTTTTTAAAGACAAAATAATCATTATTTGTCAAATTATAGGTTAGAGCATCAAACAACCATATAGCTTTAGTTTTCAAAATCTGCCTTATGAGTAGGCATAATATAAAAATAAAACAACAGAAAACGTATCAAAATAGGGACACGTCTATTATTTCCTAAATTTCTTGTTCACACATACCTTACAATACCAGCGGTGACAGTATTCTGAAGGGAAAGTGAACAGCCCATGGCTATTACCCAATCCCCGGGACGAAGCCTACTTGAAGAACCAAATTTTGCTTCTGGCAGCAGGGTTTCAAATTTTATCTTGACAAATCAGTGATCATAGAAACACTGGAAATTATAAAGTGAGGACGATTTGGATGAAACTTACACAAAATAGAAAGCTGGTATCTTTGTAGTAATAGCTTGAAAGATTGCGAAGCATGCCAGCAATTCGGCATTGTTAGTTCCAGCACCTATTAGACCCAAGGAGATAACTGCTGCCTGTAACATACAAATTGTTATTTTAGCCACAAGCAAGATATAAAGCAAAATGATTAAAGTGACTCTACCATCTTACCATAGCTACTTCTGAATCAGTATCATGGCTAAGTCTGCTTAAGGTATCCATAACATTGACCTGGCGTGATCCAGTAAAGCGTTAGAAAAGTAAAAGTGAAATCTTGCCCCATAATTATAATAGAGTTTAGTTTGGCCATCTTTTCCATAAAAGGTAACAACAAGTCAATGTTTTACACTGTGCAACAGTAACACTACCAAAGTGAAAAATCTAGGGAAGCAAGTTCATTTTACCTTCGGATTTGATATACACAGTCGACCAAGTGCCAAAGGAACTGCTCTGTGAATATTTTGCTCACCATACTGTAGAAGATGTTCTAATGATCAAATAGCCATTTCAAGACCTAATTCTTCAGCCATTGCTACCATAGCAATTCCAAGCACAGCAGGACCCTGGTGCATTTCACCTTTGTCAAGATGTTGAGAACAATGACCCAAGAGATATTGAACCTGCAGGAAGGCATTATCAATTATTAAACAAAAAAAAAAAAAAACTGCCAGAGATTTCTTCTATAAAAAACTTCATAACTAATTCATCATGAGATTTACCTTGAGAACATTCCTGGTTCCAGCATAGGCACATGATAGCAGTGTAATGTCACAAATACTTCCTAATTTTTTCATTAAAAGTCTTTCAAACTTCAGCAGTAGACTCCACACTGTCCTGTTGTCACAGAGCACAATGTGAAGAGTGAATACTGCATCATATTAACTCTAATCTCACTTAATGGCAAAACCCTCTTAATCAACAGAGATAGGTTACATTGCAGAACATAAGGCATCAGATTCAGAAGCACATGGAAAACAAATGAAGCACTAATTACCATTGCTGAAAGGCATTGCAAACTCGATGCACGTTAGAGCAAGGGCTGTGGTCGCCGCTCCCGTGGCTGCCGCCGCCTGGACTCTGGTGAGATCGGTGAGAAATGGAGAGAGAATCGGACTTTGGTGAAGAAAGGAAGGAGGAGACGATTCAGATCGGAAAGTGAAACACATCACCACCGTTCGTTTTCTTTTTTACGCGAACACTCTTCTCGCGATCAAACAGCGTTGTAATCGAGCACAAAGGTCAAGTTGAGGAAACCGGTCGGTGGCGTCGCCGGCGGCAGCGAGAAGCAGCGACGGTGAGGGAAAGAAGAACAGAAAAGGAAAAGTGAAAAGGAAAAGGAGAAGAGAGCCAGAGAGACAAAAGAAGGCAGGACAAAAAAAAGGCAATGGCATGAGAAGAACAAAAAAAGAGTGAGGACAAAATGTAATTTCACTTTTTGAACAGTGCTCCTATAACTAAAAGGAATCTTTATAAAGATACCAGGATTTATATGTTTTATTGATTTCGTCAACTTGTTTTATTGATCATCATGAATTTAACTACTCACTATTGCATATAACTGTATACCGCAAAAAAAAAATCATTGAAAAAATGAGCGTCCCAAGGCATTGCAGGAAATTTTGAGAAGTTAAAATTTTCAACTTATATTGGAATTTCTTAAATATATAAAATTGATCAAGGACTATGTTGATAATTTGCTGGGAAGTGTTTAATTGCAAATTTTCCATGCACATATTTTCCATACAAAAAACAATTAACAAGAAATATATATGTGTCAGTGTGTGTATTGCAAGTTTTAGGCAAGTTACCCATTTTAGCAATACGGTTGTTTGAATAATTAGTGATCAATCATCAGGTGACAAGTTTTAGGCAGGCCACACCATGTGTAATCAATAGAAAGAAAAAACAGTTCAATCATCAAAACTAACCTTCAGGAACTATCTAATATTTGATGTCCCAAAGCAAAGAAGAATTTTTGGTATTAACTGCATACTTCAGTTCAGGTGACACACTCCCAGACATTTCATGTGATAACAGCTTTGACCTCAAAATCGCCAACAGATCCTTATGACGTGATTGCTTTCTCTTTAGTACTTGTGTGTAAGCATGAAGCCCAAGCCATTCTACTTCTTCCTTCTCCAATTTAAGAATTGGTTGGATATCAGAGTTACAACACATGGAATGCATCTGTTTCTTTATCAAGAGGTACATGTATCTGGCAGTTGATCATGAAAGAAAACATTAAAGTTACCAAGGGATAAAATTTCCTAGAACTGAAGTACTGGAAAAGAAATACATATAATCTTTTGATTGAAACCTAACATAAAGTAGTGAATAGTATAACTCGAAAAGTCATTCAAATAAAAAATGAGAAACGACAACGTAAAAACCACCAATTTAAGTCTACGATAGTAACAGCTATACCTGAAAGACTTCACAATAATGTCTGAACAATATCTTTTGCGAAGTTTGCACACAAATGATAGGTCCCGAATATAACAATGAAACTTCATTGCACATAACAAAAATACTTGATAAACATTTAGTCTGACAACCTCTGCTGAATTGATATTTGAATCAAAGAATATTGGATGGCATTTTGGTCTCAGAAATAAACGTAGCTTCTCCTTCAGACGAATGCCTGGTTTACCTTGCCAGCTAACAGTAACTGTTGATCTTAAATGGTTATTCAAGTACCTATTAGGCATATATGGAAATGGAACTGCTTACTACAAGAACTGAAAAAGGATTCTAATCATGAATAAAGAACAATACGTAACTCTAAATAAGTTTCAGACTACATCAGAATCATATGACAACATTAAATAATGGGAATTTAGATACATTCATGATTATAGGTAACAAGTCTGACAAACATCATTCACCTAAAAACTTATCAAAATTTTGTCTCAGACAATTATCTTAAAATCAAGCAAGAACCAATATCTAAACCGTTGTTACAAGATCCTCAGCAATGTCCTATTCCCGATAAGAATATAGTAACGGAATATCAATCACAATTTTTCACACAGTCATAACCTCCAAAATTTTTATCAAGACTAGTCAGTAATATGTACCCATACATTACATCCCAACAGCCCTAACAAAAAAATATATGATCATATCAATTTAACATGTGTAAAAACATATTGTTAACCAGAACCTAACTGACACAAACAAGCATATTATGATGAGTGTTATTTTACTAAAAACTAACCAAATTGGCACAGACAAGAATATTTATTATATAGGGCAATAAGAATCAGAAAAAGCTTTTAACAAAGATTTACTTTGTGTAGTCAGCCTGAATTTCCATAGTAAAGCAATTCATAAGAAGACCACTCCATCGGAGAAATGAAGTAACACCATCTTCATCCACGTAAACCTTATTCGATAGGGAACTTGGTATCTGCTCTACATCAAAGTTTGCACCAAACTTTTTCTCATTCATACGGCAGTTGTAAGCACGAAATCCTCTTCGTAGCCTGGAGAAAAAGCTAGCTGCCTGCTTCTTTGAGGTTGATATAAAAAGGAAATCATCAAGAAATCGCATTAGCAAAAAAGATGGACGTGAGACTTGATCACCATTGTGAGTGTACACAGCATTATTCTCCACGCAACCGCCAGATTCAAGTGTTTTCTCAAGAAACGGATATATCACATGCCAATCCAAATGTCCATAATAAAAGGAGCAAAGCAAAGATGATAAAATCCCTCCCTGAGGAATACCAACATCTTGCAAGTAAAATTTTCCATCAAACTGCAACACATTATGCTTCAAGTGCTTTGTCAGATGTGAAAAAAAAGCATTCTTTTTGACACTCTTCCACCGCTCCTGATAATTATAAAAAGATAAAATAAGAATAGCATATGACTTTTTTTGGGTAAAACCTGTTGTAGTCCTAAATAATCATCTCATTACATAATTTACAATAATATCTTTTTTTGAAGGTAACACAATATTAAAAGGTTAAAACTTGTACGATATGCACCACTAGAAAATTAGGCAAGTTTACCTCCTTAGTTAGATTAACCAAATACTCAACATTCCTAAAGTTAACCATTAACCCATAACCCATAACTTTATCATTCCAATTGTTCTTAAAGACGTACAAGTAGTGATTGGAATAATAGGCTTGATTTATTACATTTATATAAATAAACATAAACATGCTTCATAGTAAAAAATTATACCCGGTCAACAAAGACACCATGCCGAGAGCGAAATGAAGCGGATCCATAGCTAATGTTGCTTGTTACATCAGGCATCGTAAATTCTATTTGCGCCCACAACTTCTCCTTCCTGCAAACAACTTGATCATACCGTTTAAGAATGTATTCATCTTTCAATAGAACACTTCTTCTCAATATGTCAAGCAGCTTGTCCTGGTCAACAGAATCAAAAGCTTTTAACACGTCGGATGTAACCATAAAAAAACTGGGCAAAGATACAGATCCCTTCTTGTGGCCAAGCAAAAATGGACATATCTTTTTGTATACATCATTGTAGTCAAATACTGATGAACCAATCTTCTCAGGCTCCTTAAACCGAATTACTTTTAAAATAGTATGCGCATCACGAAAAACGGAATTCACAGATCCATAATGTTCAAACTGAATTGTCAGTTTTACTGCTTTCTCCCTTGTATTGAAACATCTTACTCCCATAGTGGACATTGTCAATGGCATTCTTGAAGAGCCTTCCAAATTTGCTATTCTTGAAGAGCCTTCCAGATTTGCCAACATTCTTACTCCATTTTCTTTTGGTTGTATTCTAAGCTTTGAAAATCCAAATGCTCTACCTCTAAGAATACTATGCACAGCCACATCATCCAGGTGACTGTAACTTCCATCTTTAAAGCAAGCAACAGTGCTATTCGTTAACTTCTCCCAAACTGATTTCGGATAATAGTAAATCTCTTGTTTTCCATGTTCACTTTCAGTAACATAAAAGTTTGCTTTCAACAAAGGTACAACCAGACAAGAGAAATACCAAAAGATCCACTTCTCCAGAAGCTTAAATTTGATGGCATGTACAGAATCACTATTCAAAAAATATTTATTTGACAAGAAAAGAAACCTTGATGTTTTTAATTCATGCATACACAACTTTAAAGGAAATTTCTCAAATCTTCGCAAGTGTATGAACCTGGAAATATTTCTCCTCATTATTCTCCAATTAGAAGGAGTGCCTAATAATTCAGAAGGAAGTAAACTCCTAGAAACAGCCCATATGAAAGATACCACTTGACTTTTTGAGCAATAGGACTTGACTGCCTCACACTGTGAATCTATTGCTTCCACGGCATCAGCACAATGTTTAGCATCAAACTCATGGGATTTCTTGTCCTGCAGTGAAAAATTACTGTGAGAAGTATTACATTTTTTTCTAAGATGAAAAAATAATTACAATGTAGTCTATAATTACCAGGCAAAAGCTAAAAGGTGCTTTAAACTGTGTATGTGTCGATCATCAAATTGAACTTAAAATGTAACTATGCACATCAACTTGAAGATTTCCAGAAAACCTTGTAATGAGAATATAAAGGGTTAATTTAGTTTTGCATTTTATTTTCATTCTAACAAAATTGTTAGGACTTTACTTTCATGTTTAGTTGTTTTTAGGAAAATAAGTTCAGAATTTGCCTTCAAACACACATTTCTTGCATTCAAACGCACCTACCCAGGTGCAGAATTTGCGTTCAAAAGCACAATCTGGGGCGTTCAAACGTGCCTCGTATGCAGAAAGTGATGTTTTGAGCGTTTTTAATGTCCTTTTCATTCAATTTCTTGTCAGTATCGAACTTTGCATTATGGTGTGTGATGGGTAATCAACTTACATCAATTTGTAATTATTTTTCATAGCCTATTTAAAGGCCTCAGCTGAATGAATGGAGACTAGATTTTGAGTTTTATTTCAGAAATGAAATTTCTTAGTGAGAGAGATTCTCTTATTTTCTTGTGTGAATCAAAGGCCTCTAACTTATCAAAGGATCATCTACAACCTTTGTGTGACGTCTTCATCTCCACCATCTTCTTCCTTCTTGTTTTTTGTGAGTTTTTTTTCCATTAAAATTTCCAAATAACCCCTTCTCCAAACAGAATTTCCAGTGCTATTACTCACCTCTCATCACCTTACATTTTATTATCTTAAATTCTTCTAAATTAATTCCCAAAATTAATTCTAGAGTTACACCCTCTTCCATGCGCCTAATTTCTGTTCATCTTCAAATTTTGCCCAGAAAATTTAAACAATCCCTAAATTTCCCTTCTCAAACCCATGCATGCGCAAAAATACAGTCCTCAGCCTTTCCCGAAATGAAAATTCAAGACAGTCCTTTTTCAGATTCATATCACCTCATGAAGCAACCAATATAGCAAAACGTTAACATCCTAAACGAGAGAGGGAGGAAATAAAACCTTGGGCCTGGAGCCAGATCTTCCAATTGTATGTTGAGCCAATAATGGAACAGCACAATGCTTGTTCAAGAGTTCTGAAGGCTGGCAACACCGTGTCCTATGAATGAGATGCTTAAACCACTTAACAAGGGAGTGATACCTGCAAAGGCATTGTGACTATTACATATTACAAGAAATACAAACTTCATTGACATTCAGTACCAACAAATATAAAAGGCTTATTCAACTAATAAGAATTTGAATAATTTTGAAGTTGAATTTATTTCCTCCCCTTCATCCCCCTCCCTCCCCCTCTGTTTTACTCTACTTATTCTTTCTTTCTACAATTCAATTTATGTACAAGGAATGTTAGAAGGTTTATTTATCAGCAATGATATAAGAATTATATTCGAAAGAGAATGATAATAGGAATTAGTCATCAAATTTTTTAAATTTTCTAAAGGCAGAGTCAGGCAAGAAGATTTCTTTTTTTTTTTCCATTTCTTCCCTGGCCAGGTTAAACCAAGGAACACTCCAAATCCCCTTTCACTGCAACTAAGGTCTTCGACCCAATGAATATTCAACTTCAAAGTTTTAGTCACTCTTATACTAAGACCCCTCTAACACAAACTTAAACGGCATAAGCATTGAAATGGAAGCATCTTCTAACAAAATTGCAGGAAGGGTATAAATCAGTCCTGCAACATCATGAAGTTCAAACTTCAAAGCAAAAAGATAACTGGACATCAGAGGAAAATGAACATCACATTTATTCTGAGCATAAAAATACAGGGTATGAACTTGTGAGTTGTGACCTTGTCAATGTTTAACATGAAAATGTAATAACATTTATGTTAAGTAATGCACAGTAACTAAAAGATCCTGCCCAAACTTACAGGCATCCAGAGTCAATGAGAGACGACCCACTGGTGTGGAAACAAGGAATTGACTGGGCATTGGCATTTGCATCTGAGAAGCCGAAAATTTTGCTAATAAGATACTTTGAACCAGTCCAATTTGGCCTTAAGGAATATAAAGTATCTGAATATAATTTGTCAAGGATATGTAAATTCTCTTTAACTTGGCAGAATTAGTAATGATAATAGGCCTTATGACATTGTAACACTGGGTCAAAATAATATGCGTCAGGAACTTGGAAAAGGGCAAGTGATTCTGAGAGAACTTCTGAAACAATTTGGAACGGAGCTTCTAAACATAAAGAGTATTTCCACTGAAAATATCAGAGAAGGAAACAAAAAACATACTCATTTCAAGAAGGGAAACACATGTCAGATTCAAAATTCATTGGAGGATACGTTTTCTTGGAAGAAGTGAAAGTGAAGACTCCTGGTCATAAAAAATGGATTGCCTTTTGATATCAGTCCTCTTAGGAAAAGCTGGAAGAGATTGCAAGATTAAACAGTAAGAACATTGGCACACCATCTGCAGTTAAATAACATATAAAGAGGATGTGAGAATAATAATAATAATATGCCATACAACTATATCTGCAAGACAATTTATGCCAACAAACAGAAATTACTGTTGACGAAGATTGAAATGAACATCTGTCCTATTGCATTCAGCAATCAGCATTAACATCTTTGGTTTAAGTAATTGCAACCTAATCAACATCTCGTTACTCCTTCACCTTTCATCAAACAAACTCCATAACTATAATAATATGTATTTAAAAAAAAATAATGAAATTGTTAATATAGAGCAACTGTAATGGTCACCAGCACAAAATTGTCTATCAACAGCTTTAATCAGCCAGGCAAGTTTTCTTTGCTTCTTTGTTTGTTTCTACTCAAAAGATTCTTTAGGGTGTTTCTTAACATGCCTTCAAAACAACTGAGTAGATATTTTCAAACTGATGCATTTTCTCCTTTTCATTTTTCTTAAGTAACTTTGTAACTTTAGGAAGAATGTTATGCTCCATTTTTAAACTTCCTTTCTAGCTTAATGAATTTCCAATTTTCTTTTACAACGATAAAAGCATCTGCTTTCACAAATCCCATAGATAAAGTTCACTCTCTAGCATGTGTTGCATGTTTATCTTTGCAATTAGCAGGTTACTTTGAGCATCTGGGTTTTAGTGAACACTTCTGGCTCTTGAAAATTAAACTTTTTGATACCAAATAACCAAACCCTACTATAGTAGCAAATTATAATTAGAAGCAAAGAATCAGAAATATTCAAACATTTTATAATTTTGAAGAACAAAAGTACAAGAGTTAAAAAAAAGAAAGACCAGATAAAGTGGAAATCGGTGAGATGGTATTTCCTACAATAAAAAATTACAATCAGATGACTCTGGAGTTTAAATTGCGCTGCTGTCAGTCTATCATATATCACTTTGGCATAAGTTGAAATGCATGTATACAAAGAATCGGAAATTAATATGTTCCCACTTTACACAAAAAGTAAAACACCATACCAATTTCCTTCACAACTATCAATCAGCAGAAAGGCTATCAATCACACCAAAACTTAACAGTATTTAGGATTCATGATACCTATCACATAATGAAAGCAAGTTTGACACAGAAACGAATCAAATACCTACCAAAATTTCAAGACCACAGTTTGTAAGTGACATTCTACAATATTTCACAGAAAAAATTGATTACCTTTTCCTCATAACTTGAACTGGTATTTTCAAGCTGAGAACTAGCAGACAAGAAATCCGTATCGGTAGGAAGCATAATGTGATGCTTATTTAGACTGTTTTCTTCAAAGGCTAATTGCTTCTGCTTTTTGCAACTACGCCGCCGCTGCCAACTAAAGGGCCTAGAACGCTTCCCAAGCCTAGGTGTGATACAATTCAAGCCTTGTTTTGCTTCTGACTCTGGCTTCCGTAGAACAGTTCCATTACTTGTTGGCTTAGAAACTTTGGAGACACTAACATCAGAACTTTTGCTCCCATGATGCCTGATTAATTGCATTGAAGACATACCAGCTAAGTCAAGATCACTTGCAAAGCCAACAGGACATTTTTTACCGTAAGTAATATGGCACTTATGTTTCTCAGTTGCTAGGTCATCAGTATCAGCACGTTTTCTCTTTTGCGCCCCTGTTGCAAATAGAACCCATTATTGCAACATTTAACCAATAGTCAAGATGAGAAATGATATTCTCAATGCAAATAGTTTGCCAGTAAAGAAGCCAAAAGATAAAATTAAGATTATTTGAAAAAATAACAAAGAGGAGAGAAGAGCAGCAATGAAGAATAAACTGGGTCAGGACAAAACACAAGACTTATAATAAAAGGCTCATCCATTCGTGAGTTATCCAGTCAATGATACACGGCAGATATGGCAACATCTATTGATCTCTCACATGTGACAACTTGCATTCAAATCTTAAAAGAATTAATTTTAATAGGCAATTATGCTTAACGAACTGTTTGGCATTATAATAAATTGAACATAGGATTAGAAGTCTAAGTGAAAAACAAAATAATAAAAAGCAGTATATATAGAGATAGTTCATAATGCTATGGTTAATATGTTCACTGAGATAAAAGTATGACTATGACATACATACACCAGCGGTTATTACCACATTTATGAAGTGAAGGATGCTGAGAATCGAACTTTGATGAACCCTTATCAAAGCATAGAAAACTGATTGGAGGACCTGCCATCTGGTGATGTTTTCCATGGGGAGCTGGCAAGAATATTGATGTATTCCTTAGTAGGTAAACCATAAAATCATCTCCAACCTGCAAGGATGCAAACTTTTACCAACTTTTGATAAGAAAAAGAGTAAGAATAAAGAATTAAAAGAATAGCTTCAGACAAAGAACTGTTATTAAAGATCATGATATCATCACATACCCTACTTAACAGACAACACCACGATGCACAGGATAAAAGCTCCATGATAGGGCTTGAACATTTACTCTGCATATGAGAAGGAAAAAATATATGCCAAATTAACAGGTGCAAGACGTATACACATGCATATACACATACTAAGATCCATAAAATATATGCTTTTGTGTATAATAGTTGAGTAATGAGGAGAGAGGTACGGGTATGGATGTGCATGTAGCCAGAAACGCACTGAAAAGAAAGGAAGGAAATGACCACATTAGTCTTCACAATAAATTATGAAGCCAACATCATCCATCCAAAGATAATCAATGTACTAAAAGAAATCCTCCACTTTGCCAGATTATATTATGTCAACAGTCAACAGTTAACTAGAATCAAGTGAGAGAATCAATGTGCATGATAAAAAAATCTGGAATATCAGTGAATCACATGACAAAGTAAAGGGAAGCTAGAGAAACTTAATTATATTTTTAAAGATTACAGGCATTTTGAAATACTTAGCAATTGATTCTCAAAAGACAGGCTAACAAAAACCATCCAAAATCATGCAGTATTACTATTACAGCGTGTAACAGCGCAAAATCCGCTCATCCCATGGTTCATGATTCATTAACCATAGTTGAAGAACTAACAAAACAAACAAATCACTCGAGGTAGAACCTAATGACAATAGTGCCTATAAACCCTTGACATATCTAATCCAAAATTAAGAATACCATTATAATGGGGAAAAAATGGCCAAAAGTCAAGAAAATGACACAAACACACTAAACGTTGTACAGCACTAAAGTAGAAAGCAGAAACTTCTTACCCTAACATAACCAGAGCATAATACATTGGAAGAGGCTGATTCACTTCGATACAGCATCAGCTCAATGGTCCTCTTCACAATCTAAAAGTCAAAATCAGCTTCAACGTAAAAACCAAACCTCTACATAAACTCATGAAGTCATAGACACACACACTTTATCCAATGAACTGAAAACATTGTTAATAAAAAACAACAAAGACCCCTTTATTTCACCTTTTTTTTAGAAAGGTACCTTTTCTAATTAAAAGAGTTTAGAGAATATAATAATTATGTTTTAGTGTAATTTTATAATTATTTTATAGTATACATCATGGTATCATCATCCAGTTATAAAGAGAAAGTAATGGCAGTGCAGAATTGGCCAACTCCACAATCTCTAAACAATTTAGAGGTTTCTTAGGCCTCTCGGGATACTATAGAAGATTTATATTTAATTATGGGAAGATAGCTGCCCCACTTACGGCCTTATTAAAGAAAGATACTACGTTCCATTGGACTGAGGTAGAAGAGAAAGCATTTCAACTTCTTAAGACAGCAGCCTTGACAACTGCACCTGTTTTACACCTACCTGATTTCTCACAACCGTTCACAATTGAAGCTGATGCATCAGGTAATGGCATTGGAGCAGTTCTATTGCAAAACAACCACCCGATAGCTTTTATAAGCAAGGCAATGGGAGCAAAGTACAGATTACTTTCAGCATATGAAAAAGAGTTCATTGCTATATTGTTTGCCATTAAGAAATGGCATCATTATATACTAGACCAACACTTCATAATCAAGACAGATCAAAAAGCTCTAAAACATATCCTAGAGCAACCTCCGACGACATTGATGCAAAACTGGTGATTGGAGAAATTGATGGGGCTAGACTTTACCATTCAGTACAAGAAAGGCAAAGAAAATACGGTAGCTGATGCATTGTCAAGGCAGGTTCAAGAAGGAAGCATTGCAGCAATACTTCACCTATCTTTTGAGCTGATAACTGAAGCTAAAGACTCTTGGAAAAAAGATGAAAGGCTCCTGAAAATTGCTGACAAGATCACTCTTACTCAGAAACCTTATAAGCAGTATTCTTTAGATGATGGAATTTTAAGAAGAAAAGGCAAAATAGCAGTGGGGAAAATTGAGGCTTTAAGAAGCAAAATCTTGACACGTTTTCATGATTCGGCATTAGGAGGACATTTAGGGAGCAACTTAACGTATAGAAGGATCAAAGATCACTTCTATTGGAAGGGGTTGCAGAAAGATGTGAAGAACTGGGTTGCTGAATGCGTGACATGTCAACGATACAAGTCTTTAAATCAACTGCCAGCAGGACTACTTCAACCTCTAAGCATACCTGAGCAAGCCTGGAAGTCCATCTCCATGGATTTCATCGTAGGCTTATCCAAATCTAATGGTATGTCTGTTATCTTTGTGGTAATTGATAGAATGACTAAATATGCTCACTTCTTTCCCCTAAGCCATCCTTATAGTGCAGCTAAGGTTGCTTCAGTTTTTATGGATAACATCGTGAAGCTGCATGGTTGGCCCTCTGAAATTATCTCTGACAGAGATTCCATCTTTATGAGTTCATTCTGGACGGAACTTATGAAAACTCATGGTGTTAAGCTTTTAAAATCCACTGCTTTTCACCCTCAGACAGATGGCCAAACAGAAAATCTCAACAAATCATTAGAAGCTTATTTGCGATGTGTCTGTGGTGACCTTCCTAAACAGTGGACAACTCATTTGGCATTGGCTGAACTCTGGTACAACACCAAGTTTCACACAGGAATTCAGATGACTCCATTTGAAGCGTTGTATGGCTATCCTCCAACTATTCCAAACTTGGTTCAGAACAATGATATCATGATTGAGGCAGTTGACTACACAGTGAAGACAAGGGAACAAATAGCAAGTATTTTACAGCAGAATTTGTTAAAAGCACAAGACATAATGAAGCTTTATGCAGATATGAAAAGGGTGGACAAAGAATACCAAGTTGGTGATCTAGTTTACTTGAAGATTCAACCATATCGACAACATTCATTATCAAACAGCTCTTTCCACAAGTTGTCGGCAAGATATTTTGGTCCCTTCCAAGTAATTCGGAAGATTAGAAATGTGGCTTACAAACTGAAATTACCTGAGGGAACCCTGATTCATGATGTTTTCCATGTCTCCTTGCTGAAGAAACATCATGGTGACAATCCAGTAGCAGCAGCATTACCAGAACTATCAGAAGATGGAGAAGTACAGCTGAAGCCTTTGGTGATTTTGGACAGAAGGATCAAAAAGAAAGGGAACCAAGCAATAACGGAAGTGTTGATCCAATGGGAGCATACTAGTCCTGAGGATGTAGTTTGGAAAGATTTGCATGAAATCAGAAACCAATTTCCTGATTTTAAGTGGTAGATTCAGTGAAGGCCTTGGGGACAAGTCCTTATTTCAATGGGAGGGAAAATGTAATAGTTAGTTTTAATAAAGATTGATTAAAAGATTAGTATAGAAGATTAGTTTGTTAGATTAGTATAGAAGATAAGTTCGTTAGCTTTCATTAGAAGATAAGTTTGTTAGCTTTCATTAGAAGATTAATTAAGATTAGTTTTAGTTTGCATCAATAGAAGATTAGTTTGTTAGGGTAGCAGTAGATGGTTATAAATACATATCATTGTAATCATTTGAGATTATGCTATTACAATTAGAATTTCTATAATCCCTTCTTGATTGAGTTTCATCGAGGAGTGAGGGTGAGTACGGTTCCTATCCTTTCATACTTGATAGCCAAGGATTAATCCAATTCGAGGCATAAAGATTACCGAAGTGAATTTTATGTCTCTTAACAAAGTTTTTTTCCATTCACATGGACAATAATTGAATAATTGAATCATAGTCATAAAAAAATTAATGTTATATAAAAAACGAATTTTGAAAACAATCGGGCACCTAGAACCTCTTTTGATGAATTTTTCAAGAAATGCTTATAGGATTAAGAATCTATCATATTAAAGACTAATGCATATAGGAGTTTTTCTACAAATCATTACCGAACCCTAACACCACTTCTAAGGAGAAAAGTAACGATACGTTTATCAAGTAACTCTTTAAACACTTCATAAGCTAAGAAGGACTTAAGTCAATGGTAAAATATAAGTAATATAGCCTTTCACATTTTACAAAACTCAAAATCTATAAATTAACAAATAACTAACAAAGCATCCTAATCATATTTCAGAAAGCCTTTTGGTTTTCCGCCAATAACAAACCCTTTTCAGAATGCAAAACGTTAATCAATTCAAAAGCTTATCTCAAAGGGGAAAAAAGATGCACACACTTAATTTGAACAATACCTGATCCTGCGGCCAGCGGGAGTGGGGGATGTAAAACGCGGTTGAAGGAGCGTTTTTGGAAACGACGACATAGCAGTTTACTAGGAGTTGACGGTAATCGAAGGGATCATCTGGTCTGAGGAGGAAGGATCTGGCGTCACCGCTGCAGCCAAGACAGCGCCTCCCCTTACACTGGCAAAGTTCCGGCGACGGAGGCGGAGAAGGGAGCAATGATATGATGGTGTCTAAGAGTGTTCGCGCCCGATCGTGGAAAATTCGCCATAGTACGTCTGGAACCGAACCTCTGCGTTTTTTGGGCATTTTCCCGGGAAAATGGAAGGGGAATATTTTTCAAACTAGAGGGGACTGGAGGGGAAGAGGGGACCGAGGAGGGTAAAATGTAGAACGCGAATTCTTTTCACTAGCTATTTTCTACCGAGCTGAGGCTTGGGGTGATTTTGTTTTTTCAAAATATTTTTAACTTTTTTATTATATCGAAATCGTAAATGGCAGGTACAGGATCTGGCTTGCCTGCTGCTCTCCCAACGACGTCGTATAGTAATGAATTTTATTAGTGAAATTGAGTTCATACGGTTGCAATTATGAAGAACTTTTTAATTTTGCATCAATCAAATTAAATGGGCAAGTTTTCTTTTTTTTCTTTTTTTTAAAAAAGGATCAACCCTGAACTTTAAATTGCATTTGATCCCTACAAAATAAAAAAAAAATTTGGTCCTTGCAAAAAAAAAATTAGTTTGTTCCCATTTGTTCATCACAAAAAATTGATTTGTTCTTTTTTTGTTTTTTTTTAGGTTAATAGGGACCAAATAGAAACAAACAAAATTTTCACAAGAACTAAAAGGGATATTTTATTTTAAAGGGACCAAAAAGAATAATTTAAATATTTAAGGATCCGTTTGATTTGCTAAATTTCAGAGACTCCACAAAAGTGGAGTTACTGAACAGCACAAAAAGCCAAAATTTTGTATCACACTAAACTATGGGACAACTTTTTGTTCCACAACACAACTATCCAAAATTCAAAAATATCCATATTCTCTCCCACTATTGTGTAACCACCTTACCTCACTTTTTCCCTCTCAACTTACCATATATATATATATAATTTTTTAGTGGAAAATAATGATATTTTTAAAAAAAAATAATTAAGAAAATCAATTTTTTTATGTAAAATAATAATAATATGTAATATTAATATGTATTATAAAGGGTATTATTGTAAAATTTGAATTACATTTTTTGTTCCGTGCATTGGTTATCAAACACTAAACAATATAATAAATTGTGCTATATCACTTGTACTGTCCAGTCCTAGCATCAAACGCACCCTAAAAGTCGGATAAACTTAGAATCAAAAAGAAAGTCGATGGCAACAAGATATAAAACTATCCATCTAGGAGCTGTTCTTTTAGGAATCTACAGATTACATAGAGAACAAATAGGAGTTAAGGTCTTAGTCACCCTGATAGATACAAGATTTGGCAATGATCTTACAAAAGCAATCATAGGAACAATGGAAGTAGACATGCATGAAAATCATGAACTAGTTTACATTATTCCTAAGAATTATAGGGTTTCATTATCTGATTTTTGTAATCATGTAATGATCACAGTAAAAACAAAAGGTTATGAAAGCATGACAGCTGGAGAAGCAAATCTAATTCTCATTAAAGCTGTAACAGTAGGACTGAGCAATTATGCTGCCCCAAATTTTAAAGTCCAAACAGATCACATAGCCAAATTCCTAGGATCCAAAGGGATAAGAGCCATCCCAGTGAAAGATTTTGATCCAAATCTTCTTAACGAAGAAGAATGGACAATAGCTATGCCAAAAGTAGAAACTGTGAAAGCTCCAACTAAAGCAGTGTCTTGTATGAGGCGGAATAGTTTTAGCATTCGATTTTGTGACTATGAATCCCGACCTCAAATAGAATCTGATGAGGATGATGAAGAGATTGAAAGAATCTCGACAGCATTAGTAGTTACCACAGAACAGGATGAAGAAATATCCTATGAAGAGTTTATAGAAACTCAACCATGGTATTTCCAAGAATGGAAAGAACTAGTAGATTACAGCAAACCCCCTCGGTTTGATGAAGAAGAGGGTGAATTTTATAATCCAGTCTCTGCACAGTAGGAAGTAGGTCTTATTTTAGAAGTAGATGATGATCTACCATATCCTAAGAAAAAACCTACTAAACATGAATGCCTGTTTATGGAAGGAGAAAGTAGTAACTCTGTCTCTCAATCAAGAACTACAGGACAACCTACTTTTGGGCCAGGAACAGGAAGAACAATAGCAACCCCTCCAATAAATCAGTGGACTGCTAACATAGCAACACCTATAAGAAGACCCTTAGATCTTAGTCCTATAGAATTACCATCTGCAAAATCTAGAGAAGGAGCCATGTTGGTTTTACCAGTAAATATTGCTAAGTGGGAAGACGCCATTAGGACTTGGGAATTTGCAACCATAACTCATTTAGCCTCCCTACAATTTGCAGAAAAATCAGACAAGGTTCTATACTTTGAAAATCTTTTAGGACCAACAGAGAAACTAACTTTCCAATCATGGAGAGCTGCTTACCCTGATGAGTATCAGCAGTTAGTAAATCTAGCCAATGATACTATCAACTTGACCACACAAGTAAGGCAAATGATCCTTGGATATGATGAATATAGAGGACACACCCAAATGCAAGATCAAGCTTTACTACAGTTAGAACAGCTGACGATCAATGACATGAAAGATTTTGCTGAGTATGCAGCACAATATGAGGATCTAGCAGCTAAAACTGGTAGGATATATCTACAACCATAAATTTCGGAGAAGTTCTTTAGAAAACTTCCCCCTCCTTTTGGTTCCAAACTGATAGAATTATGGAATCAAGCATATCTACACCCATTAAGAAGTTCGTATTTGACGTACTTCAGCAGCTTTGCCAACAAAATGAGATCAATAGGCAAGCAAAGAATTTTTTATTTTGTAAAAACATAGATGTCCCAGGAGTTTATAGAAGTCATTATCGCCCTAAAAGACCACTTAGGAGAGCGACTAACTTTAAGGGAATTCCTCACAAGAATAATGTCCGGAAATTCAAAACCAAAAAGCCAGGAAACACTAAATGCAAGTGTTACATCTGTGGAGAAGTTGGACATTTTTCAAACCAGTGTAGATCAGGAAGAGTCAACAGGGAACAACTTGCGGTCTACCAAGAACTTGAGTTACCTCAAGATTGGGACACAGTAAGTGTTGATGAAGACGAGGATCCAGCGGATTCTGACATCTGCTCATATGAAGATCCTGAAGAAGAACAGGCTCGAAAAGATTTTATAAATCTTTCGAAGATCAATCATCATTTATGATGATGATAACACAACTAGCCTGGAGAACACCATCTGTGCTCTCTAAAGAACAACAAGATTGTTCGCACCAATGGCAGTTTTATCTAAAGTTAGATGAAATGCACAGAAAATGTTACATCTGTCGACTTCTCACACCAGATAGTAACAATGCACATTGTAATACATGCAATCTAACAGTATGTATTCCAGATGCTCAACGAATTCTGAAATTACACATCCCAATTAAGCCTAAGATGGAAAATCCAAAGACTAAAACAAATCTTTCTATTTTAGTTCAGGAACAAGCCAAGTACATACTTGACTTATAGCAACAAATACAGGTTTTACAAGATAGAGTGTTTGCCCTTGAAGAAGCTCTACAAGAGCAGCAGAGCCCAAATTTCACAAAAAACCACGGGAAGGAGAAGATGTATCCCGAAAACACTGGACATATCCTGGAAGAATGTGAAGAAGACTGTGATGACGAAATTTGTGCTTCCATACAAAGGCACGCAACTCTACAAAACAATCTCCTAAATTGCAGGGCATAGTCAAAACAGAAGGAGAAACAAAAGTGCTACAGGCAATAATAGATACTGGAGCAAGTCGTTGCTTCATAGACACTGAAGCGTTTCCGGAAAAATGTTGGATACAAACAGATAAACCTATGGTAGTAAATGGTCTAGGAGGATCAGAGACAACTAACCATAGACTAATTAATGCCAAGATAATCTTCAACAAAGAAGAATATCTTATGCCCTACACATACATTGTCCCTTTGAGAATAGGAGAATTCGCAGAAAGAAAAATCCAACTAATCATTGGAATGTCTTTCATTTATAATTTCAAAGGAGGAATCCAAATAGAGGCTGGCATTGTTAAGCTTTACAAGAAAGCTAATACAATCCAAGCATCCCCTTATGCCTCTTGCAATATATCTGAGGTCACCACTAATCTTGAGATAATTCCCACAGAAGAAGAAGTTGAGATGATGTATAAAGTTTTATGTCTCTATGACCTAGGCTCAATGACACATTTCGAACAACAAATTATGTCTATCCTCACTAGGTTAGAGCACTTACAATTCATTGGTGATAATACAGTAAAACACTGGCAGAAAAATCAGGTTTTGTGTAAATTAGACATCATCAATCTTGATCTAGTAATCTAAGACAAACCTATTATTCCATCACTAGAACAAAAAAATGAGTTTAAATCCCACATAGAAACTCTTTTAAGTCTAGGAGTAATTAGGAAATCTAATTCTCGACATAGAACTGCAGCTTTCATTGTTCAATCTGGAACAAAGGTTGTCAATGGAAAAGAAAAAAGAGGCAAGTCTAGATTAGTGTATAATTACAAGCGCCTCAATGACAATACCCATAAGGACCAATATTCCTTACCAGGTATTGATTACCTTCTCTTAAAAATTAGAAATAAGAAGGTATACAACAAATTTGATCTAAAATCGGGCTTTCACCAAGTTGCAATGGAAGAAGATTCTATTCCTTGGACAACATTCTTTTGCCTCGAAGGTCATTATGAATGGTTGGTAATGCCATTTGGTTTGAAAAATGCTCCTGCAAATTTCCAAAGGAAGATGGATAACATCTTTAAATTATATGAGGACTTCATTGTCGCTTATATGGACGATATCTTAATCTTTTCTGAAGATATTACACAGCATTTGAAACACCTTTCAACATTCTTTGAAATCTGTGAAAAGGAAGGACTTGTTCTTTCTAAAAATAAGATGAAAATAGGTGTTACCAGAATTGAATTTCTAGGACTTCAAATTGGAAATGGAAAGGTTGAATTGGAACCTCATATTGTAAAAAAGATCTTAGAATTCAATGAACAGAACCTTGAAACACTAAAAGGTTTGCAACAATTTCTTGGCATATTAAACTATGCTAGAAATTACATTCCAAACCTCAACAAACTCACTAAAAGTTTGTATGATAAATGTTCTCTTCATGGTGAGAGAAGATTTAACAGTCAAGACTGGAAAATCATTAAGAAAATTAAGGAGGCAGTCAAAAACCTCCCTCCACTTGATTTTCCTCCAAAGGATTGTTACATAATAATCCAAACAGATGGATCCTTACAAGGATAGGGAGCCATTCTTAAATGGAAACCTAATTCTGGATCAAAAGAATCTGAAGAAAAAATTGCAAGGTATGCATCAGTCACTTATAAGACCAATATTTCTTCTATTGATGCTGAAATAATGGCCAGCATATTTGCTTTTGAAAAATTTAGAATTTTTCTTCTTGATAAAAAGGAATTTACTTTGCGAGCTGATTGCCAAGCTATTGTGAAATTTTACCATAATGTGAGTGCTAATCGACTTTCAAAAATCGATGGATAAATTTCATTGATAATATTTGCAGAACTGGTGTTAATGTTAAAATAGAACATGTATCTGGAAAAGATAACCATGCAGCAGATTTTCTGTCTAGGTTAATCTTAACCAATTCTGTTTTTTAGATGGCAGGAACAAGCATAGTAAAGGGTAAAGCACCAACCCTAGCAACTGAAGAATTTCCAACACTTCAGTTTGGTCTACAGAAACTACCTATTCTGCTTGAGGACCACCCTCAACAGTTTAGAGTATTAGAAGGATGTCCAGTCCAAAAGGAAGAGCAAGTATTGACAACAGCTATGTGGAGAGCCAGTACTTCAACAGCAAAGTTAAATGCATTAAACTATTATTTTTCAAAAATGAGACCAATTGTTCCTTTGAAAAACAAGGCTTATGCCTTATATGTTGGTCCAAAGCCAGGTGTTTACATAAAATACCGATCCCTGTTAAAAGTGATTAGAGATCTGAAAACTTGTAAGTTTGAAGGATTTTTAAATCTCAACGATGCTTACAATGCAGTGACAGACTATCTAGGTCTTTGCAACTTTTTTATGGAAACACTTCCAAAATTACCAAATGACTCTGAAGAACTCCAAGATTATCATCAAGTCTGTAATAATCATATGTTAATTCAACATGTGGAATATTACAAAAAACAGAAACGTTGCTCTTTAACATGAAATTGATTCTTTGAATCAAAAGCTTAGAAAAGGTCATGATGCACACATGAAGCTTTATTTTGAGCATCAAGACTTAATTTCTAAAAACATTGAGCTTCAATAGAAACTTCAACCTGATGATTTTGAAATATTTTCACAAAAGATGGGAGTTCTACCCTCCTACAGAAGGAAGTTTCTTGATTCTCTTCCTCCAGAGATCAAACAGAATATTCATAACCTTGCTTATGAAAGTCTTGAAGCAGACCTCAGGGGTTTGCAAATGTACATTTGTAATCTCTCTGAAGATTCACAGCTACTTCAGGCTTGTATGAGATATCAGTATCAGCCTATAATCGTGCCACCAAGTAATCCTAATGACCATGTTTACCCTGTAAAATTAGCCATGGACCTAACCCAGGAAATTATTAGTGAAAGTTTTGTGGAAGAAGTCTTTTTCAGTGGCTTTATTCACACCATTAAAGCTCAACAAATTCTTGATTTCTTTGGTTCTGAAATTGGCTATTGGCTTGAGAGAATGTTTGACTATCCTTATGGATATGCTTTTCCAAGAACTCTTTATCTTTGGATAATATCCACTTGTCCTAGCCACAGAGTCAATCCATTCAGATTTACCCCAGCCAAACATCACATTGTTGCTAGTTTTTCTAAACGCAATGAAGCCTTATTCGAACCACATTTCAAAGTTCCAAACTTTGATAATCCACGAGTTTTTTGGTTGCCTGAAATTTTTTATGAAGACTTCGAAGGAGCAGAAACATATGGTTTAGATATGGTAACAAAAACCAGCACAATGCCATTATGGGTTAAAAAAGGATGTGCAACAGGATTAAGAACTTTGGTCATAAGAAAGGGAGATCCTACTATGGTTCCTTCAACCAGCCAATGTCATCATCCTGATCCTGATGAACCAAACCACCCTGATGATGAAGAATTCACCCAAGAAGACCTTGAAGATTTGCTTATGGATGAAACGTAAGCAATGACATCAGACAGCATTGTCGGCAGAAAACGACAAACATCAAAGCATCAGATAAGGAAGAAATCCTCTTTTCCTTATCTCCTTATTGTTTTCTTTCTATGTGTATGGCTTATGTTTAAAGTGTGCAAATAGTGTGGCCTTCAATCACTACTGAAAGAATCTACTTTTAGAAAAGCTGTGTCCCACTTATCTCAATTATTGTACTTTTTCTTTCTTCTTTTGAATTCGAATTTGAAATCCGAAGCCTTTTGTGTGCCTATATAAACTCATGGATTCACAGTCTATAGACACCATGAAAAAAATCATAAAAACTACTAGAAGCACTAAATCCTTTCGTTGATCCTTCGACCTTACTCTCTTCCGCAAAACTCTAAGTCCATTCTCGCACTCTGAGTACAGGCTTTGCATACCTGAAAGTACTGTTAGTATGAGGTATATTTGATTTTATTTTTGTTATCATAAAAGCATAATATTATTAATAAGATAAGTAGTTTCATACTCATTTCTTTTGAATCATTAAAACTGATTTCAAATATTATAAGTCATGTATAGCCGAAGGCTAGGGAAGGCAATCTTAGTACCATGGCAATGAGGTAAGACCATGCTAGAAACGATGTTTGCACCTGATGAATAGGTAACTACAGGATAAATAATGTCTGAAAGAGGTAGACTTAATTACTCAGATTTAGAATTCCCAAGAAATATAAGAGGAGGAACTACTAATCATGTTAATCTAGTATGTTTTCATGATAATAAAAAGGATTTCAAACATACGTATCATATGCAGGAAATCAACATAACTCCTTGTCATCTGTGTTTGCTCAACTTAACTGCATTTCGGATATTTCATACACTATCTTATATAATTTGCAATCTGAAAAGGATAATAACTCTTCAATCTTTAAGTTCTTGCTCAACTTGTACCAAAAACAGAAAGAGAAGATCTCTCTAATTGAATCATCATTATAAGGCTTGGAACCTCTAAGCAGAAAAATAAACACTTGTAAAACAGCAGTTAAAGAATTAACTGAAAAAGTTGATTCTTTAATATTTAAACCTGATAAGTCATATCTTTCTAAATTGCCAACAAAGAAAGATATAGAGGATCTATTGCGGAGAATAGATCAAGAACCAAAGAAAATTGAACAGGAAACGGTTCAATTGGCAAAAGAATTAGAGAAAAGAGTTCAAACTCTTGAATCTCTAATACAACGAGTAGATAATAAAATATCTACATTTCTGGCATGACCAAACAAAATCAAGACTATCAAAAAGCACTTGATAGTACCACTCAGGTTTTGTCACCAGCAGAAGGATTTATCAAAAGTTCTACTAGTATTACTATAAGCTCTATAGCAAAACAAAATAACACCATTATCTAGTTATTAATTGGGTTGCACGAAAAACTTAATTTAATAGTTGCTAAACAACAATCTTCAGATCTTGCAGTTGCGTTTGAGGAAATAAACGCTAAATTGAAAAATCTAAAGGTTGACACAGCAACTAAAAATCAAGTTATTCCTGCACAGGAAAGGGTCATTGCAGTGTGGAAAGACCCAAAACAGAGAATCGAGGAATTCAAAAAGCAAAAAACCAAAATTTGACCACCATTGAGTCAAATACCCATTTTTGTAATTTTCCTCAATTGTACAAGTTGGACAACTTGTGGGTTGTACCCCAATCATTTCTCAAAAAATTAATGCAAAAGCTAGTAACCTCTCCTCATAAAACCAAACCACAATAACTTCAAAAGTGCAACGTTCACCTTCCTCGCTCCTTTGTCTCCTTCTACCATCCAACCTTCACTATCACCAGATTCCAAAACCCAAACACCTCAAATGAGCAAAACCCCAAATTACATGAACAAGAGCAAGATGGAGAAAGGATGGAGGAAGGGTTTTAGAGAGAAAACCCCAACTTTGAGGAATGTGAAACTCCATCAGATACTGAAATCCTCATAAATGCCACAGAATCCTCAAAATTTTAGCAAAGTGAAACCCCAACTTAAGTTCCCTTTAGCGCTCAAAGTCGATGGGCATTAAAATTTAGGAAGAATCACAACAATTTTGAAGGATGGAGGAAGGATTTTAGAGAGAGAAGAAGAGAACGAAACAAAGGTAGCAAAGAGGCGATTGAATGTTCTGATTTGGCGAGAGTGAGAGGACAGAGAAGCAGCTGAGGGATTTGAAAGAGAAGATAGGAGCAGAGGTAGCAGAGCATGTTGCTGCCGGTTGCCTTCATGCCTCTGCCAATTGCGGCCGCTAGGTGCTAGTAGTTGTGATGAGAGAAAGGACAAGAAAAGGGAAGGGAAGGAAGAAGAGGAGGAAGACGGATGGTTTTTTGTTTTTTAAAATATTTTTTTAATTTATTATTTAATTTGATAATTAAATATTCGTTTAATAAGGATGTATTTGATTAGGATTGATTAAACAACATTAGGGACTAAATACATTAATTATTTTCATCTTGAAGGACTAATTCTATAAAAATAAAAATATAGGGACCAATTTCAGAAATGACTTATTTTAGAGGAACCAAAAACATAATTAAGCTTACATATAAATATTTAAGTTTCATAGAAAATGTGTCATTACTACAAAATAGTGTATTCAAATATCTTTAAGTTGATGATTTATAATTATATTTATTTGATTCTCCAAAACAAACATTATTATTCTTTGAGTTGACAAAAGAATAAAATGAGAAATATGGATTAAAAAATTACAATTAAAGAAACTAAAAATATTTTAAAGCAATGAAAATACTTTATAACTTGCTTTCTTTATCTTTTGTGGTGACACATGCAATGTAAGAGAATAAATTAGTTTATAATTGATATTTAATTATTTGAAAATTTATTTTGTTTTAATAAATAAATTTGCATTTAAGGTTCTAATAGTAGAAAATGCATTAGTTTAACTATTTAAATAAAAAATATTGAAAATAAAAATAAAGGATAATTTTTATCAATCATGTTGTATTAAATATATATGAAATTTCAATCTTATCAAATTTCATTTCTTTTTTTTAAAAAAAAAACTAATCGACTAATGGTGAAAAGTTGTTTATATGTGATTAAATTATTAGATATTATTAAAATCTGACCTTAGTTACCATTTTAAAAATGTAATTAATGATTCAAATATGAAAATTATAAACATCAATTCACAGGGAAACTATTGTGACTATCCTTGTATCAATTGATAGTGGTTCTAAGAAACTATATTTATTTGGCCATGAATCAAACGTAAAATGTCCTTTTTAAGAAGATAAGTCACTTAAGAGGTGGTGTAACTCAGAGGTACATGTTCAGTGAATTCATGGACCTAGAGGAGTCGCAAGTTAGGACTCGGGTGTTACAATTTCACTTGTCAAAAGGTTGCGTTAAAATTTAAATATTATTATTTAAACCAAAGTCATTGTCCTCATAGGTGAATAATTCAAATGTAAATAACTAGCGTGTGCAACCCGTGCTGTCGCCCGGGTTTAAAGTTATTCAACAAAAATCATAAGAAACGTATAATTATTTTTTTATAACTTGAAATATTAAGAAACTTCGTTCAAAAATTATTGTGAGTCTAATACTACTATGAATTTTATCTTTTAATTTTATTTTTCTTTTTGCAATAATGCTATGAATTTATCAATTTTACTTTATTCATCATCTATTAGTTGCTGTAAAATTTACATTGTTATCATTGTACTAATGGAATTCAGAGAGCATATTGGAACTCATATTGTGAAAATATTCTGTTGTATTGAGAATTATGATTGTTCAATCTTACAAGAGAGATGATTCATGTATTTATACATGGAAGGAAAAGAAAACTAATTTAACTAACTTTAACAGACTTGAAACTAACTAAGGGTGGATAATACAAAATGCAATAAAACTGTATAGATAATAATCCTTGTGTTTAATACTCCCACTCAAGTTGGGAGAAAAATGTTGGACAGACCCAACTTGCCAATGAGGTGGAACTGATCACGAGGGAGGGGCTTAATTAGCACATCCGTGAGGTGGTGTTTGCTTGAAACATGTACCATTTTAAGGAAGCCAGAAGAGACATGTTCCCTAATGAAATGACAGTCTATATCCACATGAGATAATGGATTGTCTGCTAAGTGTATTGTAGATATGTTGTCACTAAAGATGAGAATTGAAGGAACATGGTGATCATACTGGCATTTATTGACACAACAAAAGACACTAGGACTATTAGACTCTAAAAATATGAAAACAAATGAGAAAAATAAAAAGAAAAAGATCAAGAAAACTGCCCTCAACCCATTAGTGCATAAGCTGCCTCATCTTGCTCGTCACCGGTTTGAGCATCATCTCCAACTCTATCCTGGCCAGCTGCTTCCCCGAATAAGCCTATCCCTAGGCCATCAAATATGCGCAACTACAAGCCATACTTTCTTCTTTTCAAGCTTAGAATAAAGATAAGGTTAGAGGGAAGAAATCTCAATTAAAAACAACTAAACTAAGGAATAAAAAGGAAAAGAAAATTGGGTTGCTTCCCAATAAGTACCTGTTTAACGTCATTAACTCGACGCCTATAACTTTAAAGTTTAAGGTGACTTGAGGCATGCAAGAGAAGAGTACTTCCTCCCTTTCAAAGTGCTTCTCCAATGAACTTCCACCACTAGGCCAAGGTTGTATACGAGGATTAGCAAACGAAGTAGCAGCCCCGCCCTTCTTCACATCACGCATCTTCACCTTAGGCTTCCCATAATCAAATGGTGGTGGAAATACTTTCAGACACACTTTGTTATATTTCTTCACCTCTTGTCTCTTCACATCAGTATGAAGAGTAGCCATTGGTGCAGAAACTGGCTTTCCACACACTTTGTCACAGTGTTGGTCCTTATTAATCTTTATGGGGACCAGAGGGTAAAGTAGATCGTCACTTTTTAAAACTTCAGTTCTCACCCTCAAGTCCGCCTCCTCTCTCTATTGTTTTTGCTCAATTTTCTGATTTTCTATATTTACAAAATTTTCTAAATTTTCAACTCCTACCTCTTTTTCTTCTTCACACTTTTTAGTCTCTTTTCCCTCTTTCTCCCTTACTTCTCTCTCAAATTCTTCCTCCTCTATCATCAAATTATAACCAATCTCATCTTCAATTATATCACTACTCCATATGATAATAGTTTTGCATTGCTTCTCGGGGATTCTCTGATTATTACCTGAGAAGGGACTAGAGCTCAATTTCGATATTTGTTTAGCCATCTGCCTAATGTGAGTCTCAATATTATGCAAAGAAGATTCAATATTCTTTTTAGTAGTTTCCATAGATTTCTCACGATCGAAAGATGATTGTAGAAACTTTTCTAAGGTAGCCTCCAGTTTTGTAGTTGATTCAGGCCATGTAGGGATTTGAGGCTTTAAAGTATATTGATCTTGGTAACTCGACGATGCTTATAAGAACTTTGCCAAAGCTTCCTCAAGTTTAGAAGTATGCCCATACAAAGGAAAGAATGGAAGGCTCCACGCACCTGTATTCTGATAACTAGTCCAACCAAAGAATAATTATTAGTAAAATTGGATTGAAAAGATGGATTAGAACAATTACCTTGCCACTGCTGACTATTCCAATACAGCACTACCTGCTTGTGAGGCACGGTATTGAAATACATAGTGTCTTGTTTAGACCATTAGAACATGAGTTAGTGTAGAGAGTAAAAAGAAGGTGAAAATAACAAAAAATAGATAAGGGTTAAGAAAACATAAAAAGAAAAATGAAAAATAAAAATAAAAGATAAAAGATAAAAGATAAAAATAGAACTATATTAGAAGATTTGGTCACTATGCTCCCCGGAAACGGCGCCATAAATTTGTTACGTATTTTAGAAGATTAAAATACTAACACATTACAGTATAGTGAGAAAACAAGTATCGTCCTTAGGGAGCACTTCAAGAACAATTTAGTTTTGATATTGAGATTTTTGGGTAAAGTTTTCAGAAAATATGATTGGAATTTAATTGCGACATAAGAGCGCGTACTGTAAAAAGAGTTGAAAACAATTAAATTAAAATACTTGGACTCGGATTTCACTTTGCTCATGACAATTCCCAAATTCATGTGATCCTTTACTATGTTAATTGAAGAGCCAAGGTTGAAACCACTAACAAAGATCTCTCATTTTTTAGATTCTATAAAAAAATAAACTGATTAAATTTGTTTAAACGGAATAGTTCTTACCATGCATTAAGAAAACCTTTCAAAAACTAGTTCATAAATCAAAACCTATATCTAGATTTTTATTTATGAAATTCCCTTTCTCAGAACCGATTTTTCTCAATTAAGTTCTCGTTAATTAAGAGAACTTAGAAGAAGAGAAGAAAGGTGATCAGGCTTGCTTACAACTGATAATTAAAACAGAGAAAAAGAAACAATTCATTAACATAGAAAGAAATCACTGAATTTGAGAATTACACTTGCGAAGCTATGTCCAAATCCAAGCTAGAGAGCCTAAGCTACCATCTCTGAAGGAAGATTACAGATGAAATTGAGAAAGATTACAAATAAATCTCTTTAGTGCTCTCTCTTTCTCTTCAGAATCCTAATTTTCACTCTAAGATGGCTTAACCTAGACTAAACAACTCAAGAAATTATAAATAATAGTTTGGAAACAAGTGAACCTGCGTCTACTTCTTCCAGACTCTCGCTTAAGGGCCACAATTCGCTTAAGCAAGAGAATGACAGAGAGGATTTATTCTATAGGTAGACCTCGCGCTTAAGCACTAGGTATGGCTTAAGAGTGAGTCTTCAAGCTTCAACTGTCTCTTGAGTGCCATCCTTCGCTTGATCGCAAAAGTGGTAGAGAAGTAGGGTTCACCAAAAAGCATCTCTTCCTTAAGTTCCATTCCTCGCTTAAGCGGGAAAATGGCAGTGAGCATGGTGACTTCAGATTCAACACTTCTTTGCTACTCAACTTGGGCCACAATTTAGCACCTGTAATCACTCAACTCCAACAAATTTTATCAAACGGAATATTAGATCAAGAACTTAAAAGATTAGATTAGGGAGGATTTTAATCAAGAAAAACCCTTTTTAAGAAGCGATAAGTGCATGCACAAATTAGCTTGTGAAACAAGCATCAAAATGCACTTATCACGTAGGTGATGTCAAATCTTGAGATACATAGATACAAGAGTTTACTTATCAATATGCGGTATTGGCTTGGCTCTTGAAGAGGTTCACCTTCAATTTTAGTTAACTTAGTTCTTGGATCCATAGGGAGGGATTGAAGCTTGCTATTTGAGAAACCAGTGTCTTTTAGCAATTCCAATGTATACTTCCTCTGGCATAAATTGATTCCTTTGGAGGAATGGGCTAGCACAAGTCCGAGAAAGTAGTGTAAGTCTCCAAGGATCTTGAGTTTGAAGTGGCGTTATGGCAAAAGGAGTACATCTTAATTCTCTGCTTTGTTTGGTCCAATGATTAGTATGTCATCTACATAAATAAGGAGGATGACAAGCTTGTCTCCTTTTCCATGTATGAATAGCGAACAATCAGAGCATGATTGTCTAAAACCATAACTGAACAGTTTGGATGTCAGGGTCTTGAGCCATTGTCATGAGGCTTGCCTCAAGCCATAAATGGATTTGTGGAGCTTACACACCATGTTCTCCCCCTTATCTTTGTAACCCGGAGGTAGGAGCATATAGATGTCTTCAGCAAGCTCTCCATTGAGGAAAGCATTGTTGATATCAAGTTGGGTAAAAGACCAGTGATGGATTGCAGCTAGAGAGAGGGTGACTCATAATGTGGTGATCTTTGCCACTAGGAAAAAGGTTTCAACATAGTCAAAGCCAAGTTGTTGTGTGTAGCCTTTGGCTACTAGGCGAGCTTTTCTCCTCTCAAGAGTTCCACCAGCATTGAATTTTGCTTTGGAGAGCCATTTGCAACCTCTGGCACATTTACCTTGTGGAAGAGGGACTACGGACCAAGTCTTGTTGTTCTGCAAAGCTTAAATTTTATTTTCAATGGCATCATGTCACTCTTTGGCATGATGGCTTGATGATATAATTGAGGCTTAAAGGTATTCAAGAGATTTAGAACAAAGGATTTGTAAGAGAAGGATAAGGAATCATATGATAGAGAATTAACATGGGATGTTGTGGAGCAATTGTTATATTATGGCTCATTGTCTCGTGGACCTTCGCAAAGGGACAACTATTGGTGGATTCTCAGCATCAACAAAAGTTGTAGTCTTAGGGATAAAGGTGTGGTCTGTTGTAGGTAGAACTATATTAGAAAAAATCGTTGTTGTCGACAGGTGAGGGCGTAAATGCAAAGGAAAAGATATCTTCCATAAAGGTGAGATCATGTGTGACAGTGAAGGAGTGGTTTTGCAAGCTGTACACACGCCACCCTTTTTATCAAGCTGGGTAACCCATGAAAACAGTAGGGAAAGCCCTCTATGTAAACTTATATCTGAGAGGTAAGGGAGTGGACACCGAGCACAGGCATGCAAAAACACGAAGCTGTGAATAATCAGGGGTCTTGTGGTAAAGCTTTTTAAAAGGAGAGACATCCTTCAGCAATCGAGATGGAGTCCTATTGATGAGGTAAACAACATTTTCTACACAGAGACCCCAGAATTGGATTGAGACTTTAGATTGGAAATACAAGGCATGAGCCACATTGAGCAAATGCTGATGCTTTCGTTCAACGACACTGTTCTGCTCAGGTCTGTAGGGACTTGAAAATGGTGAAGAGTACAATGTTTTTGTAATAAATCAGGAAGAAGGAAATCTTTGGCATTATCAAAACATAGAACTTTGATTTTCTTATCAAATTGAGTTTGAACCATGTTAAAGAACGAAGAAAGATGCAAACAAACTTCACTTTTGTTATGCTTGAGATATATCCAAGTAAATCGGGTGTGATCATCAACAATGATTAAGAAATATCGCATGCCATTATGAGTAACATGTTGAAAAGGACCCCAAATATCACAGTGTATCATATCAAAAGTAGAATCACTCATATTCATAGAAACAAATTAAAAGGCAATCTTTTGAATTTACATTGAGGGCATATAGTACAATTGTGAGAAGAATAAGAGGAAGGGACATCAAAGGAAGCACTTTTATTGGTACATTTGAGAATTCTATTAGACATGTGGCCTAATCTAGAATGCCAGATAGAAACATCCAAGTTTTTGACGGTATTACAAACATTATACACAAAAGTCATTTTTATTAGCATGAGAAGCAATAGGAGAGTAAAGTAAGTAGAGGCCATCATTCATCCGAGCAATGCCAATCCTCCTCTTTTTCTGATTGTCCTGTATAAGGGATTTATTAGCAAGGAATTCCACACATAAGGTTGATTGTTTGGTTAAAGAACTGATTGAAATCAAATTAACTCGAAAAGAAGGAATGCATAAGACATTTTTTTAGCAAAATACCATAAGCAAGTGTAACACTACCTCTAGCAGTAACAACTATACGCATTCCATTAGGTAATAAAACAAATTTGTCATGAAGTAATCTAAAAGATATCAAGTTTGAAAAATCTTTAGTTATGTGAGATGATGCACTAGAGTCCAAGATCTAAGTATTATTATGGAAAGTAATATCAGATGATGTAGCAAAAGAACAGATGTTACCAATAACTATGTTAGTTACGCCTGCTATGTCAGATCAACTCGGTAATGGAGGCTGAATTTGATTCTGAAGGAGCTTGAGAAGTTCCTGTTAATGTTGCTGGGACAGTTGCAGAAAGACATCTTGTTATGCAAAAGGTAGAGCATCATAAACTTGGTTCGCCATTGGAGGTGATGTAGTTTTATTCTTTTTGAAGTTCTTACGGTAACCATTGAGCTTATAGCACTTGTCCTTGACATGGCTAGGGATGCCACAATGAGAACACACTGGTCGCTCCCATTTTTCCATTGGATGAACGCGAAGCTTGATTCTTGCACTACAAGAATGTGCTCTATTAGCTGCAAAATTTTTGTGTCGGCCACGACTTCGACGCTAATTGCGTCAAATATTTTGACGCAAAGTCGCCGCTAAATGGGCGCCAAATATTTGCGTCCGATTTTTTTTATTTTAGCGTGGGCTTGGCCGATGCAAATTTAGCGTCGGCCAAATCCGACAAAATTTTTTTTTAACAAAAGTATTAGCGTTCGCTTTGTCCTTGTTAGCGTCAGCCCGGACCGACGCAAATTTAGCATTGGCCAAAGACCGACGCAAAAAAATAAAATAAAATTCAAAATTTCTTATGTAGCGTGGGCTTTTGTCCCTCGCAAATTAGCGTGGGCTTCTTGCCCTCGCAAAAATTAGTGTTAGCCAGTGACCGACACAAATAAAAAAATAAGAAAAAATTTAAAAATTGTTATGTAGCATGGGCTTTTGGCCCTCACAAATTAGCGTGGACTCTCAAATTACCGTCGGCCTGCGACCGACGCAAATAAAAAAAATTCAAAATTTTTTATGTACCGTGGGCTTCTAGCCCTCACAAATTAGCATGGGCTTTTGGCCCTTGCAAATTAGTGTGGGCTTTTGACCATCGCAAATATTAGCGTCGGCCTAACCGACACAAAATAGTACTTTTTCGGACACTAATTCTGACAGATTTTTTACCGTGGTAGTTTAGCGTCGACACCTTCATCATTAGCGTAGGCTTTTAGCCCGCGCAAAAACACAACATAAAAAATGAAAATTAGATGACTTTTTACACAGAATAAAGATAAAATTACTTTCACTCTTCTTCTCTCAAAATCTTATCCTCTCTCAAAACCACTCATTCTCTCCACACCAAAACTTTCACTCTTTTTCTCTCAAAACATCTCTCAAAATCGCTCATTCTCTCCACAACAAAGCTTCCACTCTTCCTCTCAAACTCCATCACCACCCACCTCGACCACCAACACCGTGCAACCCACCACCACTGCACAACCACCACTGCGACACCTACCATTCCACCGCCAGAGCTGCCATCAGCACCAACCACCATCCTTTTTCTCTCCATTTTTGTGCATTTTTTCACCTAGGTTATTAAGGTTTGATTTTAATCCTAATATAATTTTAAGTTAATTTTATTATCCTTTGAATACATTGTATGATCAATTTGTTGAACAAGGATTTAAGTAGATGGAAAAGTAACATTATGTAAATTTTTGTGTTAATACTTTGTTTAGAGTAATTAAAGTATTAATACTTTATTTATGTAAATTTAGTGTTAAGTATAACTAAATTAATTTCGTTTGGTATGTTGGATTGTATGTTATGTTGGATATTTTCTATATTATGATAGATATTATATTTGTTATTTTATGTTGAATATTTTGTATGTTGGATAATTATGATTTGTGGATTAGTGTGTACTATTTAATTAATTACTATTTAGTTACTATGTTCAGGTATATTTTAATACAAAAATCAAATTTTTTATATAAAAAATATGTTTTATTATTTAGCGAGGGCTTTTGGCCCTCGCAAATTAGCGTGGGTTTCTGGCCCTCGCAAATTAGCGTGGGCTTCTGGCGCAAATTTGCGAGGGCTTGTGGCCCACGTAAATTTGCGTCGGCTTGACGCTCTCCTTTGCGCGCGAATCAGCTGCAAGTTTTGTGAGGGATTAGCCCTCGCTATATTTAGCTTCCCTATTTAAAGTGTCGTCCACGTGGCCGACGCAAGGCCGACACTAATCTATGTTTTGCAATTCAAGGGTTTTTCATTGTTAGCGAGGGCTTTTAGCCCTCGCTAATAACTAACATTCTTGCCGTGTTGACAGCAAAAGCTATTTTATAAGTGTTAGCGGGGAATGAATTTCCAACATCACGTTGGCGTTCATCTTGTAGTACCAAAGAGAAAACCCTCTGGATAGATGGCAGAGGGTCCATGCAGAGGATTTGGCCTCAGATTGCAGAAAAATTATCATTCAGGCCCTTGAGAAAATGGAGGACATATTCTTGATGAAAATGTTCAAGAAGGTATTTTACTCCTTCACATGTGCAATGGTGTTGCGGACGGTGATCTGAAAGTTCATCCCAAAGTGTCATAAGGCGAGTGAAGTAGAGGCTGATAGGCTGAGTACCTTGGCGAAGCTCAAGAAGCTGTTTCTTGAGTTAAAAATTCGAGGTCCATTTTTTTGGTTGAAAGCAATGATGAAGGTCATCCCAAATCTCTGCTACAGAATGCGAATACAGAACGCTGGTTGCAATATCCTTCGATAGAGAGTTGAGAATCCATGAGGCAATGACATTGTTGTTGTGTTGCCATGACATTAAACTGCTGGGAGACAACTTGAAGGCTAGGATGGTCTGAAGGATGAAGGAAGAAAGGGTCAGCATAATCATCTTTCGAAGATGCCACTGGAATAGAAACAACAAGCAGAAAGGATGAAGATTAACGACCAAAATGAAGAAGAGGTTAAAGAGACGTGGAAGCTGATTTTGCTGCCGATACCGTATTGTACTAATGGAATTCAAAGAGCATATTAGAACTCATATTGTGAAAATATTCTATTGTATTGAGAATTATGATTGTTCAACCTTACAAGAGAGACGTATTTATACATGGAAGGAAAAAGAAACAAATCTAACTAACTTTAATAGACATAAAACTAACTAAGGGTAAATAATACAGAACGCAGTAAAACTTTGCGGATAATAATCTTTGTGTTTAGTAGTTATATTTGTAAACTTACTTATAGGTTAATAAAATATTGTCAACGAAATAGTTACACTTTTAGATAAGCAAGCATTGTTCGAACAAAAATATTATTAAAATTAATTCAAATGTAAGAGAAACTACTAATAGCATCTCCATTCTTAAAAAAATTTCAAAATCAAACATATATCACCAGCAAGCATTAGAAAATAAATTTAGACTACAATTAGAAAGGAGATTTATTTTATAAATCACTATATAACCATATAATTATAAGCATTTCGTTGATGACTTGCTCTCTAATATTTCCAATTTCAGCTATAGAAAACTTATAGAGAGCCACCATTATCACTTAAAATAACAATTTTCCATTTCTCGTTTGTCATTTTTCAATTGCATTTTTTTCCTCGCAATTAATATAAATCTAACAAGTCATCGTTATTGGCAAATAATTAAAATTTCCTTTTTCCAGTTTACCTATGTTATATTTTTCTAATTGCAAATATCAATTATTTAAAGATTTATTTATTTATCTTTTGTAAACAAAAAAAAATTATTTTTTTTTGAAAAAACTCAAAACTAAAACTACCCAGAATTCTTTATTCGTTTTGTTTTTCTACTTGCAAATGTGTAAGAGTTAAATTGATATCTAGTAGGTAAAGAATTTACCTGAAGCTTCAATGGTTGTTAAATCTAAATTTTCACTATTAATTATAGTTATTTAATTAATAAAATATTAAAATATTTGAACAGTTAAAGAGGAATCAAATTCCAAAAAATATTTGCACAATTTTATTTTAGTAGGTGTAACATGTGCTGTCGTCCGGGTTTCAAGCTTTTGAACACAATTCGAGATAATTTTACGCTTTATCTACAATCAATAAGTTGAAGGTAGGGCTGGCCCACAATGGGCTAACATATTTCGGGTCGGTTGGGCCAAGCCAACTTTATAATGGGCTACAAAATGTATGGCCCAGCCCACCCCATGGATTTTTTAATTTGTTTTATAAAAAAATTTAAAACTAAAAAATCTGATTAAAATATGCACTAAAAAATCATATTCTAACTACAATTTGCCTACTGAACTAGTGGAGTCCGAAAAAAAAAACTCTACAAATAACTTCTTAAATAAAAGAAAAACTAATATTAATATAATAAATATATTAAAACTTAAAACACATTAGGCTTATAAGTGTCATCACATAAAAAAAAAGAGAATCATACTAGCTCATCATTTTACAAATAACTAATAACTAATAACCAAGAGCTACATACAAAAAATGACAGCATCACCCAAAAACATTTAACACTGTTTCAGATTTTTTTCAAAAAAATATAATATTTATAATATAATAAATTAAACAAAAATATTTGAAAAGTTCGGGCCAACAGGCTGACCTGACCCATCACGGACCAGTCTGTGTTGGGCCACTAAAATTTCGGGCCGAGCTAAATTTTATTTGGGCCGCTTTTTTTTTAATACAACCTATACATTATGTCGGGCTCAACCCATTTTGATAGCTGTAGTTGAAAGTAAACTCGAATATAATAATTATTTTATTTTCCAGATGATTAGTTAAAAAGTGATGGTGAATTTCCTTATCATAATGAAATAATTACATGACAAACTTTTGGAATTAAAAGGCATAATGAAATTTCAAAAAGAAAAAAAAAATTGTCTAGCATTGTATCAAGAAAAATAGTCTTAACATGTTAAAAAACCCAATTAATGTGAGTGTAATTTATTTAACTATCTTATAATAATTTCAAGGGTGGGGGCGTTATTATTATTTATTATTATGGTTATTATCATTATATATTATTTTTATTATCATTATAAAATAAAATGTGTGTAAACTCAAAGGAAAATTCAAGTAAATAATTATGATTATGAGGACCAATGATGAGCATCATAACATGCATTTATTTCCTTTTTTGGGTAGAACATTGCCTTTAATTATTGGAATAAAAAATTATTATTAGAATAAATTTTGATGATAAATGACTAAAAATAAACGAAAGTAGAAAAATCAAAGGAAAGACTATAAATAAAACAATTGAAAATGTCAAACACGTGAACTTAAACCGTTTGAGGAACAGAAAAATAGGCAAATGAATTTTAATTTTTACTCTAATTTTCTCCTTCACAGTCTTGTTATGACCTAACCCGTGAGCACAGGTAAGGTGGGGACACATGGGTAGGTCATGTCGTCGGGCTCATGTCGTTGATGTCACGACTTGGAGACTCGAGATGAGGCGCAAGGCATATTTCTCCATGTGAGGTTAGTTACGGATCTGTACTTAGTGCCGTGATTCACGCGGACTTAACAGTGACATGTTTGACTTTTATAGCCTAAATATCTCTATAAATATCTGTTAACCTTTTTTATGGTGCTGGAAATGGTTAACTCGTTTCAGCATAGTGACTATACGTGTATCGTCCACAGGGAGCACTAGGATTAATTCGATTAAGAATTAAGTTGATGAATTGTTCAAAAACATATTAAGATTGTGAATGGCAAAAATAAACAATAGATAAAGAGATAATCAAATAAAATAATGAGTCACCTGGGATTGAGTTTCATTACTTCACCTTGTTTCTTTCTATGTTAGTTAAATATTATAAGAAAAGATGCATACTCAATGTCACAAGTGTAAATCCCTTTGTCACTTGATTCTAAGACACTAGTTTCTAGAGCCCAATCCCTTGGCACTCTAGCTACCAAGTCTTGCATTAAGCAGAGTATAAAGCAATCATAAAACACTTCCATCTATCCCTAGATCCGAAGGTTTTATGAGAGTTTTTCTCCATATCCGTTTATAAACCAATTTCCCAATTGCGCAAATAAACTAACATAAGGCAAAAGGTGATCAAGCTTAAACCAAGAAAAGAAGCACAGAAGAAGAACTCCAATTCATAAATAATATAAACTAACAATTGAAAGAAACAAGAGACGAAGTAATTACATTCAATCTCGGCGGAAAGCTTAGCCTAGCAAAACCATGAACTTCAAGAACTAAACCTAAGAGTATTAGAACTCTGACTAAAAGCCTAAACTTTGTGGTTTATTTCTATACAACTTAATCTCCTCCTCCTAACTTCTGAAAGGCTGTATTTATAAGTGTTTTGGGCAGGGGTCTGGCGCTCGAGCGCCCTCCTGGCGCTTGAGCGCTGGCCTGACACGTGCTGGTTAATGAGCTTAATTGCCTGGTTAATGCGTCTGGCGCTCGAGCCCTGGTGTGGCGCTCGAGCGCTCGGCTTAATACTCAGGCAGAGAGGATCCAATGTTTTGGCGCTCGAGCCCTGGTGTGGCGCTCGAGCGCCAGGCTCATAACTGTTGGCAGAGAGGATCCAATGCTCAACGTATTCTAGCGCTCGAGCGCCAGACTCATAACTTAGGCAGAAAAGGATCCAATGCTCAATGGTTACTGGCGCTCGAGCCCTGGTATGGCGCTCAAGCGCAGAGCATTTGCACTGGTAGAAATGATCCTATGTTCCTCAGCTTCCAGCGCTCAAGCCTTGGTATGGCGCTCGAGCGCTGGTCTCTTATATGCTCCAGCAACTTGATCTTCTTATTTTGCCTCCGAAAACACCTGAAAATACATCTCTAAGTTAGAAAACCTATTATTACCACTTATTTACTCTTAGACTCACAAAGTTAAGATAAAGGGTGAAATTATGTATAAAACATGTAATTTCTACAGAAGATAAGTGCAAATCCTTTATTGAATAAACACACTAATTTGCACTTATCAAACTCCCCCCAACCTAAGACTTTGCTTGTCCTCAAGCAATGTATCCTAAAACAAAGAAAAACAACAAAAGACAACATGGCAAGTATGGGTTAAAGCAAGTGTATCAAACTTCAATCCTTATGATATGCATGGTAAGAGCTAAGAGAGAGACCTGTGATCATCCAATTTACAGAAGCAACAGACTATTTCGCTCATTCCTTAATGTCACTTAACTTGAATTTTGTTTTTCATTTGCCATCAAACCATTTCACAAAATTGAACAATGAATCAAGAGGTCTTTTTTTCAAAAGGTTGTAATGAGGCTGGGCTACAAAGAATCTTTGTTTTTCTAGTTATGCAAAATGAGTTGGAGAACATATTTACAAATATTTACAAATTTCCCCCCAACCTATTCTACAAAACATGCTCACCTCATACTTCCTTTCAAGTGTTTTTTTTTCTTCTTTTTCCAAGGCACCTTTTCTTTTCTTTATTTATTTACTTCTTTTCTTTTCTTTTTCTTTTTTCACATATATACACAAGGCTGCCCAAGGATTTTCAATCATACCAGAAACACTTGATTCTTTTGTCTAAGCCAACAAAATGATACATCATTTGCATACCCATCATTCCCCCTAAATATATAAATATTTTTCTCCAACTCAAAGGTAAGGATAAAACATTCACATAGTTGTCTTAGGGTTTAAGAAAGAATTCATGGCTCAAAGTGGGTACCAACAAAAAGATGTAATTTTCATAGGTAAGCTTTTTGGCTCAAACTCAATCAAGAAACTATGCCTCTATCATTTTCAAGTCTCAATTGGTCATGGCAATTACAAAATCAAACAAAATCCATTCAAGTTAACAAAGAGGACTCTCATACATTTTTGTGGGATTCACTCAACATACTAGGCTAAAAAGCTTTTAACCTTGAAAATAGTTTTTCACAACTCCCAATGAACAAAAATCATCTCGTGATCGGTTAACTTTCAAATCAGTATTTTTAACAATTACTCTTTTTTTTTTCAAATCATGGAATATCATAAGAATTTCCATTTTTCACACCACTAAAACCAACACTTGTCATTAAAACAAAACAAACTTTTTATTTAATATATATATTTTTCATTTTTTTTTCATAAAAAGAACAAAAACTATAATATTATTATAAAAAGAAAAACAAAAAACTACAAAAAACAATAAGAAAAACAGAAAAAGCAACAAAAACCAACAGAAACTTCCCTATCAAATTAGATTAATGGGTCATCCTCCTCCAAAAAATCATTGATGTCGATGTCCCCATCTCCACCAGACCCATCCTCTTCCCCGCACCACCACTACTACCACCACTTCCTTCACCTCCCTCTCCAGCTGCCTCCCCCGGTGGAATTGGCTGGTCCCCAGGCCAATCCAAATGTGTGGGAAAAGCCTCTGGGGGCTGGAAAAATGTTTGGCCCGGCATAGTGTGCTGGGCCATCGAGTAGTGGGAGAGGTGAAGACTAGTCATCCCCCGATGTAGGGCAGCAAATTTCTTGTCATGGTGATCAAGCCTCGTGCTGATACGGCCCCACAAATCCTCCATAGTCCTCGAGGGAACTTGCGGTGGTGGTGCAGGTGGTGCATTCGGATCCCTGTCCGCACAATGGTTCCGGAAATATTTCTTGTCAATGGGTTCTCGAATCTTCTGGCTACGAACAACTGGAACCCCCGCATCTTCACATAGACTAGTGATGAGAGACGGGAACGCCAAACTCTGTTTCGTGCCACCCTTGTGCACATTGGCCCATATCATGTCGGAAATAATCCGTGCCAGGTCGACCGTGATGCCGGGAGTCTTGATACACCCAAGGAGATGACACTCTTCAAGTGGGAGATAAGAGGGATGCGACTTTGGTCGGAGGTTGGCAGGAATAAAGGTCATCCACAATTTGGAGACCACAATCATGTTACCCCGGAGAACCTTGTGAGGGACTCCATTCTGAGTCGTCTCCACAATCCTCCGGTCCTGATAACAAATCCTCTCCAAAGTCGTTTGGAGGTCCAAATCCCCTTGATTCCTCATTCTCGTGAAGTCATCAACCACTCCTTCACTTCTCTCATAGGCTGAGATAGGTGAAATGACTCCTTTGCCGATCTTCTCATTAATCCAGTCGGCATCATATGGCACCCGTATCCCGTGGGCAGTGAACACCTTCTCACGGGACTTTGTATCTTTTCCCCCAAAGGCATTGACATAGAATTCCTTGACGATTTTCGGGTCGAACTTCTCCGGGAGCGATGCAATAGACCACCAGTTGCGGAGAGTGAGCATGCCGGTGAACTCTTGGCATTCCCCATCTCGCAACTCCACTCGACGCTCCGCTATGAAGTTCCAGTCATCAATGACCCGGAACTGTTCAGCCCTCTCCCGGTCAATGAACCGTTGGGGGTGGTCAGAACCACCGCCCTGGGATGAGGAACCTCCTCTTCTCCTTTGGGGGCCTTCCTTCCTTTTCTTGGAAGCACGTTCGGGCTCATGAGCGGCTGTTTTTCCGCGGTTCCTATATATTATTCAAAGAAAACTCAAAATTAGAAACCAAAAACACTCAAATCATCAAAATCATGTTCAGTTATACAATGCACATTTGGGTTCTCAAAAATGGACTATATTCATGACCATTGCAATTTTCAGTTTAAGAAAAAACTTCAGAATGGGTCACAAACTCCAGAATTTCAATATCGAAAGAGACTAACTCAGAAAATCACAACCATTTTGAATAGAAAACCCCAAATGGCAATGTATTAGCAGAGAAAGAACAGTATATAGCCATGTTTCATGTTCATGTTCATGCATTCTTTCAAGAAGAGCAAGGAAATCAGAAAAGGAGAACATATGAACAATGAACAATGAAATTGATGCACATTTACCTGAACATGATGATGATGATGATGAAAAACTTGAGAAATTTGATGAATTTTGAAGAGATTTCGTGTGAGAAAATAAGGATTTTGCGTGATAGTTGAGAGAAAAGAGGGATTTGTGTGAAAAGAAACTGCTTCTGCGCTGTTTTTAAAGCCAACGTGTGATTGGCGCTCGAGCGCTGCTACTGGCGCTCGAGCGCTAGTGCATTGATGAGCAGATCAACCGTTTCGCTTTTCTGGCACTCGAGCACCAACCCAAAATGCATGGCAGTGAAGAAAGACCTTTCAGCTGTCTCTGGCGCTTGAGCCCTGATATTGGCGCTCGAGCGCCAACATCTGACCCAAAATTTTTGAAACTAGCACCAATTAAATGCCATTGGCGCTTGAGCGCCCTCCTGACGCTTGAGCGCCAGGTCTAAAAACTGGACAGTGAAGAAGCCTTCTTCAAATGCTCAAATTTTCAACTTTCTAACAAAAAATTCTTTCAAAACTCATCAAATTTACTTATTCTATTTACACAAAACACAAAAATAAACACACAAAATTGGGTTGCCTCCTAATCAACACTTGTTTAATGTCATTAGCTCGACGCCTGTAGCATGATTATGCTTCTTTCAAATCCATTATGGTGGTGAGCCGCTCGACGTCACCACCAAGGTATAGCTTCAACCTTTGACCATTTACCACCCAACTTTCATTTCTCACTGGGTCTTCAATCTCTACGGCTCCATAAGGCCTTACATCCTTAACCCTAAAGGGTCTGGACCACTTGGACTTTAATTTTCTCGGGAATAATTTTACTCTAGAATTAAAGAGTAAAACATACTGCCCAGGACTAAAAACCTTTTTGACTAACTTTTTATCATGATACAACTTCATTCTTTCCTTGTATATCCTTGAAGACTCATAAGCTTGGAGTCTCAATTCTTCCAATTCATGAAGTTGCATTTTCCTTTTTTCTCCAGCAGTTGTTTGGTCAAAATTAAAATACTTTAAAGCCCAATATGCCTTATGTTCTAGCTCGACTGGTAAGTGACAAGACTTCCCATAGACTAACTGAAAAGGAGTCAATCCTATGGGAGCTTTAAAAGCTGTCCAGTATGCCCACAGAGCATCATCCAGTTTAATGGCCCAATCTTTCCTTGAAACACTAACAGTCTTTTCCAAAATTCGCTTAATTTCTCTATTCGAGACTTCAGCTTGACCATTAGTTTGGGGATGGTAAGGACTAGCAATTTTATGTCTCATCCCATAATGTTCCAAGACCTTCTTTAGTTGGGAGTTGCAAAAGTGCGAACCCCCATCACTGATGAGCACTCTCGGGGAACCAAACCTTGAGAATATATTCTTTCTCAAGAATGTCACTACCCTCTTTGCATCAGCTCTTGCACAGGGAATTGCCTCTACCCATTTTGAAACATAGTCCACTCCCACCAATATATATTCATTGGTGAAAGAGGGTGGAAATGGACCAACAAAATCAATTCCCCAGTAGTTAAATACCTCTACCTCCTGCATAATTGTCAGAGGCATCTCATTCCTTCTTGTTACTCCTCTGGTTCTTTGACACTTATCACACTGCTTTACATAAATGTGAGCATCTTTAAAGATTGTTGGCCAATAGAAACCAGATTGTAATATTTTGGCTGCAGTGCGTTCCCCATTAAAATGTCCCCCATAGGGTGAATTGTGACAATGCCACAATATGCTTTTAGATTCGTCACGGGAAACACACCGTCTCAGAAGACCATCTCCTCCAATTTTGAATAAATAAGGATCATCCTAGACGAAATAAGAAGAAACTTTTAAGAACTTCTTCTTTTGTTGCCAAGAAAATTCATCCGGAATGATTCCTGCTGCTTTAAAATTTGCCATATCAGCAAACCATGGCCTTTCTTGTATGAGCAGCAATCGTTCATCCAGGAATTCCTCGACAATCTCTTCTGTTTCGTTGGTCCCCTCTATGTTATGAAGTCGAGAAAGATGATCAGCCACAAAATTTTCACATCCCTTTTTATCCTTGATGACTAGATTGAATTCTTACAGCAATAGAATCCAACGAAGCAATCTTGGATTCGACTCTTTCTTAGTCACCAAATATTTTATGGCTGCATGGTCAGTGTAAACAATCACTCTCTACCCTATAAGATAAGATCTAAATTTTTCCAACCTATATACAATCGCTAATAATTCTTTTTCTGTAGTCGCATAGTTTACCTGTGCATCATTAAGTACTTTACTAGCGTAATGTATTGGATGAAAAATTTTGTCTTTCCTTTGGCCTAGTACGGCACCCACCGCATAGTCACTCGCATCACAATTAAGCTCAAAGTCCAAAGACCAATTTGGAGCAACTATGATTGGGGCCATAATCAGTTTTTCCTTCAGTCTCTCAAATGCCTCCAAGCACTTAGCATCAAAATTGAAGTCCACATCTTTAACCAAAAGATTACTAAGTGGCTTGGCAATTTTGGAGAAGTCCTTAATAAATCTTCGGTAAAAACCAGCATGTCCTAGGAAACTCCTGATTCCTTTAACATTTATGGGTGGTGGAAGTTTTTCAATGACTTCCACTTTTGCTTTGTCAACCTCGATCCCTCTAGAAGAGATCTTATGACCGAGCACCACCCCTTCCTCTACCATGAAATGACACTTCTCCCAGTTAAGTACTAGATTTGTTTGAACACATCTTCCTAGCACAATATTTAGATTGTTCAACCTTTCTCCCAGTTAAGTCATCCATGAAAACCTCAATACATTTCTCCACCAAATCCGAAAAAATGGCGAGCATGCATCTTTGAAATGTTGCAGGCGCGTTACACAGTCCAAACGACATACGCTTATAAGCAAAAACTCCAAATGGACATGTGAAGGCTGTCTTTTCTTGATCTTCTGGATTCACCAATATTTGGTTATACCCAGAATATCCATCCAAGAAACAGTAATATGCCTGGCCAGCTAGTCTCTCAAGAATTTGGTCCATGAAAGGCAAAGGGAAATGATGTTTCCTGGTGGCTTGATTTAACCTTCTATAATCAATGTACATTCGCCACCCGGTCACCGTCCTTGTAGGAATTAATTCATTTTTCTCATTCTCAATGACTGTAATCCCCCCTTTCTTCGGAACCACTTGAACTGGACTTACCCACTCGCTATCGGAGATGGGATAAATCATACCAGCTTCAAGTAACTTGAGTACTTCTTTTCTCACTACTTCTTTCATTGTCGGGTTCAATCGCCTTTGAGGCTGGGCAACAGGTTTAAAATCCTCTTCCATATGTATCTTGTGCATACAGAAAGAAGGACTTATTCCTTTTAGATCTATCAATGCCCACCCAATTGCCCCTTCATTAGCTTTCAAAACCTCCAAGAGTTGTGCCTCTTGGTCAGAAGATAGTGAACTGTTGATTATCACTGGCTTGCCTCCCCCTTCATCTAAAAATGCATATTTCAGATGGGATGGCAACACTTTCAATTCCAACTTATTTTTTTCTGACTTCTCCTCCTTAGATAAGTCTTCCGGGATAAATGTTATCATGGGGTCCTCTTTCAGAGTATCTAGGTCCCTCAAACAATTTTTTATTTCGACTTCCTCCAAGTCATATGAATTTGCACGAAACTACACTAGAGCTTTTTCTAAAGGCCTAGCATTATACATTTCTTGCTTTCCTAATAGAAATGCATCTTCCATGACATCCACCCTTAAAGCTGACTGTTTTTCCTTTGGGTGTTTCATGGCTTCCAACACATCAAACTTTACCTCATCATCCTTAACTCGTACCTTGAGTTGCCCATTATCCACGTCAATTATGACTCTTGCCGTTTTCATGAAAGGTTGCCCTAGAATTAAAGGCACCTCCAAGTCTTCCTCTATATCCATGATGACAAAGTCAACCGGAAAGACAAATTTATCAACCTTCACTAGAACATCCTCCGCTACTCCATACGAAAATTTTAATGACCTATCTGCCAGTTGGAGGGTCATTCTAGTGTGTTTCACTTCCAGATCACCAATCCGTTTTACCATGGACAATGGCATGAGGTTTATGCTTGCACCAAGATCCAATAATGCCTTCCCCATGGGAAGAGCACCAATAATAACAGGGATAGTAAAATTACCCGGATCTTTGGTCTTGTGAGGCAAGGATTTTTGAATGATGGCACTACACCCGGCTTCTAGTTCCACAGTTTCATCTTTAAACTTCCTCTTTTTCGTCAACAAGTCCTTCATGAACTTGGCATATGTGGGCATTTCCTCCATAGCTTCCATAAATGGTACATTTATTTGAAGCCGTTTGAAAATGTCTAGAAACCTTGCCTTTCCTTTGTCTTCTTTGATGGATGAACAGGATAAGGAACCTCCTTGACCTGAGGTACACCATCCATCTTTTCTTTGACCTCAACCTTCTTTTTGATTTTTTTTATTTTTTTCTTTTTCACTATTTACATTATTCTTCTCCTCACTCCTTCTTTCACCTACTTTATCTACTTCCTCTATGGCTACCTTTTCAATTTCTCCTTCCACCTCCTTGGGTTCATGCAAATGATCCCCTAACCTTTACCAATCTCCGTACCACTCCTTGTGACAATGGACTTGAATTATTATTTAGGATTCGTGGTGGTATTAGCGGAGAATGGAGTAGTGGTAAGCTCTGCCAATTGTTTAGAGATTTGACCCACTTGCGTTTCAAGATTCCGGATAGACGCCTCGGTATTTTTTTGGAAAGCTTCATTACTTTGGTGGTTAGCCAATGAAGCTTGGATAAATTTATCCAAGGTGTCTTCAATTTGATGGTCCTCTCTATCAATGGAACAAATGGCGGCCTATTAGATGAATTCGTTGAATTTTTCCAGTTCATTTGACCTTGTCCTTGAGGATTCTTCCACCCTTGCATTCTAGAATTGGAAACATTAGATTTAAAGGGTGAAGAAAAGAAATTTCCTCTTGACTGATTATTCACAAAATTCAACTCCTCATCTTTTTGGGTAGAAGCATGCGGGCATTGAGTGTATGAATGAGATTCACCACACAATTCACATGATCCTGTTTGAGCTTGTTGGTTCACTACTTGAACTTGCTGCAGCTTTGGCACCAGTTGTGTAATAGCTTGACTCAAGAGCTCAATTTGCTGAGTCATAAGCTTATTCTGTGCCAAAATAACATCAGAAGAATTTAATTCCAGGACACCCTTGGGCTTTGAGACTTGGCTTCTAGGTTGATGCCCAGCTCTATCACTTGCTGCCATAGAAGTGATAGTTTCCATTGCAGTAGGTACATCAATGGTTTTTAATGTCCGTCCAGCAGTTGCAGTAAGATGGATTGTCCATTGATGGTTCAATCTTGCACAAAATATATTCAGCTTCGCAACATCGGTCAACCCATGATTTGGGCATTTTCTCAACAACAGTTGATACCTTTCCCAAGCCTCATGAAATGCTTCATCTTGCCCCTACTTAAAAGCAGATATTTCAAATTGCACTTGGATCATTTTAGAAGGAGGAAAGAACCTTGTTAAAAAGGCTTCTTCAACGTCACTCCATATGTTCAAACTTTGACTCGGAAGAGTCTTGAACCATTCCTTTGCATCTCCAATAAGTGCTAAATGAAATAATTTCATATAGGCATCTTCAGCACTTGCTTCATCCAAGCCCATAGTCGCTACAAGATCATAAAAGGACTCCAAGAAATTATGCGGATCCTCATGATCTTTCCCTGTGAACTGATTAGTCAAGGTGAGATTATACCAATACGGCTTAATCTCCATTTGCTGAGCAGTAGGGGACAAGACAATTGCGGACCGATTCCTTGGACCTTGTGGAATCACATAGTCACCAAGGACTACAACCCTCGTCGGATTAGGAACTTCCGCAGCCATATCAAAAGTAACCGAATGTGTAGAGTTACTAGAGAAATCTGAGAAACTCTCCCTCCTTTTATTCACGGTATTTAATTGCAGACTGTCGTCTAACAAATGCCTTGATTTCGTCAATATATATTAACTTTTCTCTTTGGCTTTTGCTGCGAGTAAGCATACAACAATTCTGGAACAATAGTGAGAGTTAGGTACAAATATACAAATACTTACAAAAAGAAAACTATTCACAATTTTTACAAATCAACTCAAAACTTAAAAGAAATAAACAATCGTGCTCCCCGGCAACGGCGCCAGAAATTTTGTTAACCTTTTTTTATGGTGCTGGAAATGGTTAACTCATTTCAGTATAGTGACTATACGTGTATCGTCCACAGGGAGCACTAGGATTAATTCGATTAAGAATTAAGTTGATGAATTGTTCAAAAACATATTAAGATTGTGAATGGCAAAAATAAACAATAGATAAAGAGATAATCAAATAAAATAATGAGTCACCTGGGATTGAGTTTCATTACTTCACCTTGTTTCTTTTTATGTTAGTTAAATATTATAAGAAAAGATGCATACTCAATGTCACAAGAGCAAATCCCTTTGTCACCTGATTCTAAGACACTAGTTTCTAGAGCCCAATCCCTTGGCACTCTAGCTACCAAGTTTTGCATTAAGCAAAGTATAAAGCAATCATAAAACACTTCCATCTATCCCTAGATCCGAAGGTTTTATGAGAGTTTTTCTCCATATCCGTTTATAAACCAATTTCCCAATTGCGCAAATAAACTAACACAAGGCAAAAGGTGATCAAGCTTAAACCAAAAAAAGAAGACAGAAGAAGAACTCCAATTCATAAATAATATAAACGAACAATTGAAAGAAACAAGAGACAAAGTAATTACATTCAATCCCGGCGGAAAGCTTAGCCTAGCAAGGCCATGAACTTCAAGAACTAAACCTAAGAGTATTAGAACTCTGACTAAAAGCCTAAACTTTGTGGTTTATTTCTATACAACTTATTCTCCTCCTCCTAACTTCTGAAAGGCTGTATTTATAGGTGTTTTGGGAAGGGGTCTGGCGCTTGAGCGCTGGCCTGACACGTGCTAGTTAATGAGCTTAATTGCCTGGTGAATGCGTCTTGCGCTCGAGCCCTGGTGTGGCGCTCGAGCGTTCGGCTTATACTCAGGCAGAGAGGATCCAATGTTCTGGCGCTCGAGCCCTGGTGTGGCGCTCGAGTGCCAGGCTCATAACTGTTGGCAGAGAGGATCAATTGCTCAACGTATTCTGGCGCTCAAGCCCTGGTGTGGCGCTCGAGCGCCAGACTCATAACTCTGGCAGAAAAGGATCCAATGCTCAATGGTTACTAGCGCCCGAACCCTGGTATGACGCTCAAGCGCCAGAGCATTTGCACTGGCAGAAAGGATCCTATGTTCCTCAGCTTCCAGCGCTCGAGCCTTTGTATGGCGCTTGAGCGTTGGTCTCTTATATGCTCTAGCAACTTGATCTTCTTATTTTGCCTCCAAAAACACCTGAAAATACATCTCTAAGTTCGAAAACCTATTATTACCACTTATTTACTCTTAGACTCACAAAGTTAAGATAAAGGGTGAAATTATGTATAAAACATGTAATTTCTAGAGAAGATAAGTGCAAATCCTTTATTGAATAAACACACTAATTTGCACTTATCAATATCTATGGATCATCCTCATTTGGTACGTTTTATCAATCTAATACTCAAACTACACTTTTGGTGCAATACCTGACTTGATCGTCAGAGTAATTGCAGGTACCCCACCCTCACCGCCAAGTGAGTGTCCGGAGACGCAGAACCACCGTGCTGGAAGCCAGAACGGAGGTCATGACGACCATGCTAGAGTCCATGACGGATCATTGGCGTCGTCTGTGGCGAAGGATTAGTTCTGCTCCTATCTTCTTTCCTTAATCCTCTATTTTGGTTTCTTTGATGGTTTTGTAGGAACACTACGCTCGATTACACGTTCTGATACCGTTTTCAACTGCTTATTTGATAAGTCTGTTATCAGCAAAGGTGATTTCCAAACGGTTAATCAGTGGAAATGAAGTTGAAGTTTTCCACCGATTAATCAAGCGGATCAAGATTTTCTTTCTCTCTGCACCAATTATTTCTTTCAAATTCGACGAAATACGCCTTAATCGCTGGTTTAACCAGCTATTAAATCTCGTCATTGGATGATGCAGTTACTTGCTTTAATCTTCTCTTCTTATGTTGATCTTTCCTTCCCGTATTGGAATTTCAAATTAAAGCTTATCACTAACTCAGTTATTTTCGTAATTAAATGCTGACTAAAGTGTTTTTGTCGGCACAAATCATAGGAAGAAACTGATGAATTGTTCAAATGTAGCAAAATGACTAACACGAGAAAGAAGACTCAGGCTGCGAACACTGCTGCTCAAGCAAGAAGGGAAGTGGAGGAGCAACCATCGGCGAACAAACCATCACCGGTTCAACAGGAGGAGCTCAGGAGAGCTGAACCCGCTGTTTCTGAACAACGAATGACTACCATGGAGGACGAGATGAATGACCTGAAAGAAATGATCAAGAAACAAGCTGAAGACATTGACAGAATGGCCAGAGAAAGGGCAGAGTGGCAAAAACAGCAGCAAGAGTTTTAACAATTGCTCCTTGCCTTGGAAATGAGACAGCAGGTCCTAGTGAACCAAGGTCAACAAAAAGTACCACAACAGGAGAGACAGGCTTTGATGGTGGGTCCCTTAAACCCGCCACCCATTCCCGCAACCATCCCACTAGTTAACCCTGGGAATAGTTGAGAACGGTGTGCAGGTTGATGGCTGCAACAATCCGTTCATGACTTAGATTATGTAATATGAGATTCCGGCAAACTTTAAGTTCGCTGTCCAGATAGACCCTTACGATGGTACAATTGATCCTTAGGACCATGTGGAAATCTTCCAGCAAACCATGGTCTTCCAAGGTACAAGAGAAGCAATGATATACCGCACCTTCCCGCTATCCCTCAAGGCCGCAGCTAGGATATGGTTTTCCTCTCTTTCGGCGGGATCCATCTCGGGGTGGAAGGCGCTTAAGGAGAAGTTCATCTTGAACTTTACCAGCAGCAAGAAACAATTCAAGAAAGAGCATCATCTCGAGCGGATTAAGCAGAAGCTTGATGAGCTTATGCGAGATTACATCATCCGTTTTAATATAGAGGCTTTGGAAGTTCGAGATGTAGCCCTTAACATGATTCTTTACTTTTTGCGACAGGGGTTAAAACAAGGAGGCTTTGCGAAGGATCTAGCTGGGGAGAGGCCTAAAACCATGGAAGAACTCAAACAGAGAGCTGAAAAATGGATCCAGATAGAGGAATGGATGAGAAACAACTATGATAAGAGTCAAACCGCTAAAGAAGCACGGGATAAAAAAGCCAGAGGGAAGTCGGGATTTGACAACAAACAGTGGGAGGACCGGTCAACAGACAGATTAGGCAAACCTCCCAGTGGGAGTTATTCCAGTTACACGAGGCTCACGATGCCGCCCTCGAGGGTGTACAAGGAAATAATGTACTCAGAACTGAAGGACAGACCACCTTCACTACGAACACAGTCCAAAGATAATGAAAAATTCTATCTATACCACAAAGATCATGAACACTACGCTAATGAGTGTATCCACCTCAAGGACGCCATCGAAAAATGCATCAGACAGGGAAAGCTAAAGCAATTCATTGAAAGATCAGATGAAGGTCCAACCTGGGGTAGGAGCCCATCACCCTCAAGAAGGCAAGGCTTGGGTTTCGGGAACAGGGAGGCGGACCAAGGCCGAGATGAGCGACGAAGGTCGAGGTCCAAGAGTCCTCGGTGACATAATAATTCCTCCCCAAAGGCATCATCAACATAATCGCCGGCGGTACAAATGAAGAAGAAACACCATAATTGTCAAGAAAGAGAACCAGGGAAGAAAGAGATTATTGCTTGGAAGTCAATGCCATGAGGAGGATGACTCTGGGCTTTTCAGAGGATGACTTGTCGTTAGATGGCACGGGGTCTAACATCCCCTTAGTCGTCTCGGTGAGGATATCTGGATATGAAGTCGAGAGACTATTTGTGGATCAGGGAAGCTCAACAGATATTATGTTCGGACCTCTTCCAAAAACTGGAATTGACAGAGATGGACCTGATCCCACACAAGGGAAATATGATAGGCTTCATCGGGGACACCATCTCTCCAAAATGCTATGTGAAAATGAAAGTAACCTTCTCGTGCAGGGGAGGGATTCATACTGTCGAAGTAAAGTTCCTCGTCATTGAGTGTCCTTTTACCTATAACGCTATATTGGGAAGAATGACATTAATACATTGGGGGAAATGGTCTCCACTTTACACATGGCCATGAAATTCCCGCCTGACAGGGATCACATTGTTACTGTGAGGGAAAAGGCTTAGAGTCGCAGTTATATTACTTGGAAAGCTTGAAAATTGTAAAAACGGCCGCCACACAAAAGCAAGGAGAGCCAAAAGGCGAGATAAAGAAAGACTCCAAGGGCAAGCAGAAGTTTGTAAGACGGGATTCTGCGGTAATGATGACAGATCTCGACCCCGGAGGGAATTTCAACAACAATGGCCAGAACCCAAGAGCGATTCCTTGGAAGTCCAAGTCGGTAGTAAGTCCGAACAAGTCGTGAAGGTGGGGAATATTTTACCAACGAACCTCCTGAATGATATGACACATTTGTTACAGGCCAATAAAGATATATTCGCCTGGGTAGCTTCTGACATGCTGGGAGTGGATCCTAAAGTTTGCTTCCACTGACTTGCGATATGTGACGGGGTAAAGCCAATCACACAAAAGAAACGGAGAATGGGCCCAGAACGAACAATAGCAATTGAAGCCCAAGTTAAAGAGGTACTGGACGCGACATTCATCCATGAGATACAATACTCGGAATGGCAAATGGAGGATGTGCACCGACTATTCAGATTTAAACAAAGCTTGCCCCAATGACCCTTTTTCCATTGCCATGCATCGACAAGTTGGTAGACAATTCTGCAGGTTATCGATACTTATCATTTTTAGATGCTTATTCCGGATATAATCAAATACCTATGAACCCTGATGATCAGGATAAGACATCTTTTATCACTGATTTAGGGGTATTTTTTTTTATAATGTAATGCCCTTCAGGTTGAAGAATGTAGGGGCGACTTACCAAAGGATGATGGACAAAGTCTTTGCCGGGACGCGAGGTAAAGAAGTGGAAGTAAATATTGACAACATGATCGTCAAGACCAAAGAAGGGGGAGATCCGATTAGAGATTTGGAGGCCGTGTTTTAGCGTTTATGTCGCAACGATCTACGCCTCAACCCCTTGAAGTGCACCTTCGGGATGGAAGCAGGGAAATTTTTAGGATTTATGCTTACAAGTCGCAGGATAGAAGCCAATTCGGACAAATGCCGGGAAATACTTGACATGAAGAGCCCTAGGACCATTAAGGACATGCAGTAACTTACGGGAAGAATTGCAGCATTATCTCGCTTCCTCCCGACATCAGCTAAACAATGTCTTCCTATGTTCAAGATTCTTAAGCACCAAGATTCATTCAGTTGTTCTCAAGAATGTGAAGCTGCTTTATAAGAGATTAAGACATCACTCGCCTCTCCACCCGTTTTGGCAAGGCCAGTTCCGGGTGAAACACTAATAATATATCTCGTGGTGACTGACAAAGCGGTAAGCGTAGTCTTGATTCGAGAAGAAGGAAAATCTCAACTACCGATTTACTTTGTCTCGAGAGCCTTGTAAGGGACTGAGATAAATTATCAACGACTAGAAAAAGTGACTTATACTTTGTTGATCGCTTGAAGGAAATTACGTTCTTACTTTCAGTGTCACCCGATCCTAGTTAGGACCAATCAACCTGTTCGACATGTCCTTCACAATCCCGACCTGGCAGAAAGGATGATGTCATGGGCCATCGAGCTAACTCAATATGACATCTCGTATGAGCCACGAATTGCGATCAAGGTGCAAGTTCTAGCAGATTTCCTCGTAGAAATGACTCATCCCAGGGAGCATCATCCCGGGGAATGGACGATTTACGTAGATGGATCCTCAAACAACAAAGGTTATGGAGATGGTGTGATCTTGGAAAACACCGAAGGAGTGGCTGTCGAATACTCGTTAAAATCTAAGTTCCAGACATCAAACAATCAAGCAGAGTACGAGGCTTGTCTCCCTGGTATCAGGATGGCCAAGGAATTAGGAGCCACAGCTGTTACAATTTGCTTGGATTCAAGGTTGATTGTTTCTCAAATCAAAGGTGAATATCAAACAAAAGAGCAAATCATGCAGAAATATCTCACCAAAGTGCGAGATTCCCTAGTGGGATTATCCAAGTTCGAGATTAAACACATCTCGAGGGAACAAAATGCTCGTGCAGACCTACTCTCAATACTTGCCAGTACAAAGAAGGCTTCAAATTACCATTATGTAATAGAAGAGGCACACCCTTCTCCAAGTTTAACTTTAGAGGTGGGAAAGATTGACTGGAGGGCCCCCTAGTTGATTACATTGTGAGGGGGACAATCTTGGATGATGCTAAGGAGGAAAAACAGGTAATCAGAAAAGCAATGAGATTCGCCGTAATAGAGGGACACTTATTTCATAAAGGGATCTCTACTCCAATCCTAAAATGCATTGGACCAGAGGAAGTCTAGTATGCACTAACTGAAATCCATGAAAGTAGCTGCGGACATCATGTCAGGGCGAAGTCCCTAGCGAGAAAGATTCTAAGAGACAATGGGAGCTTTGAAATCGTCCCAACAAAAAGAAGCCGAGGGCTCAGAGGAGGAATTTGGTGCTACACCAGCTACAAGTGACAGTGTCACAATATTATAACCCAAAATGATGCAAGTTGTAAATGAAGATAAGAATAAAATATTCAGAGACAAGGTAATCACAAACCTTTAGGTCGCTTCAAAGTACGACCAATGGGCTCCCTGTCATCGTCATCAGAGATAGAAATCTCATCCTACTAGCCAGGATTGCGCGTACTCTAGTACTGGGAAGCAGGGGCTGGTGAGGGCACTTAAGCAGGGGCTGCGCGTACTCATCCCGCTGACTATCTAACTTCAAATCTGTCTCAATAATTAAGCGAATGGATGCACTTAAGTTTCCATTACTTTTGAAGCCTTCTCCCCACATATTAATATGTTGGATAGGGTCGTACACACTCATCCTTCACGAGGAAACGAAATGCATGGATGGTGAATTCATGTTCTATATATGAACTGATAAATGCAGCAATTCAACACCCCTATATAGCAAATTGCTGTCAAAGAAAAAAAGAAGATGCATTATGGGTCAATCAATCTTAAAATGCATTAAAGAAGGCTATTCAGATGCATTCTTCTCTTTAAACATTTATAATAAAAACATTTAGCAAAAAAAAAAAAAAAGAAGACAAAATAACAATTACAAGGATCAGATTCTGCACAATAGGGTAATTTTATATCTTCAGGTGGAGGAAGAAAGTGAAAAGTTAGATGATGAAGGTTAAATTGGGAGAAAGAGAATAAGAGTTTGGAATTGGAATTTATATAGTGAAATTAGGGATTGAAAGTGAGAGAGAAGAGTGGAAGGTGGTGGCAGTGGTGGAAGAGGAGGGAGTGGCAGAGGTGGAAGGTAGTGGTGGTGGTAGAGGAAGAAGAAAAATTGGCTATCGGACCAAAAATAAAAAAAACATGAATTTTGTAGGGACTAAAAGCAAAAAACATGAATTTTTCAAGGACAAAAGCAAAACAACATAAATGACATGGCAGACTGATGTGGCAGGATGATGTGGCTCTCCGTTAGCCGTGTCAGCAGTTAACTGTCAAAGTTAACAATAGGGACTGAAAGACAAACATTTGAAAAAGTTTGGGATTTACCACAAAAAAAAATTGTAGGGACGAAAAGCCAAAACTGAATATTTTGCAAGGACAAAAAGCTTATTTAAACCTAAAAATTATTTTGAATAATGAATTGATTGCAACATGCTGAGTCTCATCATTGACTTTACTTAACGTCATTGAAAACACATGTTAGAAATGAGATTTTTTGGACCCAGTCATAACATTCATGATGGAGTTTAGCAAATCACAACCCACTTTCCATTAATAATGAGAAGGAAAAAAAAGAATAACCATTTGTGGGAATAAGTTAGAACAACAAATAGAAATCAACACAAAGAGAGGCATTTCAAGCACCTTATAGTTCAAACTAATTTTTTTCTTCATATACATTTTCAAAACTTGGAAACAATTGATGAGACCACCTGCATCCGGGATAAGAAATGGATAAAAAGAACCAACAAAAGCATTAACATCAATGAGAGAAAAAGAAAGAAAATGAGAAACAAAGAGAATCCAAAAAATAGAAGCAAGAAGGTGTAAATCTTACTGCAACAATGAAAAGGTGGCAAATCAAACCAAGCGAATGGATAGTTGTAGGAAGAAATGGTTGAAAATAGTAGTCAGCACATAGAATGAAGAGGATGATAACCGATGGTGGTGGAGCAAACCTTCATCCAGGCACCGCCAACAATCTACAAAGGAAACTCCACCAATCACTTCACCCTCTTCCAAGGAGAAGAAAACGAACATAATAAAAAAAATCAAAGAAGCATTAAAAATTGAGTTGGGTTACATTTTCATATCTCACCTAAAAGGTGAGCCGGGTTGAGTTGGCTCTTTTTGAGAGCTCTACTCATGGCTATATATATATATATATGAGGAGGGATCAAATGACACCGGTATAACTTACACCAACTCTTACACCGGTTAATAACTATTTGTCGAAGATATTTTTCACGAAATCCAGAATTGAAATTACTTATCGTGTAGATCATAGTTACAAAATTTCACATGATTTCATAATCGTTTAATACTTCATCACAATGCTTGTTAACTTCATATATTTTGAAACTATATTTTACGTTACTTATTTAGTACGTTGATGGAGTACTAGACGATTTCGAAATGATGTGAAATTTTGTAGCCATAAGATAAATAGTTTTAATCCTATGGTGGGTTTCGTGAAAAATATCTTCGACAAATAGTTATTAACCAGTGTAAAACTTGGTGTAAGTTACACCGATGTCATTTGATCTCTCCCCTATATTATTGTTTACGGTGGTTTGCTAATTATTTTTATTCTTCGTGATTTTGTTAAAAATAATAATATTTTATTCAATATAAAATCTGACTTATTTATAAACGGGACTATTTTGTTAGCTCTCAAGCAAGAAGAACCTATCAACGATGGCGGCATTTCGGCAACATCTATTGGTCTTGTGACTTTGTTAATTGTTGTTTACCATTGAACCTATATCATCGACATTGTCTAACTTCATCCTCGCAATTGCAGAACCAATAATAGACCATACAATTTCTTCATTTTCTTCCTTGTTTGGAGTGTAAATTAATTAAACAACAAGGTGGCTTTTGATGCAACTTGAGCAAGTTGTCATCTATTAGTGTTACTACTTTTTTTTTCATCCCATGATTTCAAGATATTCACTCCATTCCAAAATTATAGTCACTTTGGACTCAAAGTTTTGTTCCAAAACAATCGTCATTTTAGAATTTCAAAATGTAATAAATTATATATTTTAATATTTCTCTCTCATCACCTCATTTATTAATTAAGGCCAAATTAATAGTTTGGTCCTGTAACTTATTTTTTTGTTTTGATTTGGTCCTATAACTATTAAATGTTTCAACTTGGTCCTGTAACTTATTTTTCTGTTTTGATTTGGTCTTATAACTATTAAACGTTCCAACTTGGTCCTATAACATAGTTTCTTGTTTCAATTTGATACTGTAACTTATTTTTCATCCAACAAATTCGTCCTATCTATCGAGACCAAATTCAAACAAAAAGTTACATGACCAAATCGAAACAGAAAATTAAATTACAGGACCAGATCTTAGTTACAGAACTAAATTGAAATAGAAAAATAAGTTATAGGACTAAGTTGGAACATTTAATAGTTACAAGACCAAATCAAAACAGAAAAATAAGTTATAGGACCAAATTATCAATTTGGCCATTCATTAATCATCATTTCTCTTTTTAATCATTTTGTCAACCACTTTAACTTCTAATTGGACACCTTAATCCACCCATATTAAAAATTTATAATTTTCTTAATACATGTGAAAAAATTTAAAATGACTATAATTTTGGAATAGAAGGAATATATGCTTAAGTAATAGACAAAAACACAATCAATGCATGCAATACCTGCATTTGATTCAATGAAATCAAGATAGAATCAAACCTCTAAATAGAAGAATAGGGAATACCATGAACAACTGAACAAATAATAAAATTAAAATTAAACTCCCACACGAATCATAGCACAAGCCTGCTACACAAATCTGAACCATAATCTAAACATCTAATCCCTATTCATTCCCCACTACTTAGATCTGAACTCCTTTTACAATTATATCCTCTGCAAGGTTGTTATACAAGGAGTACATAAGCAAGGGTCTTCTTCCCCATTGTTCTTCGAATCTGACCTAATTGTACTTGGTCACCAAGGTCAAATCAAATTCACTCGTTTTCAATGAGAATGCCTCAACGCGATCGAGACACTTAGCATCATAGTTAACTCAGTCGAAGAAACTAGTTAGGATTTTTGGTTAGTTTTCAAGTCGAACACAGCGGCCGCATAACACACCTCATCACCATCTCTCTCACTAGATCTGGAATGATCTCATGGTTTAAAAACAAGGGAAAACAATCTCGCTATCCTCCTTCCAAACTCTCATCGGAATCACTGAAAAAGATGGCAGTAGGAGGAAGACAAAAACAGAGGAGACCAAGTTGCGATGTCGGCCATCTGAATCTATGTAACCGAAGGACTTTTCAACAATAGTAAAATATATCTATAAAATTTCTCTTTGGGTTCTCCATACAGAGAGCACCATGATCTCCGATATTTCAACGACCACTCTAAAACCCACTATATCTTAATTTTAATACTATAAAAGGAGTCAAGTTTGGGAGAGAAAATTCTCGCTCATTTTGTAGTGATACGTAGACCACATGCATATAGTACACTAACGTTTCAATAAATGAGGGTCTCTGCTATTTTTGAAGTAATCACATTAAAAAAGAAGAATTAGAAGAGACTCAAAATAAAAGTGAAGCGTGCCTTCCAAGCCATTCTGAAACATTTCGGTAGAAGAGACTCACATTAAAAGAGAAGCGTGTTATCCAAGCTTTTCTGAAACTTTTCGGTAATTGAGGTCAATTTGAAATGCAAATCGATGCATTCTTCCTTACCCACGTGTCTCCTCCTTTCTCTCTTATTGTAAAGCATCTGTTTAAGCCCAAGCTTTCTCCTTTTTTCCCTTTGTTTCTTATTTTTCTAGGAAACAAAATTCAATGATTTACGGGATAAAGCCCCAAAGATGCATGTGCTCCTTCTGCGATATGCTACCACATGTGAGAGGCACAAAGAATCCCTTCTTCTTCTTCTTCTTCTTCCCGTCAAGCGAGTATTGTTAACCAACCGGAACCTATTTTCGACAGCAGACGAGACATTTAAGAGAGAATTCTGATCATTTAGGCCGTCGGGGAGTGAGATTGCATGTTATTCCTTCTTTCTGTAAAAAAAGATATCTCCCTTTCAACAGGTACTACTAGGGAATAGATTTTGTGCAACAGGTTATGAATTTCATAGATATCTGATTTATATTTGCATGGCTTTGATGAGTTGTAGGTTGTCACTTTAGATTAGCACTTTGGGACACGAGGCCGTTGTCGAGGATAAACCCCTCGCAAACTGCAGCAACTGCCAAAGCAATAGAGGAAGATAACAAGGTAAGGCTTAAAGAAATGGAAGAAGAAACTAATGCAAAATTGAAAGCTATAGAGGACACTAGCAATGCAAGATATAAAGCATTGGAGCAACAAATGACTTTTTTGATGCAAAATTTTGGAGGTCAAATGAATGTTGATTCTCCCATGTCAAGAATGAATATGGTAACTTTTTCAACCTTGAATTATCAATTTTATTATATCTTATGCCAATCTTTGAGGTTAACTATATTATGTTTATTTAGTTAAAAAAAAAGTTAAAACTATATATTTTATTATACATGAAATTGGAAGAAATAGGATAAGGAGATTAATGATAGTTATGATATGTGTTTGTTTTTTTTAGACATGCTATTCTAGTAACATTTGTTTCATTACATATATTGCTTACATATGTTCATTAATTTGTCTTATAATGAAAACTTTTGTTTGATTAGATTGTAATAAGTCTTCTTTTTGAATTGGATATACATTGTGCTATTAGTGACTTATTTTTAATTTCAGGTTGCAGATTTAGACTCACCGCGTGAAGTCAGACGCTCTTCTAATGGTAGTCATGAACCTCATAATGGACCATCAACATCCGTGTAGGACAACTTATGCTTAGATCATTGATAGAACATACACTAATATTATTATCTTTTTTTGAATGAAATGTTGTTTGGTACAATTAAGAGTTAGACTCGATGTGTATTTGTTTTTCATGTACTGGATTATTTCGTTTAGATAGAACATTTTATTTGTGTATGAACCTTAGCTTGGTACTTTATTATCTATATATATTATTGAACTATCAATTTTTACCTTTCAAAGGTATTTGGGTTGAATATTTGTAATATAACATATTGAAGAACTATGATAGTAAATTAAAGTACAACAAAAAACATAAGCAAGGAACAAATGCGAAAAAAATCGTAAATATTAACGTATGCATGTAATCGCATCACTTTAAAACTGTCACAACATACAACCATGAATGAACAATTTGTGGCAGTTCCAAAACCGCCACAAAACGTCACATGAGATGCATAGCGTGGTGGGTAGATAACCGCTGCAAGACGTCAGAGGAGATGCATATTCTGGCGGTTAATAAACCATCACAATTATAAACCGCTGCTAAAACCGCCTCAAAGAACGGAATAAGAAGTCACGTTTGAGTGTTGATCATTGGCAGTTCAAACTGCCACAAATATGTACAAAACCGCCACAAAAAAATGTTGTGGCGGTTATTTCAGCGGTTGTGCAAAACCACCGCAAATTACCCTCCCGGCCGCAGAATTAACGGCGGTTTGAGAACCTCCGAGAGAAGCAATTAATGACGGTTTAAACTGCCGCAAAAGGCAAAAAAAACCGCCAACGCTTCCCTCTTTTCTTCTAGTGCAATAATGAAGACATAGCAAGGGTTCTGGTGTTTTTGAGAGTCACAACCCCCATAATAGACACATAGACAGAGAGTAGCCACAGGCATAAAAGGATTGGTCATTACACACATGCAAATGATACGAAGCATTTTAGTCTGTTATCTTAATTCATCAAGAGTAGTTATAGTGCATAATTCTTGGTTGAAAATTTGCTTCCTATTAGCATATGTATGTATTGTTTGCATACATGGTTGCAGGTCAAGCAAATGGAATGGAATGGGGTTCTCGCTGCACTCTAGAGATGGAATTAATTGAAAAAAAGGAATAGGTTCTCTAATTAATTTTTTTCATGCAGTGGTCTCTTCATTTTTCTAAGGGATCATTTTGTCTAGCTTCATCTTTGTTGTGTGAAGTTTAATGTGCCTCCCTAAGGAAACATCATCTCACGTATGGCTACACATCTCTGTGTTTAGATTTTTTTTTTTGAAATGAGATTTGTTTCTCTATTTAGATTTGTTCTCATCAATTCAAATATAATTTTCTCCGTTTTGGTTTCTCATCTGTTAAAGAACAGAATTCATATGAGAAGGCATTTCAAATGAGATTTGTTTTTCGGTTTTGATTTGTTCTCATCAATTCCAATCCAACTTACTCCATGTTGGTTTCTCATCTAATGTATAACATGACTCATTAGACAATGAAACTGCTAAAATGATACGTTGGTTTTTGTTCAAACTGATCCTTTGAGAGATGATAGGCTCTTAAAACATCTGCAGCAGCAACATGTGAAATGGTAAGTAATTTTATAGTGGTTGGTGGTATGTTTGGACCAAAAAATAATGTTTGTGGGGCTTTTTTTCGCAGAATTTTTAATACTCTGCACATTCTATGCATTGAGTTGTCGTCGAGCCCAACGGGGTTGAATTCTCTTCGTACTGCTTTTATATGTTGTAGTATGTAAATTCAAGATTCTCATCATCAATTGTACCAGTTATGTAAGGAACCTATGTAAAGTTATTAATATATAGAAGTTAAAAATTTATGTGTACGCGTCTATGTGAGTAACAATACGTTTTTATGACAAATAATTCTTTTTTTCTTCCTTTTTTTATTCAGGTTTGTCTCCCTCTTAATATAATATTAGCTTCTTTGCTACATATCTATAATTTGATCAAACATTTTTCTATTAAATAGGACAATTTTTATGTTGGACACACTTTTTTAATATCATGAAAATGTGACTTTTTTATGTTGGACGCGAGTTGGTATGTCCAGAATGCGATCTGGGTCAAGTGGAGATTCTTGGCTACGCAAAGTTGAAGCTCGGATGAAAGGAGTTTAAACAGCGATCACGTAAGTGATTTTGTCATTTAATAATGAGATTGCAGTTAAATCATTGCATCCTATTGATTGTCCCCCTCTAATGAATTCATGGCCCTCTTCCCTTTCTAACCTTATTTGTCATTTCGATTAACCAAGCTCCTTCAGCTGGTTTGTTTTGGTCTATTACTCTAAGCCCTAAGGTTCATTTTTTGTGTTTTTGTAGTGAGTTGACATCGGTGCTGATTTCAATAGAAGATGAAATTAAGGATAGATTGAAGAACGATATGGTGGCCTTTCTCACTAAAGAGGACAAAACCATAGGACCAGGCAGCGATAGGAATTTTTGGTAAAAAAGAGGGAATAAACAAGCAGGAGTAGGGGAGAATAATAGCAAACCCCAACCTATTCTTTGAGAATTGAACGACACAAAAAAATGAAGATAGCAAACCCCAACCTCATTTTACTTGAGTATGAATTTGTGCTGATTGTGAAAATATTTATGTACATAAACACTCAATATATCATCTCTTTACCTCATTTTACTTGAGACAATGAAATTTTTGGAAGAGATATCTATTTTATTGTTTCTTGTTCAATCTATTTTGTTAAGATTATTTCACACCTTGATGCCTTTGTGAGATAAAACATGTTGGAATCTGCTTCGTTTAGCAAAATGATAATCCACCCTTAATCTAGCACAATTACGATTGATAAATTTGTGATGAAGTTTTAAGAATGTAATTAAGGACATTTTTTAAAGTGACCTTCATGATTAGATTAGATGTAACTCTAATATTTTGAAGAATTACATTCATAAAAAAATGATTTGTAGAATTACAGGTGAATTTGTTTAGCAGATCTTTTAGTGAAGTTGCATTATATTTTTAGCTTTTTGTCATTTGTTTCACTACTTTTGTACTTAACAACAAGTTTATACATAACATGTCTTTATTTTACAAAGCTTGAGTTTTTTATAATTATATTTTTTACTTGCCTTTTATGCTATAGTTTAGGAAATTGTGCATTATGTATCATTACCAACAGCATTTAAGTAATGAAGCGATGAAGCTTATAATTCCTTTAATTATGTTGAAGGCCATTAGTTAGATCTGCTTACAAGATGCTCATTTTCTCTTATGAAAGGAAAAAACAAATACTCAAACATTTATGGAATAAATTAGTTCCTACTAAAGTCATGGCGTTTGTATCACAGTGGACACAACCAAGGATTCCAAGCAAACAATTTTTGCCAAAAGAGGAGTGATCCACCAATTGAAAAATGGATGAAGAGAAAATCATATGATAACAATTCATTATATTTTTCTCTTTTTATTATTATTGAAGTTTTAATTAAATCCAAGTGAATAAACACGGATAACTTTTTTATATTTTTGGTTTCTTTATCCTCCAAATTGGACGGATCTCTCTGATATATAGTTGATTCTTACATAAAAGGTTCTAAACGAAAATATATAAATTTGCATGAAGATATATATTTTTTTATATAAGAATGCATATGACTTATTTAAAAATTCATATAAAGTCATTTGATTCCACGAAATTTTAATTTCTATATTACATTTTTAATATTTATAATAGTATATTCTTTTGTTGTTGAAATCATTGTATTGTTGATTTCAATTTTGTTAAGATTCAAAAACTTTGCAATTCACTTTTGTAACCTTTCAAGAAATTGGTTTTATTCACAATAATGTTATTGTGGAGTTAGTCAGAGGATTTAGACATGACACAAAAAAAACTTAGTTTATTTCATAGGTAATCCAATTGCAAAATGGATTTTAGTGGATAGTAGGAAAAAATTTCCTTAAATATGAAGATAAAATATTTGATTATTTCTTATTATTTTTTTCTCCGTTGGCCTTAGCCAAACAAGTTGAATTTGTCCTTTCTAAACTGTTTTTTTTAAGATGCTTGCCTGATTAAATATTATTGTTTTTTGTGGGATTTTAGTACATTTCAGCAATTTGTTGGTATATGATTTCCTCTCCAAAATATAAGGTAAAAATTTATTAATTAGTTTATGCTTTCAATTAATATACATTAAATTGATCTTAAATATGGGCTAAAGTATATTTTTCAATTGACTAATTCTATTGAATCTTGCAATTTCAGGAAATGATAAATTTTAACTGTGGGGTTGAAAGAATAATATATGATCTATGTACCACAATGTATGTGTTCTATCCTATTTTCAATTCTATTACAATTTTTCAAATTTTTTTATTTTTATTTATTTATACTTGATATATTATATTTATTTTGAAGTTATTTTAAATAAACTTATTCTGTGCATCGCACGGGTAGAAATCTAGTATATTTTATCTTAATCTTAATAATATAAAACTAACCAAATAGAGGGCAAAAATGGAAGCATTTTGGGCGGGAAATTTGCTTCCAAAATTGTAAATCAAGCTTGTCGTGCAAATGACGTCCATTTTTTTACATCCATATGAATGTTAGTGTAATATGATCATTATTATTATTATACCAAACCTGTATGCTATGTTTAGGAATATAAATGAATACAAGTTTGCATGCAAGGTGCATTAATGTAGCTTTGCACTCAATGTGTTTTTGTCATAGTGAAATTAAGTCATTAATTATTCAACCTTTTCAAGGTAAAGAAACTAAACCTTTTTTTCGTTTCTTTACTGGATGAGACCTTTCATTGCCTGAGTGAGTTCTTCTTTATCTCCATAAAACATTTTATTTCCATTTTTTTTCATTTGGGTGAAATTTCATTTTCAGTGATAAAATTAAACTACACAGAAACAAAAACAGAGGTTCAAATAAAAAATCTCTTTATCTTCTTAATTTCCCTTTCTCTTTCCCATTCAAGGACTAGAAAGAATGAAACATACTTATGGCGGTGAGAAAGCATGTAGCAATAGCGGTTTTAGGATTAGGCAGCATTGCGGTGTTACCCTTGGGCAGATTTAGTGTGCCATCCAATCGTAGTGTCAGCAAAGTGATTTTGCAGCTGTGTGGATACGTCTTTGTTATGGTGATCGCAACTCTAGGATGCGGCTATGAAGATCGCGTTTGGGAAAGGCTGCTACGACCGGATGGAATTCTAGTTTGGGTATTTTTTCACAGCCCACGGTTTGTGTGAGGTGAAAGGGTGGTTCAGGGGGTGCAAATTTGTTTGATTTGTTGCTTGACGATTCACTACTTATACTCTTCTTCTTATAAACCCTTTTAATTGTACATTGATATTATCTGATTTAAATTTCCTGTCATTGTTATGATTTCTTTCTTATAGAAGAGTGAAGCATTACCATTCCAAGTTGTTGAAACAAATTGAACAAAGCATAACAGTTGATCTTGGGGAGAAACAAACCAAGCTACTTTGCAATTGCGGATGCAATATTTTCGTTGCTTTGAATCACACAAAAACACCACAACAAAACACAATATTGGACATTATCATATTAAACCAACTATCATACAATTTTCTGTTATTTTTTGTTAATACAGTTTTTATCCGTTTTCCTTTTGAAACTAACTTTATTAGGCAGCAATTATGGCAGTTGGTGTAAGCGTAGCCTTAGTTTCTCTTATATAAATCCATGTAATCTCAATTCTTCATTAAGTGAAATTCATTTTGTTTCTCATTTTTCATCAATATGAGTTTCTCTCTATTCTTCATGTTCCATTAGTCTAATATGGTATCAATAGACAATTAGCTTCCACATTAGTGCTTCATGCCTCTTGGTCATTTCTGCCTTTTTTTCCTTCTCTTCCATGGCATGCTCCAAGGATGATTATGCAGATCCCTTTTTCCTTCATCCTTCTTATCATCCTGGATTATAGGTGGTTTCTGAAACATTTAATGGTGACAATTTCAATTCTTTGCACAAATCTATGCTTCTTGCCCTCTCAGGAAAAACAGACTTGGTTTTGTAGATGGTTCTCTGAAACAACTTGAGCTTACCGACACCGACAAGTTGCTCTCATGGTAGCACAACAACAACATCATCGCATCTTGGATCCTCAATTCTTTGTCAAAAGAAATCGTTGCTAGTGTGCTATATTCTCATTCTGCTGCTGAGATTTGGAATGATCTACATCACAGATTTTAGGAAAAGAATGGACTTCGGGTGTTTCAACTGAAGAAACAGCTTCTTGAGCTCCACCAAGGATCGCAACCAATCAACACTTATTTCACTCATCTAAAAACTCTTTGGGATGAGTTATCAGATCATCGCCCACAACATCAGTGTACTTGTGAAGGGGTCAAGCCTCTTCTTTATAATTTTCACCAGGAATATATCTTACATTTTCTAATGGGACTAAATGACAGTTTCTCAGCCATCAGAGGCCAAATTCTCTGAATGGATCATCTACCCTCAATTCAGAGAGTGTTCTCTTTGGTTCTCCAAGATGAAAGACAGCAACATGTGGGTAGTCCATACCCTGCAGAGACATCTCAAATTGCTTTTTCTGTAAAGAATCAGAGCTCGAAGCCTTCAGGTTACAAGAAAGACAGATCTGTGTTTTCTCACTGTGGATCCCCTGGACACATCAAGGACAAGTGCTACAAGTTGAATGGCTACCCTTAGAATTTCAAGAAAGGGAAACAAGCCTCTCCTCCCATGGCAAATCAGGTTCGCAATTCTTCTTCTGCAGGACAGGGTGTTTCTTTGTAGCTATCACAGCAGCATTATCAAGAGATCCCACAACTCCTTCAGAACCAGATAAATCCTCCTTCACACAGTCTTAATGACATAGTAGGTGTTACTAATCTAATTCTTGGTAACATCAATTCTTCTTCTTTGAAATTAACTACTAATAATGACACATGGATTATTCTGGTGCTTCATCTCATATCACTAAAAATCCTAAAAATATGTTTTCGTATCATGTTTTGCATAACAAATTTGTGCTTCTACCAAATGGTATGCGTGTTCTAGTTTCAGCAATTGCCAATGTTCATCTGACTTGTGGAATGTTGCTCAACAATTTTTTATGCACTCCTTTATTTCATGTTAACTTGATTTCTGTAAGCAACTTAACAAAATATGCAGCCTTTTGTGTTAAATTTTTTGCTTCTAAATCTGTCATCCAGGACAAATAGAAAAAGAGGAGGATTGAACTTGCTCAGATGAATGATGGCCTTTATTTGCTTCAATCTGCTGTTGTTTCTGATAGATCTAGTTCTAAGATTTCCTCTACTACTTGTGATTCTGCAAATAAAATTGTTGTTTCTAATAATTCAAGTTCTAAGCATTTACCCGTTGTTTGTAATTCTGTAACTCAGCCTAGCATTGCTATTTGGCATACTCGCTTAGGACATGTATCAGATAGGATTCTCAAATGTATTAGCAATAATGCTTCCTTTCATATTCCATCTTCTTACTCATCACATGAATGTACTGTTTGTCCTCAATGCAAATTTAAAAGTCCAGCTTTTGTCTCTTTAAATAGCATGTCTAGTTCACCCTTTGACTTAATACATTGTGATGTTTGGGGTCCCTTCCAACATGAGGCTTATAATGGCATGAGTTATTTTCTAACTATAGTTGATGATCACACGCGTTTTACTTGGATATACTTGTTGCAACACAAAAGTGATGTTGTTGTCCATCTTTCTTCATTCTTTAATATGATACTGACCCAGTTTGGCAAGAATGTTAAAACCATTAGATCTGATAATGCTAGGGAATTCATCTTGTTTGATTTATTGAACAAACATGGTACTCTTCACCAGTTTTCTTGTCCTTACAGACCTGAACAAAATAGTGTAGTAGAGCAGAAACACCAGCATCAACTCAACGTAGCTCGTGCTTTGTTATTTCAATCGTCTGTTCCAATCAAGTTCTAGGGACTGTGTGTAGAAACTAGTGCTCACTTCATTAACGAAACTCAATCTTGGTTATTAAAGGACCGCTCTCCATATGAACTGCTGCAAAATAAAGCTCCTGCTTATCATCATTTTCGCAAATTTGGCAGTTTATGTTTTGTTTCTGTTCCCATGCCTTTGAGGCACAAGCTCACGCAAAGGGTTGTCCTAGGTGTGTTCCTAGGCTATCCAACAGGTTATAAAGGCTGGCGTATATATAATCTTTAAACACAAACATTCACCATATCCAGAGATGTTACTTTCATGGAGGAGTTATTCCCTTTCAAATCAGTTCCATCATCTACTCAATCTCCAAACTTCTTCAATGACATTGTCCTACCTACTTCTAATCAGCATATAATACCAGAAGCCACCCCTAAGCCTACCATTCAGAATCCACCTCCTCTCAGAAGATCAACAAGACAGACAAGGGAACCTGTCAGACTTCGAGATTATGTCCATAATGTCTCATCTTTCAATTCTTTGATCAACCAATCTTCCCTTTCTTATGATTCCCTGTCTAACTCATATAGATAATTCATTCTTAATGTATCATACTTTTATGAACCCAAGTTTTATCATCAGGTTATAAAACACAGTGAGTGGAAATTTGCTATTCAAGCTGAGATGGAAGCTTTGGAAAAAAACAAGACCTAGTATGTTGTCCCTCTTCCAAAGAGAAAGAAAGCAATTGGTTGCTGATGGATTTTCAAATCTAAATTCAATGCTAATGGTACTTTGGAAAGAAGGAAGGCACGCCTAGTTTCCAAGGGCTATACACAGCAACTAGGCTTAGATTTTGTGGACACCTTCTCTCCTGTAGCAAACATAACTACTCCATGTGTTCTTCTATCCTTGGCTGCTGTACATCATTGGTCGTTTATCCAACTTGACATCAACAATGCTTTACTTAATGGAGAGCTTGTTGAAGACATATATATGGATCTTCCTCAAGGATACTGAGTTAAGGGGGGAATTTAGTGTGCAAACTCCATAAATCAATCTATGGACTTCGACAAGCTTCACGACAGTGGTTCAAAACTTTGTCTTCCAAGCTTTCGAGTCACGGTTTCAAGCAATCCACATCAGATTACTCGCTTTTCACTCAAGGGAGAGGTAAAACTCTTGTTATTCTTCTAATTTATGTTGACCACATATTAATCATTGGCCCAAATGAGAAAGCAAATCAGAACACCTTAAAGATTTTGCAAAAGCACTTAAAGCTCAAAGTGCTGGGGGACTTGCATTACTTCCTCGGACTTGAACTTGCGCGTTCATCCAAAGGAATAAATCTCTGTCAAAGGAAATATACTATGAGCTCCTTGAATGCACTGGTTTTTCAAACTGCAAAGCCCAATCTCTACCCATGGACCCAGGAATCAAACTCAGCAAAGATGAAGGAACACCTTTAACAGAACCAAGCCAATATCGAAGACTCATCAGTAGACTCCTTTATTTATGCATATCACGTCCTGATATAACATATGCAATGAACAAATTAAGTCAATTCATGGCTGCCCCTCGTCAACCTCACTTACAAGCTGTGCATCACCTCCTTCAATACCTTAGAGGATCGTCAGGGAGAGGTATATTGTTCTCTGCTACTTCTCCTTTACATTTAACAGCTTATTCAGACGTAGGCTGGGGAAGTTGTATAGATACGCGATGATCTACTTTGAGATTCATGGTCATTTTAGGTAACTCCATGATCAGTTGGGGCTCTAAAAAAATAACCTACAGTGAGTCGTTCTTTAGTTGAGGCTGAATATCAAGCAATGGCCTGTTTGGCCTCAGAACTTCTGTGGTTGAAATAGATTTTTTGAGACGTAGATCATCATGTTCCCTCTGTGCTGATATTCAGTGACAGCATATCAGCAATTCATGTTGTTGATAACCCCATGTCTCACGTAAGATCAAATCAAGTTGGCATCCATGTCCACTTCATCATGGAGCATGTTTCCTCAGGATTTCTCAACAAACACCAGGTTGCAGATGTCCTCACGAAACCTTTGACTATAGATAAGTTCCATCTGCTCATAAACAAGTTGGGTCTCTCCAACATCTTTATCCCAACTTAAGGGGGAGTATTAAATCAACTATCACACATTTTTATGTTTTTTTAGTTAATACAGTTTTATCAGTTTCCCTTTTGTAACTAACTCTGTTAGTCAATGGTTATGGCAGTTGGTGTAAGCCTAGCCTTAGTTTCTCTCATATAATCCCATGTAATCTCAATTCTGCATTAAGTGAAATTCATTTTGCTTCTCATTTTTCATCAATATGAGTTTCTCTCTATTCTGCATGTTCCATTAGTCTAATATATCACCACAATAGACCGTAGCACAAGTAGATTATCAATCTTTTGAAACGAAAAGAAAAAGGAAAAGTAGCTATTAAATATAGTGTAGGAGAAATCTAGATTGCGTAAATGCTTGCTTAATTTGTTATTTTCTTTGATTTCATTTTTGACTTTCACCATCATCACCTTCAAATCTTTGCTCACGGTGCTTCATCAAAATCCAGGCTGGTCCAGTGATGATACTCAGCATGCGAGCTGCAGCCACCAGAGCTCCGTGAAGCAGTACTGTGTGCATGTGCCGTTCAAGAGAAGAAGAAAACTTGCTTTATTGCAATTCAATCCTGATTTTTGGCTAACCAAAAATGGACAACAATTGGCCAACTCAATAAAAAATTAATTTCTGCCCTCCACTTGCTTTTTATTTTTTAATTAAAAATCAAAATAATATTATTTTACCTAGGTTGGTTGAAAACCATTACTGATTGCAATTTGGGTTTTTCAATTAAGTTTTTGTTTTATTAATTAATTAATTGTGATATGAGGCTTCTAGAAGAATCCACCGACGCATTACTACTTTTTTTAATCTCAATTAATTAATTGCTCATAGCTTATTTTTTTTCCGCCCTTCTACTTTAGGTTTTATTTTTTTTATTCACTACTAAAATCCAGCAAAATAGCTGCGAAACATTAGCGGCGGCCCGATATCTCCGCTATTAGTGGTGGTCAAGCAGTGGCTAAGTCACCGTAATCATGAGGAAAACCAAAATAATTAAACAGCGGCGACATAGTGATGGCCTCACTGTCACAAACTATATGGCCGCTGCTAAATTTAGCAATAATTTTCAAATTAGCCGCGGCCCAGTACGTGCATTTATGGCGTGCAATGAATGTATTTAATGGCACGCGCCATATAAACTGCAACGCTGGCGGCATTGGCTGGCGCTATATGATTTTCAAATTAATGGCAGTCGTTGGCTGCAGATAAGTTTCAACAGTTACATTCCACGTGGACACCTCTGCTACTATTTAAAATTTCCATTAGCGACGGCTTTGGCCGCCGCTACTGTGTTTAAACACAGCGCAGAAACCCCTCTTCCCCACTTTCTCTTCTCTTCCTCCGCCGTGACCACGCGACTGCCACCACCGATTTGACCATTTTCCGACCTCCAAACACCAAATCCCCACCATAGGTAGCTCATTTGTACAAAAAGGGGGTTTAAACCAGGGTATTGGGTTTAGACTAAACACGGTGAAGTTTGACAAGAGGGTTACGACATAAGAGGACAGTAAAGCAGCTTAGATGTTTGGGGGGTCATAGTGAAATTGATATAATGAACAACATGGTAACAGATGCCTTAAGGAAAATCGTTGATACCCCAGCTGTTAGGGTGGGAGACACGAGAGTGAGGAGGAGATGCCTAACCAAAGTTCTAAGACGTTTTATGATATGTCGCTAGCGACTAATGAACCCGTGTATGAAGGGCGTTCCTAATTGAAGTTATCAATTTCGCTGAGGTTGCTGGTAGCTAGAGCTAACTTGCACATTCCTCAGAGGTGTGTTGACTTTTTTGTAGAAATGTTTGCAGATATGTCCCCCTCCAAAGCAAATTCTCCTAGGAATTATTACGAAGCAACTAAGTTAGCTTATAAGTTAGGCTTGGATTATAGGATGATTGATTGTAGTAAGAAGGGTTGTATGTTGTATTATAAGGAGGATGCTAGTATGAAAGAGTGCAAATTCTGTGGAACCTTGAGTGCATTTACCTAAAAGGGATGGCATAGGGAGGTACAAGGAAGTTTCGGCTTGCAAAATGTTCTACTTTCCAATAATTCCCAGGTTGCAAAGGTTGTATGTTTCGGCAAAAACGGCAAGTCATATGAGGTGGCATAATGAGAGTAGGAGTATAGAGGGTGTTATCTGTCATCCACGAGATGGTTTGGCATGGAAACACTTTGACGAGTGTTATAAAAAAAATTTCTAGCGAGCCAAGAAATGTGGGAGTGGGGCTATGTGCCAATGGGTTTACGGCTTTTATTCAAGCATCTTCGTCCTTGTACTCATGTTGGCCTGTAATACTTGTTCTATACAATCTACCACCTGAAATATGTATGACCAAGCCTTACATGTTTTTATCTTGTCTTATTCCCGGTCCTAGAAGTCCCAATGTCAGAATAGACATGTTCCTTCAACCGTTGATTGATGATCTTCAACTGTTGTGGGAGCATGGTGCATGGATGTATAACATAACTAGGAAGCTGAATTTTTTAATGAAAGCATGTTTGATGTGGACCATTAATAATTTTCTTGCGCACGGGATGTTATCTGGATAGAGCACACATGGTAGGGTGGCATGTCCGTGTTGTATGGAAGAAACGAAGGCGTTTTTGTTGGATGCTAGTGGCAAGAATTCATGGTTTTATTTCCATCGCCAAATTCTGCCTAATGATCATGATTTTAGGAGGAGTAGGCAGCATTTTAGAAAGGGTAACCAAGAATGGGATGATCAGCCATATATGTTAACTGAGAAAGATGTTTGGTATTTTGTGCGTGACTTTCCCAAAGAAACAAAGCATGAACCTGCAAAAATACTGGGGTTTGGAACACTCCATAATTGGACAAATAGAAGTATTTTTTTGGGATATTCTGTATTAGAAAGATAACCTTGAAGACACAACTTTGATGTTATGCTCATTGAAAAAAACTTCTTTGACAATGTTTTTAACACGGTTATGAATGATCCCGAAAAAACGAAGGATCATCAAAAGGAAAGGATGGACTTGAAGAAGAATTTTTCACGTGGGGACTTGGAATTGCAACCGTTGGCTAACGAAAAAATGGGGATGCCCAAAGCCAAATATACTTTGACTAAATCTGATGCAAAATTGGTATGTCAATGGGTGAAAGAGTTGAAGATGTCGGATGGGTATGCTTCGAACATAGGTCAATGTTGTGATGTGAGAAAAGGAACGATGTGTGGAAACCATTGACTGAGATAAGTCAATTCTTCAAAGATTTTGTTGTCATTCTTTGAAGATGAGCAACTTGGATAAAATGGAGCAGAACATTCCTCTAATTTTGTGCAAGTTAGAAAGGATATTTCTGCCAAGCTTCTTCGATTCGATGGAACATCTTCCAATCTACTTGCCAACCGAAGCAGGCCTTGGTGGGCCGGTTCAATATCGGTGGATGTATCCATTTGAAAGGTATGACTCTGTTTTACGTACATTTCATTTAAATTAACAATTGTGTGGAATGTAATTTATGTAGATACCATGTTTACAATGGGGTGTATGCTTTCATAGAATGATGGGAGTGTCAAAGAGAGGGGCCAAACATAAGGCAAGGGTTGAAGGATCAATTTGTTCCGACTATATCAGTTGGGAAATTACATATTTTTGCTCTCATTATTATAATAACATTGAATTTGCAGGGACCTTTGCTCCTCAGAATGATCAAGGTCCAACCAATGGAAGCGGTTAACCCAATTTGTCTATTTATAACATAAGTGGGCGTCTGGGTTTTAAGCCTTCGGAATATTGCATACTTGATCAAGAATGAACTTTTGTGCACGTACATGTACTAATCAAGTGTAACAAAGTCAAGTCATATCTTGAGTAAGTATTTTACAAACCATTTGTTTAATAAAATTGTTACGTATACGTGTATACAAACGTTGAGACTTTTTTGCAGCATGTACTTGCAACTACACGGGCCAATTCAAAGGATTGAACAATTACCCTCATGGTTCAAGGAATATGTAAGTGTGTTACTCGCATCATTTCATACTCTTACAAATATAACTTTTGAACTAAACGATAAATTCAAATGCACTTGAACTGTAGGTCCATGGTGAGGGAAGCCACTTTGGTACTAATGAGCTTAGGGCATTGTCGTGGGGTCCAAGCACAAAGGCCATCTCTTATAATGTTTTCTTTGTTAATGGATACAAGTTTCATACAAAAGTGTGGAGTCAGGGTAGGAAAATGACAAACTGTGGTGTGCTAGTAAAGGATGTGATAGAACATGGTGAGGATAATTATTATGGGATTATACAAGCCATATTCGAGGCTGAGTATGCCTTTTCGCAACATAAAGTTGTCTTTTCTTGTAAATGGTTTGATCCATCACCAAGAGGTACAAGAGTTCATCCCTAGTATAAGTTTGTTGAAATCAATGAGTAGAAGATATGGACAATATGATCCTACACGTGAAGAAGAAATTGTTGTTGAAGAGCAACAAAGAGATAATGAAAATGTTAGCGAACATGACGATGATGAAGACGACTCTGAGGGTGAGGATGGTGATGGTTGAGATGGGTATTATATACCCCAATAGGTCAGGAGAACTTTAGTTGTAAACAATCATTCTATAAATTAACTTAGTTTAAATACTTGAAATGTAATATACATTTGCCCTGCAGAGAGGTCGCGGCGTCAAAGGTTGAGCTAGGTAACTGGCAGGCAAGCTTGGCCAGAAGGCCGCTATTGTCCGACGTAGACAGCAGCAAGAGCTTCAGACTGGTGTTGACACTCAGCCTACACAGCGTCGTAGACCATGTCAGCCGACACCACCATCTGCTCTATCACAACCATTGCCACCATCGGCTCCACGACAGCCATCTCCCCCACCGGTTCAACTACAGTCATCTCCACCACCGATTTCGCTACAGCCATCATGATCTCGTCCGACATCCACATGATTCTGACGCTGCATTTCGACCCGCAGCACCATACGACTGTGCACACGATCCATTTGGGTGGTCCGACACCAGAGTAGAAGGATGAGGTATTGGATCAAGATGATGGAGGGGATGAGGAGGAGTACATCCGAGAGATGGAGGAGGCTGAGAGGTAGGCTACTTCATCCACTACGGAGGGTTCACAGCGCAGACGTCGGCCAGCTATTGACGACTCCAATTGATCGAGACGAAAGGTAGAGTTGCCATCAATGTCAACAATCGAGCATATGCTTTTGAAACTTATAATTTGTTTAAATTTTCAGAAAGCTTCCAGCCCAGCCACCGATCTCTGCCTTGCAGACGGTCATCACGTCCAACTACACGAGCGTCTGACCCACATGGAGGACCATCCTCGGCGAGACACGACACCGCTAGTTTCAATTTTGGGGGTAAGTTTATATAACTAAATTCTCATTTCATTTAAAGCTTTCTAAACTTGGTTTTTGTTTACTAACGTTGTTTCTTTTACGTATGTGCAGGAGATTATCACTTATGATCGGACCCAGATTGACGCGGTCAGGCGCTGCTGGGAGCACCATGGCAGCAGACGCTTTAACAACATGATGGAGAAGATGAGGGCCCGCGGCCATCTGGATAGCTGGGTTGGCTCGGGGACGTGGGATTGCCTGTTGGCTTATTGGCAGATGCCTGAGTTTAAGGCGGTTTCTACATAGGCTAAGGCCAACCGCCAATCCGCAAAGGGCGAAGTAGTCCACACCCCAGGCCGGACAGCTTTCGTTTAGGTCACCGACGACATGGTAAGTCATTATTTAAATTATGGTTAATGATGGTAAATAAGTAGTTTCACTGTTGACACAAGTTTTTAATTTTTTGTAGCGACGTGAGACTAGCTGAAAGCGGGCCCTTGGTGAGCTGTTTGTCTGGACGCATATGAGAGCTGGCGAGACATGGGTTGATAAGCAATCCGCGTCCACCTACTTAACCATTAAAATCATTTTAAGAATTAACAGCTATTATTATATGTTATATATCCTTAGTTCGTGTTTTTTGTTTACAGACTCAGTATCAGGATACGATCTGTGATACCGCCATTAGGACGTCCGCTTTTGTCTCCTCTGCTGGGGACTTGGCAAGCCAGATCAGGAGGGTCGGCTTGTTATACACACAAGATTCGATGGCAACTTCCTCTACGCCCACAGTGCAATCCCAACAGTTGCAACAGGAGTTAGACGAGGTGCGTCGGCAATCTCAGGAGAAGATGCAGGAGATGGAGATACGACATCATGCGGAGCTTTAGGCCATCCGTGAGGAGGCACAGCGCCGGGAGGCTTCTCCAGAGTCCTGTTTCAAGCTCTTGATGCAACAGCCCCCCACTAATTAGCGGCGTCCATTTTCCCCGGTAATTAGCGGTGGCTCCTTCCCTCGCTAATTAGCCGTGGTCACCACCCTCGCTAAGTTAGGTGTTTTGCCACGACATGAACTGCCGCTAATTAGTGGTGGCATGGGCTTTCTTTTTAGACGACTTAGCTGCGGTTATTATGGCGGCCAAGTTCTCGCTACTTAGCGGCAGTTTACTTAAAGCTGTCGCTACTTGTTAGCGATGCCTACATAAGCGATGGCTTGGTGGCCGCCGCTATGGCCGCCACTAAGTCTGCGTAGCGGCGGTTTTTGTTAGTGTAGCAGCGCAAAAAACCGCTGCTAAAAAACGTTTTTCTTGTAGTGATTAGCTTTTTTATGTAAAAATCGTTTAGTATTATGTGTTATTATTATTAATAATAATTATTATTAATTTAATAATCCTATTTATGTTAATTTAAAGATGATAAATTGTTGTTTTTTTAAATTAATATTTTAATAATATTTATTTATTACTATATTAATGAGAATATAAAAAAGATTACTCATTTGGTTTGGAAGGGGTTTTTTTTTTCTTAGGCTTAGTTTTCACTCACGAATAAAATATTGGTGATGTGTGTGACACAAACATTTGCGTTTGCAAGGATTTGACAATTAGGTAGCGTTTGGTAGACGTGTTTGAACAGAACAAAATAGGACATTGTGTATTGTTTCTCGTTTGGTACATCAGTCAACAGGAACAGAACAAGACGCTGAAGGAAATGAACGAGAGATAGATTGATTCCATTAAAAAGTACCGAACATAAGAGAAAAGAACAGAACACACACGGAAGAATAATCCTTATTTTCAGAGTCATTTTTTTATTAACAAAATAATACATATATATAAATTCATTAAAACTTATATTATTTTTTTCCAACCAAAAATTATTTTTAATTTTTTTAAAAAAAATTATACGTAATAAAAATATATTCATCATAATTTATATTTAATAATTATTTTTAAAAATATATTTTTGATAATTGTATTTATTGAGATAAGTTTGTATTTAATAATTTATTTTTTCATAAAATATAAATACAAAATTAAAATATTTTAAAATTATTATTTAGTTATACTCATAATTTTTAAGAAAATAAATTAAAAAAATATACTATTTTATTTTTTATTTAATTTTATAATCTCTATCGAATAAAGTAAAATATTATATGTATTAAAAAAATATTTTTTATATTATCTTAATTCAAACTAAATACACAGTAATACATATGGTCTTGTTATGTTCCATAGTCACCAAATACAGTACACGATTATGTTATGGAACAAAACAGACCCGTGATATATACTGTGTCTCACAAAATATTTTTAAAAGTAAATGTATGCATAGTGGGCATTTGATTGTGGACATGTGAATACCCGTTAAAGCATGTCAAGAGGAAGTCTATTTTTTTGAGATAAATTGTTATTCCTTATGGAATTTAAATTTGGAGAATATAATATTTTAGATTAAATTTAATTGTTGTGTTTAAGAGTAGTTCACAACAAGGACTCTTTACACCTGACAACAAATATAATTATATAATTTTCTCGGGTTTTCCTTTTCCCAGTTTGAAATCTGTTGTTTAAAAATTATTAATTTTGTAATTTTTATAAATCAAATAAACTCTTTTTTAAGAATAAAGTAACATTTGAAATTAGGATTTTAGATTAGATAATGAATTTTAAAACTTAAAATATGATCAAAATGACTCTTATTGTAAATTAATTTTAAATTCTTTCCTTTATTTTTAAAATTTTAAAAATATTAAATTACATACAAAATTTGAATTCTTCAAATCCTTAAATTTTATTTAGCTTGCATTTTTTTATTATGAAAGTTTTGGCGATAATTTATTTTAAAAACTGCATAACATCATTTTTTTTAATAATTATGATCTTATTAAATTTTAAAAAGTACTTCTAATGTTTAGTATAAAAGTGATATGTTTGTGGGATAACAGACGATACTCATATACAGTGATATATATGATTAATTATCAGTGAAATATTAAGTCTATAAAGAAATATATTGCTAGAATTAAGATCAATAGGTTAAGATTGTTGTTGTTTCTTATCAATATACATCTATTTCATTATGATAATGAGCATCTTTTCTTATTTTAAATTTTACCTTAAGATACTTTGTAAAAATCATTATACAAACTTCTTATATTTTTTTTTCAATATCTCATTTCGCGCATTGCACGGGTACACGTGAAGATAGTCGTCAAATACTTCCTATTATCCCTAAAGATAGTCGTCAACATATAGTTCATGCAAAGTTTTGAAGTTAACAAGAAAGATGAGACTTCAAGTAGGATCTTCTGACAAGGAAAAGGGAGATTTGAAGAAGTTTTCTCAGTGGATATTAAGTGTTGGAGATGGATCAATCGGATTTGATGAGGATGAAAAAAAATCAAAGTCATCATTCTAGATTATTTGCCAGTTCAAAGCACTAAGAATCCTATTGCTGATATTGTCAACTCAACATACCCAAACTTTTTGGATCGAAGAACATGTGTGATCCATGCTTTTTCCAAGATCGTGATATTTTGGCACCAACGAGCAAGGTTGTTGATCAGGTTAATGATTACATGTTATTATTGAAGGACACTAAAGAAAAGTTTTTCCTAAGCTCTAGTAACAGTTGTGTATCTAAAAACGATTTCAAAATGCAAGATAGCATCCACACTCTAGAATATTTGAATACTATCAAATCTCCAGGTATCCCGAACCATGAAATGAGACTGAATGTTGGTGTGCTTGTCATGCTATTGCAAAATGTTGATCCTTCTAATGGTATGTGTACGTAATGGTATCCGTTTAGTGATAACGCAAATGGGCACCTACATTTTGGAGGCCAGAGTTATAAATGGAAGAAATATTGGGCAAAAAATGATATTCCAAAATTAACCTTGACCCCTTCGGATGCACGCATTCATTTCACGTTCGAGAGAAGACAATTTTTAATAGAGGTTTCATTTGCAATGACAATCAATAAAGGCCAAGGTCAATCTCTAAAAAATGTTGGTATTTTACTTCTAAGATATGTCTTTAGTCATGGACAGCTATATGCTTGGCATTGTCAATAGTAACAACTAAAGGAGGTCAAAAATTGTTAATTCAAGATGAGGATGGGCAACACACAAATGTAGCTACAAATATTGTATACAAGGCATAATCTTGAAGATAACATTGTTCAAAAACTTCTTAGGTACTATCTCGTTTTTTTTTCTAAAAAAAATTTCCTTTATAAATTAAAATAATTATTGTGTTAAATAGTGCGATGACATGTTACATTTATTATTTCTGTTGGGATATTCAACAACCTTATTGGTAGTCATGGAAGGAGCTTAATAAATAACATTCGATAATAATTTTTATCGGTATTACGGATCTTTTTTAGAAAATAACTAGATAACTAGATTTTTTTTTGTTGGATTTTTGTTTATAAAATTTGTCCTTTTAGGTATATGGAATTTTGTATTCAATCAAAATTTATACCTTATTTATTCATTTTGCCGTTATAATATATCATAGTTACTATCTAGCATTAATGATATATAATATAATCTCTTTACAGGAAAACGAATAGTATCCTCAAAACTCCATTTATTGATGCCAATTGATGATAAATCTTGCCCTTGCATCGCATGGGTTACAATACTAGTATATATGAAAATGTATTAAGTGAGAAGTGAGAGTGTGAAAAGAATTAATATCAATTATTTAATTATAATTAATGGTTGAAATTTAATTTAAAAAAAACAATATCAACCATTCATGCATGACTGTGTGATCAAGATTAACTCTTTTTACCTCTCATGCTCTCATTAGATATGACACCATATATAACTTAACTTGAGGATTTTTTTTTTATCTTTGGCAAAATTAACAAAGTATACCTATTAATTAATTTAAATATATTTTTCGTCTCTAAAATTTATATCAGTTTAGCTTAATTTCTTTATAGTTTAAAATTTTTGGTTTTGAATTTCTATAGTTTTTATTCCATTAAAAAATTATTCCATGTTGTTAACTTACATATCAATCGGGACCAATTTCTTAATTAAATAAAAGTGTATCGACTAAAATTAAAATAACGATACGAACGAATTCAGCAACCTAATGAATTGAAGTAGGGAGCAAAGACACAATTTTGTTTTCTTGTTAGTCCATACCCTTTCAGCCAATTACGTGATTATAATTATCATTCTTAATAATTTGATAGTATTAATTTTATATAGTATTAATTTTAACGGATTTTTTAATATATACAATATTGCACATGTTAAAAAACTAAAAGTAGAAATATTTCATAGAAAAATATAAATATTTAATGAGTTTGTGTTCTTATTATAATAAATCTTATATTTCACAATAAAATGTTTTTACTTTTAGTTTCTTAATATGTACAACATTCTACACATTAAATAAACCATAATTTTAATTCATTTTTTTCTCTGTCGTATGATCTTCCATTCAAAGTGGAAGTTCATTGTCAAACTAATTGCATTAATTCATATATTAAAAAATAATAATAATTGCATTAATTCAAGAAACATTATCGTGCCATTTTAGGAATAATTGCTCATCTCGCTTTGAATTGGAAATAAAAATGCTAAATTCTACTAATAAATGTTGCTGCAAATTTTTCTTTCCATTTAATTTTAATAAGTGTCTTTTATATTTTACTAAATATTTACTTTTTAAAAGATAAATAACACTTATCAAAATTAAGTGATAAGAGGATTTATAAAAAAAATTTATAAAAAAATTTAGTATTACTCCATTGAAAATGATCTCCGGGATTCGTTGTCGAACTAATTTGAGGCCACTTTCTACAATGGAGCAATGTAATGGGGTGCCTTAATTAATTGCAAGTGGACGAATTATCGAAAAATAATTTATAGTTATGTGTATTTCTATTTTTATATTAACACTTAATATAAGATCAAAATAATAATATTTTGTAAAATTCGAGTACCTAATTTATTTAATTACCATGAAATGTTTTTAAATAAAATCTAGATTAGATACACTACTATTATTTCACAGTCAATTCATTAAAAATTAATTTAAATTTCAATAAAATTAAAAAATTACCCCCTTCATTCTAAAATTATTGTTATTTTAATAACTTTCACACATATTAAAAAATTATTAATTGTGATAAGTTTTTAATATGAGTGGATTAAGGTGCCAATTAATAACTAAAATAGTTGACAAAATAATTAAAATAGATATGATGATTGGTAAATGAAGGAAGTTATGAGAGAGAAATACTAAAATATACTATTTATTGTATTTTGAAATCCTAAAGTGACAATTATTTTGAAACATGTTGTGGACCGACATTGTGGGGACATCCTGGTCTAGAGAGCATGTCGGACAAGGCATGAGAGAACCATCCTGGTTCTTATTGGAAATGGGCTGAACCCAGAGACAAGGCCCACGAGGCCCAAAATATAACATGCAAACCCTAATAACTCTTTATAAATATAACACATTGCATCAAGCAAGATACACTATTAATCTAATATAATTATTCTGACCTATAACAGTCACTAACTTGAGCGTCGGTGTCCTTGCAGGTCCCCCACCCACCGTCGTGGAGCGCCACCGGAGCACTCAGAGATTGGAGCTCTTTTCATGGATCCCGTCAACATTGCCTCTTAGTCATGTACCTCTACTTTATGTTATTTATATAATTTTAGAACACAACATTGACGCAATCTGTGGGAAACAGTAAAGCATTTTCCCATCCTTTACCATGGCTGGCATCATGGGAAGAAACCGAACAGGAGACAAGAAAATGTAAAGACAATTGTGTTTTGAAATAGATTAAAAGAGCCGATAATGAAAAAAGAGTGGAAAAACACAAGTATTCCGTGAATAAGGATGATGAGAAATAGCGTTGCAAGACAATTTCACTGGCAGCAATAAAAATTCCTCAATTCAGAAATCCCCATTTTGGTGAAATGCAATTAAAATTTAGAGAGATAAACGCAATTTCACAAGATGTTTCTTGTCTTGTTAGATCACCTCGCAGCCAGGCAAAGGAAATAATGAAAATCCAGAGGTTTGGTGCAAAGGAAGCGTGGCGAAGAGAGGTAAACAAAAGATAAAGGGAGCGAAAAGCTCCTATGATCGCCATCGACCACCATGTATCGCCATCGACAATGGAACTCCAAAACCATTGACGCCGTCGACTACCGAGTTTTGTTGTGAAAGCTCCTGCGGCACCGCCGGCATCGGAAGGACCTTCCGCTTGAAGGCAGCGACCCAAGCTTCATCTAGAAAGCGACGACCTGTAGCTATGGTGGCTAGTGGTGCGGCGCTGCAATTCTGCATCCTGTTCACGCTCATAGGGTAGAAGAGGACGGGTGGTGCACATAGTAAACATGTACCAGGCCTATTTGGCCAACAAAAAGGTAAATTCAGTGACAAGAGAGTTTGAGAAAGAAGGAGCATTGCATCAAAAAGGCAACATGTTAGGTGGTTTATCCAGCAACAAATGAGGTAAAGGCTCAACAATAAAAAGAGAGACCAGCTGGTGTAGTCAGCAAAAACAGGGGCTCAGGTGATACATCTGTTGTAAGAAAAAATAGATGGTGCAGTCAGTAACAAAAAAACGGAAGAAGAATTGGACTTGATCAACAAACAACAAAAAAAATGGTGTTGTATCTAGCAAAATATCATCCCAGTTAAAAAAAAAGGATGGTATAAAAAAATGAGGAGCTTAGTCAGACCAAAAAGACTACCTTAGTTCAAAGAAGACCTTGTTGATTCAGAAACCATCCCAGTTACACATTTGGCCATTTCAGTTTAGAAACCATACTGGTTCTGAAGTCCGTGTCGGGCAAGCACGAGGCGGAAGTATGGACTTGTGGAGCTTTCTAGGGCACGACCTACGATGTAGTATCACTGAAAATCCTGGTACACGGTACAATCTATCTCAGTTTATATGCTCCATACTTAATATTTATACATTATAGTCATGTCTGACGCCACGCGGTAGAATTATTTTAATACGATATGCTAGCATCTATTACATTGTTTGCGCAATATCTCTTGCTCAATTGTTGCTTCATAATTTACATGCTAGCATTTACGATATTGTCTACACTTGCTCCATTTATATTAGCACCAAAACAATATTGTCGGGACAATACTCCATGATTGATATTTGTAATTATGATATTAAATGATATATCAACATTCATTGTTACATGAACAATTAATATTATGTTTATAATATTACATGCTCAATGACTAACATGTATGGATGATAATGGGCAAGACCAGCATGAAAATAATGTCGGTCATCTATATACTAGCAGTGGAGCCTTGTTTCTATTTGTGAACAGGTGAAAGTCATATCATGATTGATATTCCAAAGGAGAAATCCCAGAAAACAAGAGAAGAAAGCAAGATAGTATCGACATCAACATCCTTCCTGTAAAGATAAAATCTTTATGAGCGAAAGGACATCGACATCAACATCCTTCCATCAATTAATTTTCTTCATCAATAAAAGTATTCTTTTCAATTATTTATGACTATTTACCACCTTGCATGTTTTGTTTATGAAACTTTAAGATACAGGAAATTAATAATGGCGACAGAGATATCCCAGAGTACCCGTTATCAAACATGACAATAATTCACGGAGAAGTCAAGATTGAGACATATTTTAACAAAACAAATCGGGATACATATGTCGTCAAAAAATATTGGCTCAGACCAGAACAATGAAACTGAATAAGGATGCCTTATAGGCCAACCTAAATCGGGACTGGGATGCCACCTCAGCCGAAAACCCACAAAACAGTGAAACCGAAAAAGGACACCTTATAGGCTAGCCTAAATATGGACTAGGATGCCAACTCAACCAAAAACCCACAAAATAGTGAAACCGAAAAGGACGCCTTATAGGCTAACCTAAATCGGGACTGGGATGCTATCTCAGCCGAAACCCACAAAATAGTGAAACCGAAAAAGGACGCCTTATAGGCTAACCTAAATGGGGACTAGGATGCCACCTCAGCCAAATCCACAAAGCAAAAAATTCGAAAAAGGACGCCATATAGGCTAACCTAAATCGATACCAGAATGCCACCTCGGCCAAACCCACGAAGAAGCAAAATCGAAAAAGGATGCCTTATATGCTGAACTAAATCGAAAACAAGATGCCACCTCGGACAATACTTAATGACTAAGACCAAAAGGGATGCCTTTGAGGCTAACCTTGGTCAAATAGAACAAGATGCCTACGGCGAAGAAGACTAAAAGGGATGCCTTTAAGGCTAACATAGATCAACGAGATCAGAAAGGGATGCCTGATAAGTGTGAATTAGTGGTGTTTATTTAATAATAAGTTCTCACTTATCATATTAGAAATGCTAAGTTTGTAAATATTAGAAATGGTGATGGAGACATACACATCAATGATTACTTGGAGGAGGTGACCCCATGTTTCGATAGGGGAGTTTCTATTTCTATTTGTTTCTTTTGTTTTATCTTTTGAATAATTTTTGATTTGTTATTGTGAAACAAATTTGAATTTGGTTTAGTTGTTTTTAAGTAATTCTCGGTTTTTAATAAATGGCATGTATGTTCTTTTAATGAAATTTCAAATGAAGGGAATTATGATGTTGCATGATTTGGGAATATGTGAAGTATGAAAAATACTAAATTGAAAATTGAACTGCTCATGATATGATTTTTGTGCATTGGGAATTGTGAAAAATTATTATCTAGGTTAAAGCCTTTTTAACCTTGTATGATGAGTGTGTCCCACATAAAGCATGAGAGTCCTATGTCTTAAGTTCAATACATTTTGTTCTTGAATTTGTAATTGCCATGATCAATTGAGACGTAAAGATGATAGAGAAATAGTTTTATAAAATTGAGTTCGAGCCAAAAAGCTTACTAGTTGAATTACATCCTTTGTTTGTATCCATTTTGAGCCATAAAAGTCTTTCTTCAACCCTATGTATGATTATGTTGGCTTAAAAAAGATGAATCAAGTGTTTTTGTTGTATGTAAAAGTCCTTGGGCATCCTTGTTGTATATATATGTGAAAAAATAAATAAATAAATAAATAAATAAATAAAGAAATATAAAGGTGCCTTGGAAAATGAGAAAGTGAAACACTTGAAAGGAAGTTTGGGATGAGCATGTTGTGTAGAAAAGGTTGGGGGGAAGCTTGTAATTATATGAATATTTATTCTGCAACATGTTTTGCATAACTAGAAAAACAAAGATTCTTTGTAGCCCAGCCTGATTACAACCTTTTTGAAAAGACCTCTTGATTTATTGTTCGATCTTGTTAATTGGTTTGATGGCAAATAAAGAACAAAATTCAATTGAAGTATCATTGAGGAATGGAGTGAAAATGATGCCATGTGAGGTTTGAGAATGGTTGATTACAGTTTCTTTTGCACTTGCGTCATAAATTGAGCAGTTTCTTTTTCTTCTTAGGTGATCATAAGTTTGTTTCCCTATTCATGCATATTATGTTGAATCTTGTTTGATTGTTGAATTTGGAACCACACTTGCCATAGTACCTTTTGTTTATTTTAGGATATACATTCTTGAGGACAAGCAAAGTCTTAGGTTGGGGGGAATTTGATAAGTGTGAATTAGTGGTGTTTATTTAATAAGAAATTCTCACTTATCATATTAGAAATGTTAAGTTTGTAAATAAATTTCATCCCTAATTTGTACTTTGTGAATTTTCGAGTAGATATGTACAAATAATTGTTTTTAACTCTTGGAATGATTTTTTAGTTATTTTGAAGGCTGGACAACAAGAACATGTGGGAGCATAAATCAAGTCAGCACTCGAGCGCCACACCAGGGCTTGAGCGCCAGGAGCAGTTCCACATTGGATTCCCACTGTCAGGATTATGAGTTTGGCGCTTGAGCGCCACACTAGGGCTCGAGTGCTAGGATCAGCTCAGCATTGGATTCTCACTGCCAGAGTTATGAGTCTGGCGCTCGAGCGCCAGATATATTAACCGGGCATTAAAATCCATTAACCAGCGCATTAATGGCCAGCGCTGAAATTGGCGCTTGAGTGCCAGAGTCCTGCCCAGAATGCTATAAATACATCCTTGTTTTGTATAGTGGATATATTGGATTGTAGAGAGAAAAACACTACGTTACATTACTTTAGTCAAAGTTCTAGTACTCTTAGGGTTTTGTTCTTGAAGTTCATGGCCTTTTTGGGCTAAGCTTTCCACAGGGATTGAATGTAATTATTTCATCTCTTGTTTTTTTCAATTACTAGTTGTATATTATTTATGAATTGAAGTTCTTCTTCTGTTCTTCTTTTCTTGGTTTAGCTTGATCACCTTTTCCATGTCTTAGTTTCTTTGCATAGTTGAGAAACTTGTTTATAAATGGATTTGGAGAAAAACTCTCATAAAATCTTCTAGTCTAGAGATAGTTGGAAGTGCTTATGATTGCCAAAATACTCTGCTTAATGCAAGACTTGGTACCTAGAATGTCAAGAGATTGAGCTCTAGAGACTAGTGTTTTAAATCAAGTGACAAAGATATTTGCACTTGTGACATTGAGTATGCATATTTTCTTATAATATTTAACTTCTATTGAAAGAAACAAGGTTAAGTAATGAAACTTAATCCTAGGTGAATCTTTATTTTATTTCTTTAACTAAGTTTTTATTTTATTACCCATTCATACTTCAATATGTTTTTGATCCTCTTTCAACTCAATTCTTAAGCAAATAAATTCAGTGCTCCCTGAGGACGATACACGTTTTACCACTATACTGAAACGAGTTAACCAAGGGAAGCTGTATGAAAAGGTTAACAAATTTCTGGCGCCCTTGCTGGGGAGCACGATAGTTTATTGTTAAGTTTTGAGTTGATTTGTAGAATTGTGAATAATCATTCTTTTTGTAATTAATTGTATATTTGTACCTAACTCTCACTATTGTTCCAGTATTGTTGTATGCTTACTCGCAGCAAAAGCCAAAGAGAAAAGTTAGTATATATTGACGAAATCGAGGCATTTTCTAGACGAAATTCTGCAATAACACACCGTGAACAAAAGGAGAGAGAGAGAGTTCCTCAATTTTCTCTAGTAACTCTACACATTCTGCTACTATTGTCATGGCTGAGGAAGTTCATAATCCACCGAGGGTTGTCCTTGGTGACTACGTGATTCCTCAAGGTCCAAGGAATCGGTCCGCTATTGTCTTGTCCCCCACAACTCAGCAAATGGAGATTAAGCCATATTGGTATAATCTCATTCTGATAAATTAGTTTATAGGGAAAGATCATGAGGATCCACATAATTTCTTGGAAACCTTTTATGATCTTGTAGCGACTATGGGCTTGGATGAAGCAAGTGTTGAGGATGCCTAATATGAAATTATTTCATTTAGCACTTATTGGAGATGTGAAGGAATGGTTCAAGACTCTTCTGAGTCAAAGTTTGAACACATGGAGTGAGGTTGAAGAAGCCTTTTTAACAAGGTTCTTTCCTCCTTCTAGAATGATCCAAGTGCAATCTGAAATATCTGCTTTTAAGCAGGGGCAAGATGAAGACTTTCATGAGGCTTGGGAAAGGTACCAAAGGTTGTTGAGAAAATACCCGAATCATGGGTTGACCGATGTTGCAAAGCTGAATATCTTTTGTGTAGGATTGAACCATCAATGGACAATCCATCTTACTGCAACTGCTGGATGGTCATTGAAAACCATTGATGTACCTACTGCAATGGAAATCATCACTTCTATGGCAACAAGTGATAGAGCTGGTCATCAGTCCAGAAGCCAAGTCTCAAAGCCCAAGGGTGTTCTTGAATTAAATTCTTCTGATGCAATTCTGGCACAGAATAAGCTTATGACTCAGCAAATTGAGCTCTTGAGTCAAGCTATTACTCAATTGATGCCAAAGCCGCAACAAGTTCAAGTAGTGAATCAACAAGCTCAAGTAGGAGCATGTGAATTGTGTGGTGAAGCTCATTCATACACTCAATGTCCACATGCCTCCGGTCAAAAGATGAGGAGTTGAGTTTTGTGAATAATCAGTCAAGAGAAAATTTCTTTTCTTTACCCTTCAAATCTAATGTTTCCAATGCTGGAATGCAAAGGTGGAAGAATCCTCAAGGACAGAGTCAAACGAACTGGAAAAATTCAACGAATTCATCTAATAGGCTGCCATTTGTTCCATTAGTAGAGAGGGTCATTAAATTGGAAGACACCTTGGATAAATTTATCCAAGCCTCATTGGCTAATCACCAAAATAATGAGGCTTTTCAGAAAAACACCGAGGCGTCTATCTGAAATCTTGAGACGCGGGTTGGTCAAATCTCTAAGCAACTAGCAGAGCTTACCACTACTCCTTTCTCTGCTAATACCACCACGAATCCAAAAGAACAATGTAAGTCCATTGTAACAAGGAGTGGTAAGGAGATAGGTAAAGGAATAGGGGATCATTTGAATGAACCCGATGATGTGGAAGGAGGAATTGAAAAAGTAGCCATCAAGGAAGTAGAGAAGGAAAGTGAAAGTGAAAGAAGTCAGGAGAAAAATAATGTAAATATTGAAAAAAATAAAAAACCAAAAAAAAGAGTGAGGACAAGGAAAAGATGGATGGAGTACCTCAGGTGAAAGAGATTCCTTATCCTGTGCATCCATCAAAGAAAACGAAGGAAAAACAATATGCTCGATTTCAGGACATTTTCAAATGGCTTCAAATAAATGTACCATTTATGGAAGCTATGGAGGAAATGCCCACATATGCCAAGTTCATGAAGGACTTGTTGACTAAAAAAAGGAAATTCAAAGATGAAACTGTGGAACTAGAAGCCGGGTGTAGTGCTATAATTCAAAAATCTTTGCCTCATAAGACCAAAGATCCGGGTAGTTTTACTATCCCTGTTACTATTGGTGCTCTTCCCGTGGGGAAGGCATTATTGGATCTTGGTGAAAGTATAAACCTCATGTCGTTATCCATGTTAAAACAGATTGGTGATTTGGAAGTGAAACCCACGAGAATGACTCTCCAACTGGCGGATAGGTCATTAAAATTTCCTTATGGTGTAGCGGAGGATGTTCTAGTGAAGGTTGATAAATTCCTTTTTCCGATTGACTTTGTTATCATGGATATCGAGGAAGATTTGGAGGTGCCTTTGATTCTAGGGTGACCCTTTATGAAAATGACAAGAGTCATTATTGATGTGGATAATGGTCAACTCCAGATACGAGTTGAGGATGATGAGGTGAAGTTTGATGTTCTAGAAGCCATGAAACACCCAAAGGAAAAACAATCAGCCTTTAGGGTGGATGTCATGGAGGAGGCATTTCTATTAGGGAAGCAAGAATTGTACAGTGCTAGCCCTTTAGAAAAAGCCTTAGTGCAGTCTCATGTGAATTTGTATGACTTGGAGGAAGGCGAGATTGAAAAATGTTTGAGGGACCGAGATACTCTTAAAGAGGACCCCAAAAAAACATTTGTCCCGAAAGATTTACCAAAGGGGGAAAAGTCAGAAAATAAAAATTTGGAATTGAAAGTGTTGCCGTCTCATCTAAAATATGCATTTTTAGATGAAAGGGGAGGCAAGCCAGTTATCATTAATAGTTCACTATCTTCTGCTTAAGAGGCACAACTCTTAGAAGTTTTGAAAGCCAATGAAGGTGCGATAGGATGGGCATTGACAGATCTTAAAGGAATAAGTCCTTCTTTCTGTATGCACAAAATACATATGGAAGATGATTTTAAACATCTTGCCCAACCTCAAAGGTGATTGAACCCAACAATGAAAGAAGTAGTGAGGAAAGAAGTCCTTAAGTTACTTGAAGCTAGTATGATTTATCCAATTTCCGATAGCGAATAGGTAAGTCCAGTTCAAGTGGTCCCAAAGAAAGGAGGAATGACGGTCATTGAAAATGAAAAAAATGAATTAATCCCTACAAGGACAGTGACCGGGTGGCGCATGTGCATTCATTATAGAAAATTAAATCAAGCCACCAGGAAAGATCATTTTCCTTTGCCTTTTATGGACCAGATGCTTGAGAGACTAGCTGGCCAAGCGTATTATTGCTTTTTAAATGGATATTCTAGGTACAACCAAATTTTGGTAAACCCAAAAGATCAAGAGAAGACAGCTTTCACATGTCCATTTAGAGATTTTGCTTATAAACGTATTCCGTTTGGACTATGTAATGCGCCTGCAACTTTTCAAAGATGCATACTTGTTATTTTTTCAGATTTGGTTCAGAAATGTATCGAGGTGTTCATGGATGAATTTTCTATCTTTGGGAAAAGTTTTGAAGAATGTTTGAACAATCTGAATATTGTGCTAGGAAGATGTGTTCAAACAAATTTAGTTCTTAACTGGGAGAAGTGTCATTTCATGGTAGAGGAAGGGGTGGTGCTTGGTCATAAGATCTCGTCTAGAGGGATTGAGGTTGACAAAGCAAAAGTGGAAGTCAATGAAAAACTTCCACCACCCGTGAATGTTAAAGGAGTATGGAGTTTTCTAGGACATGCCGGTTTCTACCGGAGATTCACTAAAGACTTCTCCAAGATAGCCAAACCACTTAGCAATCTTTTGGTTAAAGATGTGACTTTCAATTTTGATGCTAAGTTCTTGGAGGCATTTGAGAGGCTTAAGCAAAATTTGATTATGGCCACAATCATAGTTGCTCCAAATTGGTCTTTGGACTTTGAGCTTAATTGTGATGCAAGTGACTATGTTGTTGGTGCCATATTAGGCCAAAGAAAAGACAAATTTTTTCACCCAATACACTATGCTAGTACTTAATGATGCACAGGTTAACTGTGCAACTACAGAAAAAGAATTACTAGCTATTGTATATGGGTTGGAAAAGTTTCGGTCTTATCTTATAGGGTCTAGAGTGATTGTCTTTACTAACCATGTAGCCATAAAATACTTGGTGACTTAAAAAGAGTCGAAGCAAAGATTGCTTCGTTGGATTCTTTTGCTGCAGGAATTCAATCTAGTCATCAATGATAAGAAGGGTTGCGAAAATTATGTGGCTGACCATCTTTCCCGACTTCATAACACAGAAGGGACTAGCAAAGAAGAAGAAATTGTCGAGGAATTTCCGGATGAACGTTTGCTGCTAATTCAAGAAAGGCCATGGTTTGCGGATATGGATAATTTTAAAGCAACAGGTATCATTCCGGATGAATATTCTTGGCAACAAAAGAAGAAGTTCTTAAAAGAATCTTCTTAATTTGTTTGGGGTGATCATACTTTTTCAAAATTGGAGGATATGGTCTTCTGAGGAGGTGCATTTCCCGTGAGGAATCCAAAAGCATATTGTGGTATTGTAACAATTCACCGTATGGGGACATTTTAATGGTGAACGCACTGCAGCCAAAGTATTGCAGTCCGATTTCTATTAGCCTAGAATCTTCAAAGATGCTCACATCTATGTGAAGCAGTATGATAAGTGCCAAAGAATTGGAGGAGTGACGAGAAGAAATGAGACACCTCTGACGGTTATGCAGGAGGTAGAAGTATCTGACTGCTGAGGAATTGATTTTGTTGGTCCATTTCCACCCTCTTTCACCAATGAATATATATTGGTGGGAGTGGACTATGTTTCAAAGTGGGTTGAAACAATTCCCTGTGCAAGAGCAGATGCAAAAACGGTGGTAACTTTCTTGAAAAAGAATATCTTTTCAAGATTTGGAACTCCGAGGGTACTCATCAGTGATGGGGGCTCACCTTTTTTCAATGCTCAACTAAAGAAAGTCTTGGAACACTATGGGGTAAGGCACAAGATTGCAAGTCCTTATCACCTACAAACAAACGGTCAAGCTGAAGTTTCTAACAGGGAAATTAACAGAATCCTAGAAAAGACCGTGAGTGTTTCAAGAAGGGATTGGTCCATCAAGTTGGATGATGCTCTATGGGCTTACCGGACAGCTTATAAGGCCCCTATTGGATTAACTCCTTTATAATTAGTCTATGGGAAGTCTTGTCATCTTCCGTTAGAATTAGAACATAAGGCGGATTGGGCTTTAAAACTCTTCAACTTTGACCATACAGCTTCGGGAGAAAGAAGGAAGCTACAACTTCATCAATTAGATGAGTTAAGACCATGCATATGAGTCTTCTCGACTGTACAAAGAGAGAATGAAGTAGTACCATGATAGGAAGCTGGTCAAAAAGAATATTCAACCCGGACAACATGTTTTACTCTTTAATTTGAGATTAAGATTGTTTTCGGGTAAGCTAAAGTCCAAATGGTTTGGACCTTTTAGGGTTAAAGAAATTAAACCCTATGGAGCAGTTGAAATTAAAGACCTAGTAAAAAATGAGAGCTGGGTAGTGAATGGACAAAGATTAAAGCTGTATCTTGGTGGTGACGTCGAGCGGCTAACCCCCATATTGGATTTAAAGGAAGCATAGCAATGCTACAGGCGTCGAGCTAGTGACGTTAAACAAGCGCTGGTTGGGAGTAACCGAGCCAAAGCTCCTGCTGTTGAGACTGACCAAGGGTCTAGAAAGCAAAAAGAGGTTCCACGGAGGAGCAGAGGTTCTTCCTCCGGTTGAGGCTTTGACAGAGACAAGTTCATTGACTGTGACCATGCTGAACGGTATCGGGTGATTGACAACTGGCGGTTCATTTCTGAAAAGAGAGTGGAGTTGCGGGACGGAGAGTGCCTGCAGTTTACTTAGATGTTGACTCGCCGCAATTGGTGGCCACTTGCATTTCTACCGGAAAAGTTTGAACCGGATATCGTGAAGGAGTTTTATGCCAACGCTTATGGAGGCAAAGACAGCAAGTCACGGCAGAAGGTATCGGTTATTTCCCCTATCTCTTCCTTCCAAAGAAGTGAGGTTTTTCTGGACGATTATACTTGTATGAGGAACCAAGGAGAACTTGACTTGGAGTCCACATTGGCCAAAATTTGTTATGAAAACCGCAGAATTGCGAAGACCAGTCATACTGGGGTGCCCCACAAGGTACTCCGGGTCAATATGACTAGGATTTCAAAACTCTAGATGACATTTATTTTGGCCAATTTGCGACCCAAGTTGCACCCCTCTGATTTGCCTTTGGAAGAGTGCCACCTACTTGGCTGCATCAAGACTGAAGGGATCACTGTTGACCCCGCCCGAATCATTTCTGATATGATTTGGGTAAATGTGCAAAAAGGAGGCAATAAGCAAGGTTTGGCATTCCCAAGTCTTATCACATGCTTATGTGAGGAGGCGGGAATTCCGATTGTTTGGAGCCAAAAGATTCAGGAACCTATTGATTTGAAGTATCTCCGCAACAACTGTGCTGACCCAAACCCGAATGCACCAGTACAACCAACACCAAGAGCACCACTCCGGACTAAGGAGGAATTGTGGGGCCGAATGGGCACTAGGCTTGATCATCATGACCAGCAGTTTGCTTACCTGCATAGGGGAATGACTAGCCTTCACCTGTCCTAGTACTCCATGGCCTAGCATTACATGTCGGGTCAAACATTTTTCCAGAACCCGGAGGCCTTTGCAGCTCATATGAACTGGCCAGGGGACCGACTAGCTTCACTGGGGGAGGCAAGTGGAGACGACGGTGAAGGAAGTGGTGGTGGTGGTGAGGATGATGGGGGCAATGGTGATGGAGACATAGACATCAATGATTAGTTGGAGGAGGATGACCCCATGTTTTGATAGGGGAGTTTCTGTTTCTGTTTGTTTCTTTTGTTTTATCTTTTGAATAATTTTTTATTTTCTGTTATTGTGAAAAAAATTTGAATTTGGTTAGTTGTTTTTAAGTAATTTCCGGTTTTTAATAAATGGCATGTATGTTTTTTTAATGAAATTTAAAATGAAGGGAATTATGATGTTGCATGATTTGGGAATATGCGAAGTATGAAAAATACTAAATTGAGAATTGAACTGCTCATGATATGATTTTTGTGCATTGAGAATTGTGAAAAATTATTATCTAGGTTAAAGCCTTTTTAACCTTGTATGATGATGTGTCCCACATAAAGCATCAGAGTCCTCTGTGTTAACTTCAATACATTTTGTTCTTGAATTTGTAATTGCCATGATCAATTGAGACGTAAAGATGATAGAGGCATAGTATTATAAAATTGAGCTTGAGCCAAAAAGCTTACCAGTAGAATTACATCCTTTGTTTGTATCCATTTTTTGCCATAAAAGTCTTTCTTCAACCCTATATACTTAAGTGAATGTTTTATCCTTACCCTTGAGTTGGAGAAAAATATTTATACATTTAGGGAGAATAATGGATATGCAAATAATGTATGATTATGTTGTCTTAAAAAAGATGAATCAAGTGTTTTTGTTGTATGTAAAAGTCCTTGGGCATCCTTGTTATATATATATGTGAATAAATAAATAAATAAAGAAATTGAAAGGTGCCTTGGAAAATGAGAAAGAGAAACACTTGAAAGGAAGTTTGGGATGAGCATGTTGTGTAGAATAGGTTGGGGGGAAGCTTGTAATTATATGAATATTTATTCTCCAACTTGTTTTGCATAACTAGAAAAACAAAGATTCTTTGTAGCCCAGTCTGATTACAACCTTTTTGAAAAGACCTCTTGATTTATTGTTCGATCTTGTTAATTTGTTTGATGGGAAATAAAGAACAAAATTCAATTGAAGTAACATTGAGGAATGGAGTGAAAATGATGCCATGTGAGGTCAAAGAGTAAACCTTTGGTAATGGTTGATTATAGTTTCTTTTGTACTTGAGTCATAAATTGAGAATTTTCTTTTTCTTCTTAGGTGATCATAAGTCTGTTTCCCTATTCATGCATATTACGATGAATCTTGTTTGATTGTTGAATTTGGAACCACACTTGCCATAGTACCTTTTGTCCATTTTAGGATGTACATTGCTTGAGGACAAGCAAAGTCTTAGGTTGGGGGGAATTTGATAAGTGTGAATTAGTGGTGTTTATTTAATAAGAAATTCTCACTTATCATATTAGAAATGTTAAGTTTGTAAATAAATTTCATCCCTAATTTGTACTTTGTGAATTTTCAAGTTGACATGTACAAATAATTGTTTTAAACTCTTGGAATGTATTTTTAGTTATTTTGAAGGCTGAACAACAAGAAGAACATGTGGGAGCATAAATCAAGTCAGCGCTCGAGCGCCACACCAGGGCTCGAGCGCCAGAAGCAGTTTCACATTGGATTCCCACTGTCAGGATTATGAGCCTGACGCTCGAGCGCCACATCAGGGCTCGAGCGCTTGGATCAGCTTAGCATTGGATTCTCATTGCCAGAGTTATGAGTCTGGTGCTCGAGCGCCAGATATATTAACCGGGCATTAAAATCCATTAATCAGCGCATTAATGGCCACTGCTCAAGCGCTGAAATTTGCGCTTGAGCGCTAGAGTCCTGCCCAGAATTCTATAAATACATCCTTGTTTTGTATAGTGGATATATTGGATTGTAGAGAAAAAAACACTAAGTTAAATTACTTTAGTCAGAGTTCTAGTACTCTTAGGGTTTTGTTCTTGAAGTTCATGGCCTTTTTGGGCTAAGCTTTCCACCGGGATGGAATATTTCTTTGCTCTTTCTTTGATTTGAATCAATGTTTCTCTGACTTTTCTTCTCATTGCCGTAGGATCCCCTGATAACTCTTATTTCTTTTCTTGATTTCATCGGTGTTCTTTCTTTTGCCTCCAGCCAAGGTAAAGGATGGGAAAAAGGTTTTTACTGATTTCTTACAGACGGTGCCAATGTACGATCTAACCTAAGTAGGATAGGCCACGGGCATAAAGAAGGTGAACTCCGACATTGAACATGCTCCACGGTCGTATTTACGCGATAGCGCGCCGGTGTGTAGGGGGTTATACCTGCAGAGATTTTGACGTCCAAGTCAGAGACTATTAGGGTTAAAGGAATAAATTAGATTAATAGTGTCATGTTTATAATGCAGCCATTAGGGCTTGCATGTTGTATTTTGAGTCTCGTGGGCCTTGTCTTCAATGGAATTTTGAGAAAATAATATCTGACGCATTGAACCAAGTAAAAAACTAGGGTTGTATACAGAAGGAAGCCAAACAAGATATTACGCTTATAGAATCCGAAAACAAAAGATGGGCTCAGAATCTATACAAAACAGCCCAACACTACAAAATAACCAAAAATACTTAATCAAAAACTATATGATTTAATACTCCCCCGCAAACTGAAGAGTAAATGTTGTTAACTTCCAGTTTGGAGAGATTTTTCTGAAAAGGGGTAGGCTCCAAAGCTTTGGTAAAAATGTCAGGTAACTTTTGTTGGGTTGGAACAGAAAACAGAGATAGTAAGCCATTTTGTAGCTTTTCGCGCACGACATGACAGTCGATCTCTATGTGCTTGGTGCGCTCATGGAAAACGACCTTTTTGGAAATGTGGATTGCAGATGCATTATCACAGTATAGGGAAGTAGGTTAAGATAAAGAGATACCAAGATCAGACAGTAAGTTTGTTAGCCATTGGACCTCACAAGTTGTGGATGGAAGAGCACGATATTCAGCTTCACTGGACGACCGAGAGACAGTGCGCTACTTTTTGCACTTATAGGAAACAAGAGAGGCACCCAAGAAAACATAGTATCCAGTTACAGATCTGCGGGTTTCTTTACAGGAAGACCAATCTGAATCACTATATGCAAATAAATGAAACTTGGACTCTTTTGGATAGAACAACCCCTGCCCAATTGTGGTTAGGTAAAGGAGCCTGCCAATGATCCTATGATAACCTGCTACATCATCATTAAAGTCATCAGTCAAAGCATCTTTTAGTACTCCTTTCGCCATTGATGTAGGTGCAGGTTTTGCTACAAGCAAACCAGCAGATTCAATGAGATCGAGAGCATATTTGCATTGAGAAATTGAAATCCCAAGATGAGATCTTTCAATTTCAAGTCCCAAAAAATACTTTAAGTTGCCTAAGATTTTTGTTTTAAACTCGTTATCCAACATACTTTTAACATTTTCAATTTCAGTGGAATTGTTTCCTACAACAATCAAATCATCCTGTAGACCAAAATCACAGTAATGGAAGAATCAATTAATTTCGTAAACAAAGAATGGTCATGCTGTGGTTGAGTGAAGACAAGAGAAATGAGAAAAGAAGACAATTTGGCATACCACATTCTACTAGCCTGTTTTAAACCATACAAAGACTTATTAATTTTACAAACAAGACTAGGATCATTAACAGTTAAACCTTGAGGGACATGCATATAGACATCTTCATATAAATCACCATGAAGAAAAGCATTATTGATATCTAGTTGGTGTAAATCCTAATTTCAGTGACAGCATTGATGGGCATTTCGTGAAACAGAGATGGCACGAGTTTTCAAATCCAAAATGATGAATCCCTTAGTTCCATTTTGAAAACCAAGAAAAACATATTTAACAGCACGGGTATCCAACTTTTTTTTGTTTTGAGAAAGAGTACTGCTGAAACACAAGCAACCAAAAACTTTTAAGTTCATCAAAGTAGGGGGTTCTTTGAAAAGAGTCTCATAGGGGCTAAGGTTGTTTAAAACAGGGCTAGGAAGACGATTTATAAAATGAACAACATGGGTGGCAGCAAAACACCAATAAGATTTTGGTAGATTGGAATGAATAAAAGGCATCGAGTAGTATTAAGAATGTGACGATGTTTCCTCTCAACAACACTATTCTGTTGAGGGGTTTCAACACACGAAGTTTGATGCACAATACCTTTTCAGCAAAGAAATCAGTCATACAGAATTCAACACCATTATCAGTTCGTATAGATTTAACAGTAGTATGAAATTGATTTTCAACATAAGTAAGAAAATTTCTAATGAGCAAACGAGTTTCAAATTTGTTTTTCATTAAATGAATCCATGTATGCCGTGAATGATTATCAACAATGGTCAAAAAATACTTATGAGAATGAATGCAATGAACATGTATGGATCCCAAAATGTCCATGTGAAGGAGATCAAAACAGAGGGAGTTTTATTATTTGCATTAGGAAAAGGCAATTTTGATTGTTTTCCAAGATGGCATGAATCAATGACAGAATCAGGCAATCATTTGATATATGGAAATTGTAAAGATATAGTGCGCAAAACATCATTAGATGGATGTCCTAGACGTGTGTGCCAAACATCAGAGTTATTAAGGGCAGAAACCAAAGGAACAGATGAAGTAACAAGCAAAGCAGAACTAAGATCTTCAAGAATATATAGCCTGTTGTGAGCTTTAGCAAGCACAATCATCCTCTGGGAAACTTTTTCCTGAATGACACAATGAGAATCGTCAATAGTGAACATAACATTCAAGTAAGAAGCAGTTTTATTAATGGCCAAAATGTTAAACTTGAAATTAGGTATTAGCAAAACATCATCAAGAATAAAATCATTAGGCAGTTTAACCTGCCACAAAATTTAGCAAAGGTAACATCACCATTAGGTAAATTGATACGTATGGTAGGAATAACAGGATATGATGTAAAGAAATGCACTGAATTACAAATATTGTCCGTTGCGCCTGAATCTATAATACAAGTGTGTAATTGCAGGTTGATACATGTGTTAGTGGTGTGTGAGTTGGAAGGTTTTGTAGGAATGTGAGGTGTGTGAGAAAATTGATTTATGCTGGGCTCAGTAGCAGTAGGCTTAACCTTCTGAATCATTTCAAGAAGCATGTTATAGTCCTCTTTAGAGATATTCAAAGACTGAGTTTGTTTAGTATCATTAGCGGAAGCGGATGTAGAAGTGCCAACAGTAACAATATTATTCAAAGATGTAGGGTGTTTATGAGAATTAAACTTGAAATTGTCAGGGAACTCATTTTTGAAGTAACACATATCAATGGTGTGGTTTCCCTTACCACAGAACTCACATATTTTACCTTTCATGGAAGGACCTCGTGAGTTTTGTACGGGTTTACCTTTACCCTGAGAAGTTGATTTGGGTTGAGGTCCTTTCCAACCTGTGGCAGCAACAGAAGGCTGGGATTTGGAATCCAAGCATGTGGAAGAGGATCACAATGCAAGATCTGTCGGCGAATAGAGTCGTAAGTCTCATTCAAAACCTTCAAAAAACAGATAACATATTCATTTTCATGTGAGCAAATAACATTTGTAGCTAATGCAAAAGAACATAGAATAGAACAAATGCATTTCAAAACAGGATGCAGGGCATCTAATTCCTGCAAAAGAGATTAGAGATGCAAAAAGTAATCAGAAACGGTTATGTCTCCTTGACGGATAGAATGGACCGCCTAAAGAAGATCAGAATGACGAAAGTGGTTGCCCTTTGAATAACGATCGTGAGCTCATTCCCAAGAGCATTAGCTGTGTCAAATAAGGCCACACTGTGAGCAATAGGAGGAGTAACCACCTTCTTAATCCAAGAAATAACCATGGAGTCACAATGAAGCCATGGACCGTATAAGGGATCATCGATCTTCGGTTGTCTCAAATCACCCGTGATAAACCCTAACTTGTTCTTGCAGATTAGGGCACGTCGAATCACCCGTGACGACTTTAGGGCTTTCACTGGGGTGTAAGTAATAAGGGGACGGAGGATTTTGTGTTTCATTGATGGGTAGGGTTACGGTTTCTGCCATCACAGGGAGAGAAAGGGAGAAAATGAATCAAGGGTGAAGGAGAGAAAATGAATCGTCGAAGAAAACAGGGAGGGTTATCAATGACGGTGCAACCATGAAACCCTAGCAGAGAGGGCTTGCGGCAGCGTCTTGGAATGGATCGTAACCACTAGGGCTCTTTGATACCATAATGGAACTTTTAGAAAATAATATCTGATGCATTGAACCAAGTATAAAAGTAGGGTTATATACAGAAAGAAGCCAAACAAGATATTGGGCTTATAGAATCTGAAAACAAAAGATGGGCTTAGCCTATATAAAACAACCCAACACTACAAAATAACCAAAAATACTTAATCAGAAACTATATGATTTAATAGTCTTTGGGTCTAGCCAAATTCTCATAAAAGCTGTGACGTGTCCATCCCAGTAATCTACCGAAAAAGTTCCGAGGTGGGATCCACATGCCATATCCGACATGATATTTATGACCGAGATATTACAAAAATATTGGACCACATCAATATATTTTTAGTCTGAGTCATTTTTTTATATTTAATATGATTAAAATTTCACATTAAATTAATATAAAAAGTTGATATAAGTACTTATCTTTCGTTTTTAAGTTTTAATAAAAAAACTTTTATATATATATATATATATCATTTATTCTATTAGAATCTCATGATTTTAAAATTAGAGCTTTTGAGATCAACTTTGAAAAGGGTTGTGGTAATGCTTTCAATTTTTTTTACAAAGTGTTTTTTTAAGTTATTTTTAATGTATCATCATGCATCCCATGAGTCTACATAACGATTTTGTTACCAACATTACATATATGTTAGTATATAAATTTAAGTTTATTATCGATTTAAAATTTTAAAGTATAATACTTATGCAAAAGTGTTAGTAAAAATGATTAATATTAATTCTTTAATAACTTATTTCGTGCATCGCACGAGTACATTTGTTAAGGAATATTGATCAATCTCTTGACATGTGTAATAGAACACATTTGGTGATTACTCATTTGGGAATATATGTTTTAGAAGTGAGGGTAACATAAGGTAGCAATGCCGGGAAAAAAAGTGTTGATCCCAAGACTATCTTTCCCCTTGAGATCCATGAATTCCATTTAAATTTTAAAGGTGACAATTTCCTATTTCAATTTCATGTGCAATGACTATCAATAAGAGTCAAAGACAATCTTTGAAGCATGTTGGTATATATCTTCCAAGGCCAGTGTCAAGCCATGGTCAGTGTCCAGCCATGGTCAATTATACGTAACAATTTCAAGGGTCACTAACCAAATTGGGTTGAAATCTTTTATAGAAGACAGCGAAAATGAGTCAAATTGTGAAGTGTGTAATGTTGTGTTCAAAGAAGTCTTTCCTAACTTGGACTAAACGGTAATTAAATTTGCTATCTTAACCAATTTAATTATTTTTGGCAGTTTTAACATACACCACATTCTAAGTGGTGTACGGTACACCACATGAAAAAATGTATACAAAATTCAACCAAAAACATTTAAAATAATAATAATTATGTATTTTGTATGTATGTATACCTCTTTTATTTATTTTCTTTTAAACTGGGGTGGATTTTAACATTCACCACTTTTAAAGTGGTGTACAAGTCATGATATTAGTTAATTGATTATAGCCAAAAAAAAAAACAATAAAAGAGGTATACATACATACAAAGTACATAATTTATTATTATTTTAAACATTTTCGGTTGAGTTTTGTATACATTTTTCATGTGGTGTACCGGACACCACTTATAACGTGGTGTATGTTAAAACTGCCCAATTATCTTATATAGTTTTTCATATCCCTCTTTTTATTGTTACCACAATTATGGTGGCAGCATTAATTTTATAAATTTTGCTTTCAAATGCACCAGATTTAACATGAAGATATGTACCTACTATTTATAAATAAAAGTTTTCTTCAATAAGGAAATCTGCATTCTAAATGTTGCATAATTGTTATCTAATTTTAAACTTGTTCAAGGGACAACCGTATATAATCATGGTCAGCATTCATACATGCTCATGAAGATTTACTTTGCAAAGTGGGAAAGGTTTTGAAAATATTGTAACATCTTCTGTTTTTGCATTAGATTATGATGTAATAAATTTGTTGGACACATGGGAAATTCAATTCCATGCATCATACAGGTAAGCATATACTATTATTTAAATTTGTTAAGTTTTATAGGGAAAGCATCCTTCCATTTTGTAGTAATGCACATTAGTCATCATGCATGCCAATGAGAAGTCTATATTTTCTCTCTTCACTAATTGATCCACTAACTAAATAATAAATGAATTTTAGTAATTAAGCCACTCTAATGAACTAATCAATTTAAAATAGGTATTTTAAAAGGAGTTTGGAATTAATTTTAGTCCACTTAATACTTCCAAGAAGCATTCTCATATAAAAGTCAACTTACTACATCCAAGCTCACTTAGAAATAGACATAGTAACATACTACCTCTGGACCCAAATATAAGTAAAAAATTTCTCTTGTTTGGGCTAAAATATATGCAAATTTCAACTATTTCTCTCATATTTAATGCTATTATTCCTCATCTATCCTTTATTTAATGCTATTACTTCTACCTTGCAATAAATACGATGAAGGTTAACTTAGTAATTGAAGTTTATCTTTTACATGAAATCAACAAAATTAAATGTAACTAACTAATTTTCTTAATATGTGTAAATTGGTTAATTTTTGCTTATATATAATTCCTGAGGTAGTAGTAAACTAAAACAAAAATAAACAAATTAGAAATAATATTTTAAATAGAGTTTGGAATAAATTTTAATCTATATTTAGTAATTCAATATGGTAGACTTAAAATTATTAAATTCATATAATAAATTGAAAAATATAAAATTAAAGAACTTGGTTCCAATCTTAAGAGTATTATGGATGCTTACTTTAATCCATTCAAACATAAGTTTAATACTAGGATACCCCCACTTTTGTGGAAGGTTATGTACCCACTACTTTCTGGCCAATAGGAAGCCTCTATAGTTAATGCTATTAGAAAAAGATAAAAATCATATTTATTTCTTGTATTTAGATATCGGCCCCAAATGAACACTAGTAGAAAAGTTTGATTTAGCTAACGATTAACCAAGACTGTTGGTATCTAATATCTCGTCGCTAACTATTTTAATTGCTAATTCGGTGGCTAATTTCGTCGCTAACTATTTAGCGACCAAATAAAATAAGTTTAGCATTTGTTGTTTGAGAAAAGTTTTGCGAAAAGTTTTTAAGCTCAATTTACCTCTTCCTTTTAGATCATAGAGGCCTTTGTCTAACAAGTAAAATCAAACCTTACTTCTTGTTTAAAAAGCTTCACAACTTCAAGAAATGACCTCTTTTTGAGAAAGATAGATTATTTGATGCTTGTTAAAAGGGAAAATAGGTAAAGATCTCATTCATTCCAAAAATGTTGTTTCAACTTCTAGACCTTTACAACTTTAACACATGGATTGAATTGGTCCTTCAAGGACTATGAGCTTTGGGGGGAACTGGTATGCATTAGTGGTAGTTGATGATTATTCTAGATAAGCATGGACCCTTTTCTTAGCTCATGAAAATCAAGCTTTTGTTGCATTTAAAAGGTTAGCTAAAGTCATTCAAAACCATAAGCATTTGAAAATTGCATTCATCCGTAGTGATCATCGGGGGAGTTTGAAAATCAAGATTTTAAAAAGTTTTGTGACAAATACGACATTGAGCATAATTTCTCGTCTCCAAGGATCCAACAACAAAATGGTATTGTGGAGAGGAAAAACCGCTCACTAGTTTAGTTGGCTCGAACAATGCTCAATGAAATGGATCTCGCAAAGTACTTTTGGGTGGATTCCGTAAGCACCGCATGTCACACCATGAACCGGGTTCTTATTTGACCTATCTTGAAGAAAACCCCCTATGAACTCTTTCTAGTAAAGCATATAGAATTTATAATAAAATAACTATGACTATTGAAGAATCTATCCATGTGACCTTTGATGAGACTAACTCCAAAGTTTTGGAAATAAAGATTGATGATCTTGTAGAAGCCTTTGAAGAAATTAGCATTGATGATCAAAAAGGAGATGAGGAGATGGAGAAAGACAAGTCGAAAGATGCTCTTTATGCTTAAGGTGAACCTCATAAGGATCTACGAAAGGAGTGGAGGACCTCAAGGCATCATTCTCTAAATAACATCATTGGTGATATCTCAAAGGGGATAACCACTAGACACTCTCTTAAAAATGCATGTAATCATATGGCTTTTGTTCTCAAATAGAACCGAGTTCAATAGAAGAAGCTGTTAGTGATAAACATTAGGCCATAGCTATGCAAGAAGAGTTGAACCAATTTGAAATAAATCAAGTTTGGGATTTAGTCCCTAGGCCTAGTGATAAAAAAACTCACAGTTACTGAATTGGTGTTTAGAAACAAGCTAGATGAATCTGGAATAATCACTAGAAATAAAGGTAGACTAGTTGTTAATGGGTATAATCAAGAAAATGGAATAGACTATGAGGAAACGTATGCTCCTATAGCTAGACTTGAAGCCATTAGAATTTTACTTGCCTTTGTATGCATTAGGGATTTCAAATTATATCAACTGAATGTGAAAAGTGCTTTCTTAAATGGCTTTATGCAAGAAGAAGTTTATGTTGAGCAACCTCCCGATTTTGAAAACATTGAGTTTCCCGATCATGTTTTTAAACTCAAAAAGGCTTTGTATGGTTTGAAGCAAGTTCATAGAGCTTGGTATGAAAGGCTAAGAAGTTTCCTTTGGAAAAAAGTTTTCAAAGAGGAAAAGTTTATACCACCCATTTTATAAAGCATAGAAATCATGACATATTGCTTGTACAAATTTATGTTGATGATATCATATTTGGTGCAACTAATGAGTCCTTGATGGGAGAACTTTCTTGGACTCCAAATCAAACAAATTGAGCAAGGGACAATTGTGACTCAAAGCATATATTGGAAGGAATTGCTCAAAAAGTTTGGGATAGATCAAGAACTCCAAGGACATGACAACCCCCATGAGCACCTCATGTTACATAGATAAGGATGAAAATGGTTAACCTAAGGATCTTACTAAATATGGTGGTATGACAGGCTCTCTCTAGTACTTAACTACTAGTATACCCAATATCATGTTTAGTATGTGTATGAGTGCTAGATATCAACCATGTCCTAAGGAATCACATCTTACTGTTGTTAAACGTGTTATGAGGTACTTGCTTGGTACTTATAACATGGGTTTGTGGTATCCTGAAGATGCATCTTGTTCTTTAATTGGTTATTCTAATTTTGATTTTTCTGGATCTAAAATGGATAGTAATATACAACTAGTAATTGAAAGAAACAAGAGATGAAATAATTACATTCAATCTCGGTGGAAAGCTTAGCCCAAAAAGGCCATGAACTTCAAGAACAAAACCTAAGAGTACTAGAACTCTGACTAAAGTAATGTACTTAGTGGTTTATTTCTCTACAATCCAATATCCCTTCCTAACTCTGTAGAGCTGCATTTATAGGTGTTCTGAGCAGGTGTCTAGCGCTTAAGCGCAAGTTTCAGTGCTTGAGCACTGGCTTTTAATGCGTTGGTAAATGAGCTTTGATGCATGGTTAATGTGTCTGGCGCTCGAGCCTTGGTGTGGCGCTCGAGTGCCAGGCTCATAACTCTGGCAGTGAGGATCCAATGCTGAATTGATACTGGCGCTCGAGCCTTGGTGTGGCGCTCGAGCGCCAGAGCATTTATGCTGACAGTAAGGATACTATGCTAGCTCAGCTTCCAGCGCTCGAGCCTTGGTATGGCGCTCGAGCGCTGGCCTCTTATATGTTTCAGCACCTTGATTTTCTTATTTTGCTTCCAAAACACCTGAAAATACATTTCTTGAGTTAGAAAAATTATTATTTCTACCTTTTTACTCTTGAACTCACAAAGTATGAATTCAAAGTGAAATTTTACATAAAACATGTTATTTCCTGAGAAGATAAGTGCAAATTCTTTATTATATAGACACACTAATTTGCACTTATCAAACTCCCCCCAACCTAAGACTTTGCTTGTCCTCAAGCAATGTATCCCTAAAACAAAGAAAACAAACAAAAGAACCATGGCAAGTATGGGTTAAGAAAAGTGTGTCAAACTTCAATCTTCATAATATGCATGGAAAGAGTTAAGAAAGAACTTATGATCACCTAATTTACAGAAGCAATGGACCAGTTTATGACTTAAGTGCAAAGGAAATTGTAATCAACTATTAACAAAGGTTGACTCTTAAACCTTACATGGTGTCAATTTCGCTCCATTCCTCAATGTCACTTAACTTGAATTTTGTTTTTCATTTGCCATCAAACCATTTCACAAAATCGAACAATAAATCAAGAGGTCTTTTCAAAAGGTTGTAATGAGGCTGGGCTACAAAAAATCTTTGTTTTTCTAGTTACACATAACAAGTTGGAGAATATATTCATATACTTACAAGCTTCCCCCAACCTATTCTACACAACATGCTCACTCCACACTTCCTTTCAAGTGTTTCTCTTTTTTATTCTCCAAGGCACCTTTCAATTTCTTTATTTATTTACTTAATTTTTTTCTTCTTTTTTTCTTCTCACATATTTACACAAGGCTGCCCAAGGTTTTACATATATATCAGAAACACTTGATTCATCTTCTTTAGCCAACAGAATCATACATCAAGTGTATACCCATTATTCTCCCTAAATATATAAATATTTTTTTCCAACTCAAGGGTAAGGATAAAAGATTCACATAAGTGTATTAGGGTTTAGGAAAGCATTTATGGCTCAAAGTGGCACCAACAAAAGATGTAATTTAACAGGTAAGCTTTTTGGCTCAAAATCATTCAAGAAAACTATGCCTCTATCATTTTTATATTTCAATTGATCATGGCAATTACAAAATCAAACAAAATTCATTCAAGTTAACAAAGAGGACTCTCATACATTTTTGAGGGATTCATTCAACATACAAGGCTAAAAAGGCTTTAACCTTGAAAATAATTTTTCACAATTCCCAATGCACAAAAATCATCTCATGATCGGTTAACTTTCAAATTAGTATTCTTCACAATTCCTCTTTTCTCATCCATGCAATATCATAAAAATTTTCATTTTGCACACAACCAAAACCAACACTTGCCATTGAAACAAACTACCATTTTATTTAATATAAATATATATATTTCTTTTCAGAACAAAAGGAAAAACTACAATACTTTATTTATAAAAAAAAACAAAACAAGTCAAACATCAAGAGAAACCAAAGCAAGAAACTCCCCTATCAAATTAATGGGTCATCCTCCTCCAAATAATCATTAATATCAATGTCCCCATCACCATCAGACCCATCATCTTCTCCCCTACCACTATTCCCTTCACCTCCCTCTCCAGCTGCCTCCCCCGGTGGAATGGGCTGGTCCCCAGGCCACGCCATATGTGCAGCAAAAGCATCTGGAGGCTGGAACAATGTTTGGCCCGACATAGACTGCTGAGCCATGGAATAGTAGGAGAGGTGAAGGCTAGTTAACCCCCGATGTAGGGCAGAAAATTGCTTGTCATTGTGATCAAGCCTTGTGCTAATACGGCCCCGCAAATCCTCCATTGTTCTCGGGGGAACTTGCAATGGTGGTGCAGCCGGTGCATTCGGATCCCTGTCCGTGTAGTTGTTTCGGAAATATTTCTTGTCAATGGGCTCTCGGATTTTCTGGCTACAAACAACCGGAACACCCGCATCTTCACACAAGCTAGTGATTAGAGACCGGAATGTTAAACTTTGTTTTGTGCCTCCCTTGTGCACATTTGCCCAAATCATGTCAGAAATAATCCAAGCTGTATCGACTGTGATGTTGGGAGTCTTGATACAGCCCAAAAGATGGCATTCTTCAAATGGGAGATCAGAGGGATGGGATTTTGGACGAAGATTGGCGAGACTAAATGTCATCCAAAGCTTGGAAACCAAAATCATGTTGCCCCGGAGAACCTTGTGAGGAACTCCGTTCCTAGTGGTTTCCACAATCCTCCTATCCTCATAACAAATCCTCTCCAAGGTCGTCTAGAGATCTAATTCCCCCTGGTTCCTCATTTGAGTGAATTCGTCAACCACCCCTTCACTTCTCTCATAGGACGGGATTGTTGAAATGACTCCGCCGATTTTTTCATTGATCCAATCGGCATCATACGACACCCGAATGCCTCGGACAATAGAGCCTTTCCCCCAAAGGCATTGGCATAAAATTCTTTCACAATTTTTGGATCAAACTTCTCCAGGAGCGAGGCTATCGACCACCAGTTTCGGAGAGTGAGCGTGCCGATGAATTCCTGACATTCTCCATCTATTTTCAAAAATTTTGAAATTTGCGCCAATTTAATAACCCTGGCGCTTGAGCGCCAGGTCCAAAATATTGACAGTAAAGAAGCCTTCTTCAGGTACTCAAATTTTCAATTTTCTCACAAAAATTCTTTCAAAACTCATCATATTTGTTTATTCTATTTACAGATAACACAAAAACAAACAAAAAAATTGGGTTGCCTCCCAAACAGCGCTTGTTTAATGTCATTAGCTCGACGCCTGTAGCATTGCTATGCTTCCTTTAAATCCATTGTGGTGGTTAGCCGCTCAACGTCACCACCAAGATACAGCTTTAATCTCTGTCCATTCACTACCCAGCTCTCATTTTAGACTGGGTCTTCAATTTCAACTGCTCCATAGGGTTTAATTTCTTTAACCCTAAAAGGTCCAGACCATTTGGACTTTAGCTTACCCAGAAACAATTTTAATCTCAAATTGAAGAGTAAAACATATTGTCTAGGATGAAAATTCTTTTTGACCAGCTTCTTATCATGATACAACTTCATTCTCTCTTTCTACAGTCGAGAAGACTCATAAGCATGAAGTCTTAACTTGTCTAATAGATGAAGTTGTAGCTTCCTTCTTTCTCCAGAAGCTATATGGTTAAAGTTAAATAATTTTAAAGCCTAATACACCTTATGTTCTAATTCTACAGGAAGATGACAAGACTTCCCATAGACTAACTGAAAAGGAGTTAATCCAATAGGGGCTTTGTAAGCTGTTCGGTAAGCCCATAGAGCATCATCCAACTTGATGGACGAATCTCTTCTTGAAACACTCACGGTCTTTTCTTGGTTTTTTTTAATTTCCCTGTTAGAAACTTCAGCTTGACCGTTTGTTTGTGGGTGATAAGGACTTGCAATCTTGTGCCTTACCCCATAATGTTCCAAGACCTTTTTTAGTTGAGCATAGCAAAAATGTGTGCCCCCATCGCTGATGAGTACCCTCGGAGTTCCAAATCTTGAAAAGATATTCTTTTTCAAGAAAGTCACCACCGTTTTTGCACCTGCTCTTGCATAGAGAATTGCCTCAACTCACTTTGAAACATAGTCCACTCCCACCAGTATATATTCATTGGTGAAAGAGGGTGGAAATGGACCAACAAAATCAATTCCCCAGCAGTCAGATACTTCTACCTCCTGCATAACCGTCAGAGGTGTCTCATTTCTTCTCGTCACTCCTCCAGTTCTTTGGCACTTATCACACTGCTTCACATAGATGTGAGCATCTTTGAAGATTTTTGGCCAATAGAAACCAGACTGTAATAATTTGGCTGCAGTGCGTTCACCGTTAAAATGTCCCCCATAAGGTGAATTGTGACAATGCCACAATATGCTTTTGGATTCCTCACGGGAAATGCACCTCCTCAGAAGACCATCTCCTCCAATTTTAAATAATAACGGATCATCCCAAACGAAGTAAGAAGAATCTTTGAAGAACTTCTTCTTTTGTTGCAAGGAATACTCATCCAGAACGATACCCACTGCTTTAAAATTAGCCATATCCGCAAACCATGGCCTTTCTTGAATTAGTAACAAACGTTCATCGAGAAATTCCTCGACAATTTCTTCTTCTTTGCTAGTCACCTCTGTGTTATTAAGTCGGGAAAGATGATCAGCCACATAATTTTCACAGCCCTACTTATCTTACAGAAGAGAATCCAACGAAGCAATTGTGGCTTCGACTCTTTTTTAGTCACCAAGTATTTAATGGCTGCATGGTCAGTAAAGACAATACCCTATAAGATAAGACCGAAACTTTTCCAACCCATATACGATAGCTAGTAACTCTTTTTCTGTAGTTGCATAGTTAACCTGTGCATCATTAAGTACTTTACTAGCATAATATATTGAGTGAAAATTTTTGTCTTTTCTTTGGCCTAATACGACTCCAATAGCATAGTCACTCGCATCACAATTGAGCTCAAAATCCAAAGACCAATTTGGAGCAACTATGATTTGGGCCATAATCAATTTTTTCTTTAGTCTCTCAAATGCCTCCAAGCACTTAGCATCAAAATTTAAAGTCACATCTTTAACCACAAGATTGCTAAGTGGCTTGGCTATCTTGGAGAAGTCTTTTATGAATATCTGGTAGAAACCGGCATGTTCGAGAAAACTCCGCCCTCCTTTAACATTCACGGGTGGTGGAATTTTTTGATGAATTCCACTTTTGCTTTCCCAACCTCAATCCGTCTAGACGAGATCTTATGACCAAGCACCACCTTTTCCTCTACCATGAAATGGCACTTCTCCCAATTGAGTATCAAATTTGTTTGAACACATCTACCCAGCACAATATTATGATTGTTCAAACATTCTTTAATGCTTTTTCGAAAGATAGAAAAATCATCCATGAATAACTCGATACATTTCTCAGCCAAATCCGAAAAATGGTGAGCATGCATCTTTGAAAAGTTTCAGGCGCATTACATAATCCAAATGACATACGTTTATAAGCAAAAACTTCAAAGGCACATGTGAAAGCTGTCTTTTCTTGATCTTCTGGGTTTACCAAAATTTGGTTGTACCCAGAATATCCATCTAAAAAGCAATAAATATGCCTGGCCAGCCGGTCTCTCAAGCATGTGGTCCATAAAAGGAAAAAGGAAAATGATCTTTTCTGGTGGCTTAATTTAATTTTCTATAATCAATGCACATGTGCCACCCAGTCACTATCCTTGTGGGGATTAATTCATTTTTTTCATTTTCAATGACCGTCACCCCACCTTTCTTTGCGACCACTTGAATTGGACTTACCCATTCACTATCGGAGTTGAGATAAATCGTACCAGCTTCAAGTAACTTAAGAACTTCTTTCCTCACTACTTCTTTCATAGTTGGGTTCAATCACCTTTGAGGTTTGGCAACAGGTTTGAAATCCTCTTCCATATGTATTTTGTGCATACAGAAACAGTTACTTATACCTTTAAGATCTGTCAATGCACACCCTATCGCACCTTTATTGGCTCTCAAAACCTCTCAGAGTTGTGCCTCTTGAGTAGAAGATAGTGAACTGTTAATGATAACTAGCTTGCCTCCCCCTTCATCTAAAAACGCATATTTTAGATGAGATGGCAACACTTTCAATTCCAACTTTTTATTTTATGACTTTCCCTCCTTTGGTAAGTCTTCGTGACAAATGTTTTCATGGGGTCCTCTTTAAGAGTATCTAGATCCCTCAAACATTTTTCAATCTCTACCTCCTCCAAGTAATACAACCTTGCATGAGACTTTACTAACGCTTTTTCTAAAGGGCTTGCACTGTACAACTCTTGCTCCCCTAATAGAAATGTCTCTTCCATGACATCCACCCTAAAGGCTGATTGTTTCTCCTTTGGGTGTTTCATGGCCTCCAACACATCGAACTTAACCTCATCATCTTCAACTCGTACCTTGAGTTGACCATTATCGACATCGATAATGACTTTTGGCGTTTTCATGAAAGGTTGCCCTAGAATCAAAGGAACCTCCAAATCTTCCTCGATATCCATGATGACAAAGTCAACTGGAAAAACGAATTTATCATCCCTCACTAGAACATCCTCCACTACACCATAAGGGAATTTTAATGACTTATCCACCAATTGGAGAGTCATTCTAGTGGGTTTCACTTCCAAATCACCAATTCGTTTTAACATGGATAACGGCATGAGGTTTATACTTGCACCAAGATCCAATAATGCCTTCCCCACAGGAAAGGCACCAATAGTAACAGGGATAGTAAAACTACCCGGACCTTTGGTCTTATGAGGCAAAGATTTTTGAATAATGGCACTACACACGGCTTCTAGTTCCACAGTTTCATCTTTGAACTTTCTTTTTTTAGTCAACAAATCCTTCATGAACTTGGCATATGTGGGCATTTCCTCCATAGCTTCCATAAATGGTAAATTTATTTGAAGCCGTTTGAAAATGTCCAGAAACTGAGCATATTGCTTTTCCTTCATTTTCTTCGATGGATGCACAGGATAAGGAATCTCCTTCACCTGAGGTATTCCATCCATCTTCTCCTTGTCCTCACTCTTCTTTTTGGTTATTTTTTTATTTTTTTTAGTATTTACATTATTTTTCTCCTCACTTCTTTCACTTTCACTTTCCTTCTCTACTTCCTTCATAAATACTTTTTCAATTCCTCCTTTCACATCCTTGGGTTCATTTAAATGATCCCCTATTCCTTTACCAATCTCCTTACAACTCCTTGTTACAATGGACTTGCATTGTTCTTTTGGATTCGTGGTGGTATTAGCGGAGAAAGGAGTAGTGGTAAGCTCTGCTAGTTGCTTAGAGATTTGACCAACCTGCGTCTCAAGATTCCGGATAGATGTCTCAGTGGTTTTCCTGGAAAGCCTCATTATTTTGGTGATTAGCCAATGAGGCTTAAATAAATTTATCCAAGGTGTCTTCCAATTTAATGGTCCTTTCTATTAATGGAACAAATGACAGCATGTTAGATGAATTTGTTGAATTTTTCCAATTCGTGTGATTTTGTCCTTGAGAATTCTTCCACCCTTCTATTCCAGCATTGGAAACATCATATTTAAAGGGTGAAGAAAAGAAATTTCCTCTTGACTGATTATTTACAAAATTCAACTTCTCATCTTATTGGCTAGAAGCATGCGGACATTGAGTGTATGAATGAGCTTCACCACACAATTCACATGCTCCTACTTGAGTTTGTTGGTTCACTACTTGAACTTGTTGCGGCTTTGGCACCAATTGAGTAATAGCTTAACTCAAGAGCTCAATTTGCTGAGTCATAAGCTTATTTTGTGACAGAATTGCATCAGATGAATTTAATTCAAGAACACCCTTAGGCTTTGAGACTTGGCTTTTGGGCTAATGACTAGTTCTATCACTTGCTGCCATAGAAGTGATGATTTCCATTGCAGTAGGTACATCGATGGTTTTAAGTGACCATCCAGCAGTTGCAGTAAGATGGATTGTCCATTGATTGTTCAATCCTACACAAAAGATATTTAGCTTTGCAACATCGGTCAACCCATGATTCGGGCATTTTCTTAACAACCTTTGGTACCTCTCCCAAGGCTCGTGGAATGCTTCATCATGCCGGTGCTTAAAAGCAGATATTTTAGATTGCACTTGGATCATTCTAGAAGGAGGCAACCTCACTCCATGTGTTCAAACTTTGACTCAGAAGAGTCTTGAACCATTCTTTCGCATCTCCTATAAGTGCTAAATGAAATAATTTCTTATAGGCTGTTAATCAAGTGGCCTCTATGCTCAAGAGGGGGGGTGAATTGAGCTTTTAAAAGTTTTCAAGAATTCGTTGAAAATAATAACACAAATTAAACAAGATATGTTAGTTGATGTATGAAATTGGAATATAATAAAATTCTAAGTGAAGATCAAATAAATTTAAACAAAAATGAGTTTTAGGGATAGAGAGAATAGCACCGAGTTTTATACTGGTCCAGTCACACACCACTGGTGACTTACGTCTAGTCTACCAATCTCCGCCACGCGAGATTTCTTATATTACTTTTCAATAATTACACACTAAGAGCACCTTTCTCAATTGGATACCCCACCAATTTTAAAGGCCTCAATCTAGGGATACCTCACCCTAAGAACACTTTGAAGGATACCCCACCTTCAAACAATTTAGAAGGATACCACACCTTCAAACAATTTAGAAGGATACCACACCTTCACACAAAATTAGCTCACAACAATTGAAACTCTCAAAAGAGTAAATGATACAAATTGAAGCTCTAATATATCTGATTTAAGGCTCTTTGTTTTGATGAAAGAAACAGTATAGGTAACAACAAAGTAAGCCTTAGGCAAAAGCACAAGACCCTTGATTTAGAGAGATTGATGATAAGAAGAAATTTCAAAACAGTGTTAAGCTCACAAGGGTATGTTATATTCAAAATTAAAAGCCCTTTATATAGATGGCAGAAACAGATGTCAGAAACTGCGCATATTTTATTTTCATATTCGAATATGCTATTCGAATATAGCATTTACATATTCGAATATAGCATTGTCATATTCGAATATGACACCATCATATTCGAATATGTTATTCGAATATAGTGTTACTGCGTTCAAAAAATTATTTCTGTAGGCTTCATATTCGAATATATATTCGAATATGGAGGTTCCATATTCGAATATGTATTCGAATATAAGAGTTCTGGAAGGTGACAAGGCCTAGGTTTCTTATTATATTCGAATATGGCAAGTCATATTCGAATATATATTCGAATATACAGATTCTGAAAAGTGTTCAGGCCAAAGTAATATGTCATATTCGAATATGTATTCGAATATGGCAAGCCATATTCGAATATATATTCGAATATGCTAGTCAAGAAATTCAAATTTTATTTCCAGAACCTTGATATTCGAATATACACTCAAATTTTGACTTTTTCAAGTAAAAATCAATTTTTAGATATTTTCTTTGAGGGTCTTTTTCTTTGAAAATGATTTTATCTTTGACTCTTAATATTTTTCTAAAAAATCCTTTTAAGAAAGATGTTTGTTTCAATTCAAAGAGCCTTAATCAAATTTACAATCATAATTTAACAACCTAAATACCCTTTGTTGTTTGCGGATCTGTTTACTGTGCTTATGAAGTTTGATTCTCCTTACGAGGCCTCGTACATTTTAGCCAAGGCAAAAGGCTACACACTATCAGGTTGGAACATTCTAACTGTCATTTGAATATCTTTTCTCAAGCCCCCCGAGAAACACTTGAGCATGTGGTCAGCAGACAAGTTAAGTCTAGAAATGATGGCATCAAAGGCTTCATGATATTCCGTGATCATGGATTGCTGCCACAAGTGCATTAGCTCCAGCATGGGGTCGTCACAAATTTCCCCAAATCTCTCAATCAGTAATTTACTATAATCTGTCCAAGAAGGCAAAACTGCAGAAGACAAAGAGTTAGCAAAAGCAGTATGCCATTGTAAAGCTTTACCTTTGAAATGGACAATTGCCAAGCGCACTTTAATGTCCTCTAGTGTGGCATCAATTAGAAAATGATTCTCGCAATGATACAACCACAGATTCACGTTTTCCCCATTAAACATGGGAAAGTCGATTATTGCAAGCCTCGTGCCACAAGTAGAATGGTTTGGATGATGTCTGTCTTGGCGAGCATGAAGACCTGCTGCATGCGAAGGGGATCTGGAATCTTGATGATCTTTCAATAGTTCTTGCATAGTGGCAGACAAAGATTGATGCAAAGTGTATTGAAGTGACCCTGCCAGTTCCATCATCTTGGCCTCAATCTGGTTTCCTAGCTTGATCACAAATTGGTCATCGATTTCTTTCATGGTTTTGGGAGAACGTTGGTTAGCCATGGAAGTGCGGAATGAGGAAGGTAGAGGCTGATACCACTAGTTAAGGTAGAAGATAGAACTAAGAGATCTAAGAACTCGAAGAACTATGAAGGTTAGGGACACCTATGGAGAAGAAAGGTATCCGAATTACTACTGCATTTGAGAAGATGATTACAGAGGAGAATTCAGACTTGATTACAAAAATAATTGGTAACTAAAACTAAAACATTTGTTTCTTATATACTCCAACAGTTATAAACCGTTTTAACGGTAAAAACTGCCCCTAATTCCCTTATTACAACCAAACCCCTGTAATTATTTAAACGTTGCTCATAAGTCCCCTCTAATCCTTTAGGTAACTTGTAATATTTTTCTCCTTGCTCCATGTTTCATAACAGTGAACTCCCGAACCGGTGAACCAGTGATGTCTCCGGTCAGAGTCGTGCATCAGATCGGACATGTAAGAGAATTTTCATTTTTCATCTGCGTTGTTAGTAGTTCAAGATCTGTTTCTCCAGCTCTCAATACAATAAGTTGAGTTGAAGTTTCAGATCTTCTGTTGTTTCAGCTTTTGCCATTGCCATGACCATTGATTTACATGACCAAAATGTAAAAACTGTGAGAAAGAAGATGAAAAAGAGGGACTTTTTGTTGTTTTTGCTGTTCTGCAGTTTTCACTTATCTTGACAATGAGGCTTGTGGCTAGTAGTGGGTGGCCGCCCTCCGTTTAGGTTAAATTTAGGGTTTTTATTAATTTTGGGCTTGGGCCCTTTTTTCCAATGTATTTTGGGTTTAATATTCAAAAATGATTTTTTACCAACCAAAAATAGCCAACTTAGTAAAAAATTAATTTTCTCCCCCAACTTACTTTTTATTTTTTTAATTAAAATACCAAAATATTATTATTTTACCCAAGTTGGCCAACTTGAATTTGCTAAAAATCATTGTCGTTTAATATTTATGTAAGTTTTTCTTCTTCTTCTTTTGTTTGTAATGAGAGTTTAGACTTGTTTTATTTTTCTTTTGTCTCTTACTATGAATTTCTAATTTCAGGTTTGTTTTAAAAATATAAAAAATAAAACTCTAAATTTCTAAATTTAGGCCTAAAAACTTTAATTTTTTTATTTGTTTTTAATGAAATTCACCATATTAGATAACATTGTAGATAACAAGTTCAAACAGGTTCAATTAGTGACTCACCAGTTGAAACACTAACCTAAAGACCCAGTGTCCTAGCCATGTCAATGGCCGCGCCGAATTTTAAAACATTTGATAAATGAAAACATGATTCAGTAATATGGGACGCGCAGATATTATTGAAGCTGCTAGTCAGGTTTCTATTGAACATGCCTTGTGTATTATATCATACATGTTTTTAGTTTACAAGCCATACCTAGTGCAATAATTAATAACATGAGTATATTTGGTTCTCAACCTCTTATTACATCAACGCCTAATACAGCAATTCATGCAAGTCACGACCTTCTTTTTCCTCTGCAAGAATAAATAACATGAGTTAGTTTGCACCTGTTCCATAGTAGATTGTTTTCTCTCTCATGTTCTCTCTTGTTTTCTCTCCCTTCTTTCTCTCTCTCTTCCTCCTTTCTCTTTGGTTTCCAACGAAATCAGATCCTCTCCGGTGTTGGACCATCCAGCTGATGGAAAAAAAAAGTAGATCGCATGCACTCTAGTTGTTTTTGGGTCTTAGTTGAAATTTTTGTTCTATAGGATATAAAACAACTAGAGCGCATGTGGTCTAGTGTTTTTTTCATCAGCTGGACGGTCCAGTGCTGGAGAGGATCCGAATCCAATTTCCAACTGCTATGTTAATATGAAGTGTGCATACAAAAATGATTGGAATCACCTGTACAAATTTCTTGTTGCTTTTTGTTTTTCTCCAATCAAAAAATGACACTAATTAAAAATTAATACTATATCACATGAGTTATGGTCTATCAAAAAAAAATGTCATGATGAGTTATGATAGTTTTTTTTTCTATCGTGACAATTTTTTATTTAAGGGTACACGGAATCAGGCACAAAGTGTCATTAAGGGGTGAGGATTTGAGTCCTACGAAAAGACATGTATATCGCACTTGAAAAGGAAAACAGAATCACATGAAGTTATTTATAACATAATGTGGTTCGCAGTTGTCTTTGACAACGCTACACCTAGATATTGATCCATGTGCGTTAATCAAGGGGGTATGGATCAATGCTAGGTGAAGCAGTTGCTCAAAAGAGATGTCTTATTATGAGAACAAGAATGTAAACAAGAAAAATTAACAATAAAAAGTATAAAATATGAAACATAAATAGTAACTAAGTTAGATAATGGTCTCACCATGACAGGAGGATCTTCATGGCTACGAGGTTGACTATGACCATGACCATGACGATGATTCGTGTTTGTGGCATTAACCCTTTCATTCCCAAGGTGAAGACGCTCCTTAACTTCAGTCAAATCTGTCTTTTGATTTTTCTTGTTTGCACGAGCTTGGCTGAACACCATTGAGTAATTAGTAGGCACTCCTGGTGGCTTATCCTCCCAGCCTCCAAATTGAGGCACTGACATCTTCGGAGGTTTTTTCTGCACATATATAAATTTAAGATAATCTTAGTTATTAACTTATTTTGCTCATTTTTTTAATGCAAATAAAGAAAATCATCCTTTAAACTTGTATTAGTTAATACCCCCTTGATCAAAGCACATTAACCAATACAAGTTCAAGCTCTAGAATAATATTAAAATTAAATAGTTATAATATACACTCTAACATTGAAGTTTTACTCATTCACGTAATCATCTTGACTTTGTTTTGGTTGATACCCCATAATCAACGCACATCAACCAATACAAGGTCAAGATTTCAATACAGAGAAGCAAAAAAAAGAAAAAGTAGATAGAATATTGATAACCTTAACGCGAGAATTTTAGTGTTTGATCATGTTAAAATGGGATAATGCATTAACGATTAAATTAGATGATTAAATTTATAAATTAACTATGATATAATAAATGATAATGGTAAGATGAAATTGGAGAGGAACTGTGCGCTGCATCAATGAAAATTCTGGTTAGTATTAGAGAAGAAAATAAAGACCATACGTATTATTATAGCATAAAAATAATAAAGAAACAAGTTGTATCCACTAAAAGGATGATTTCAGAGTGCATAAGTTACATGTAAAATGACGAGGATGGATATAAAATATGAAAAATTAAATTCATCTTCTAAATTTTGTACAACTTCTTGATGCGATAGATATATGTTTTAGCAAATGAATTATGCACTTTTATTTTTCAATTTTTGTTATTAAAGCAATTATAAAATAGTCCTAAATTTCGTAACCAAATTGTACAAATAATATTAAAACCTCTCCATCATTAATGCATAGCCAACAACATTTAAAAATTCCTATTCTTATTTCATAGCTTGTTCATAAGCTATGTTTTTAAGATCATTACATTTCTCCTATATATTGACCAATGCTTGAATAATTCAACTTCAAAGAAATTAATTAATTATATATACCATGGATCTCACTTTCCGAATAAAAATACCATATATATGTACAACAATGCTTGCCTATTATGTTTTATATATGAGCCATTTCTAAAAATTATTGCTACAATGCAACATTTACTTCCAATAGCTCAAAATTTAAAGAGTCAAAGATTTTTATTATTTCTAAATGATGAGATGATGAGCTCCATGCACCCTCTATTTTGTATGCAAATTTATGCTTACCCCCATTCTTTCCATGGGTGATATTCAAGGTGTCGTCAACCCTAGGAATAGATAGATATATATAGCTTGAACAAAGATGTTTTCTAAGAAAATCTTTTCAAGACATATATGTGATTGAAGAGGGTGGGAGCCTCCTAGCCATGGGGTGTTTGAACTATGGAAACTAGGATAATGCTTGAAAACTTGTCGTTTTTCGACCAGTAATCAAGATATCCTAGCTTCAAGGTGAGGGTTGAATCGATTTTAGGTATTTAAAGAAGCATGTGTTTTTATTTAGTCAAATGGGGAGTAAAAGTAGGGCAAAAATCATGGTTGGCCACTTGACTGTTTTTTTTTTTTTTCTGGTTTGAATTATTGTAGATTGGAGCATTGTCCAAATTTAGGGTATATATGCTCATTTTAGACGGATAAAATATGTCTAAAACCATCATTTTTTTTTCAATCAATCATATATAATAATCTATTTATAATATATACTAGTAAATTTTTAAATAAGGCATGTGTAGCTGCCACATCAATTTTTTCTTACTCTCATCTTTTGCCACATCATCTATCTATTTATAATATATAATTTCTGATGCAAGAGATGTGGATCTATCACATCAATTCCTTCCCACTCTTATTTTTTGCTATATTACCAATTTGTTACAATGAGAGACTTCTCAATGGTTGTCTTTTAAATTTCTTTTATCATCAAATAGTCATGTATATATATTATAATAGTCCTTACTCATTTAATTAAACAATTTAAATATCCACTTAATTCTAATATATATATATATATATATATATATATATATTATTAAATGCTGAAGTCTTATACAAAGTTTTACAAGTTAATGAACCAAAAAAAAAAAGTGTTACACACGTGTCGTTTTTAAAAAATAGAATTTTTTTGAGTAAATTTTATATACAATTTTCTTTTTTATAGAAATCAATAAAAATAAATTTTGTAAATACTTTCTTATCAATTTGCAACTATAGGGTGTCATTTTTTAAAAAAAAAATACAAATTTTATGAGTATTTTCATATATAATTTTCTTATTATAGAAAATTAATAACAATCAATTTTATGAATTTTCATACATAATTTTTACTTTATTCCTTTCTTTTACAAGCTCATAAGTTTAGATAGATAAAGAAGAAAAACAAATAGAGCTTTTATAGCTAGTTATTTAGGTGTCACTTTTCATAATATAATAATGTAAGTTAATAATCTATTTATCTATTTATAATATAGTATAATTTATGAATCAATGCATGTGAAGCTGTTACAGCATCAATTTCTTCTCACTCTCATCATCATATAACAGTAAAATCACAATAATAGCTTCCATAACTATAATAATGATCAAAGTCATAATCATAAAGAGGAGATAAGACAAAAATCTCTGAATTAAGAATAACACTCATTAAATTGATTGATCAAAAGATGATTATTACAATGATAAAAATGAGTTTATATAACCACCATGAAGTTTCTTTAATACTCCAAACTAATCTAACTAACTATTAACTAATTATTAACTATATGAGTTAACAATGAGTTTATTAACTAAACTAACTAATGTTAACTCTATTATCATATTTTGTCATATTATCAATTTATCACAATTGGTGTCTTCTCAATTATTGACTTTTTACATTTTTTACCATCATGTAGTCATGTATGTATATTAATAGTCTTTGCTAGTTTAATTAAACAATTTAAATATCGACTTAATTCTTAACTGAAAATATATTATATTTCATATTAAATTAATTCTTTTATATATATATATATATATATATATATAAATAAAGTAATTTGCTTGCAAATAAAAGAAATAAATTAAAATTAGGTATAAAAATTCATAAACTTTATTCCTTTTAGTTTATTTTTCATACCTAATTTTTAATTTATTCCTTTTATTCAAGCCCATTACTTTATAAATAAAAAAAACAAAACAAATAGAGGTTTTATAGCTAACTATTTAGGTGTCGCTTATCAGGATATATTTATATAAATTAGTCAATTAATACAGAAAAATAATAAAAATTTTATAAGTATTTTTTTGAATAATTCAAAATATAAAAGTTTATTTAAATACATATGTTTTTCATAGAAATTTTTTATTCATTTTTTTATGTATAGTTCTAAAGTTTTATAAATATTTTTTATATTTATCTTTTTAGTTTATTATATTCACTTTGTGAATTTATCTTAACACATATTCCTTTAATAATTTATATAATATAATAAATATTTGCGTAATGCGCAAGCTTATATCTAATTATGTCAAAACTCTACTCCCAAAATACATAATGTTTTAAATGTAAGTAGTATAACATATTTAATAGTAATAGAATTACTAAGTCCTACACGAACAAACACATCTTGTCATCCTTTAAATAACCATAACGTGTTTTTATCCAAAATACCACACATTACTTTGTGTTTTAAATTTACTTGATCATATAAAATTGTACCCATCAATGATCTATTATTACATTATAGTTGAGGAAAAATACACAAGTTTTGATAGATGTCCATGACTAAGCATTACAAGAAAATTCATGATTAACTACAAAATTTAGCTAACAAAATAATATTTTTAGTAGCTAACTCAGTTAAATTGTTATTAATTAACTACTGAATAAAATTTCTTAACTAATTTAGTAGTCACAGATTCGCTAATGAATTAGCTATTAATTAGTTACGAAATATAGGTACAAACTATTTTTGCAACTAATTATATCTAAACAATTGCTGATTAGCTACCGAATATAACTTCTTAGGTAATTTTTTTATAGCCACTTATTAACTATTAAATTAGCTACTAATTAGCCTATTTAAAAAAAACACTGATTAGTTATGAGTATAACTACAAAAAAAGTTCATAGCTAATTTGTATCTAAATAACTAATAATTAATCATAGTATGTAGTTACAAATTGCTCCTAGTTTATTTGAATCTTAATAGCTACTAATTACCTATCGAATAAAATTTCATAGCTAAAATTTTTAGTTATTGTTTAGCTTACTAATTAGCTAAGAAATGTATCTACAAAATAAAATTTCTTAGCTAAATTTATTAAAGTCTTGAAAGTATTTTCATTAGATTATATATATAAATTTTAAAATATTTTTATCTAAATAATATATAATTTTAACAATAATATATAATTGTTAAAGTCTTTTTATTAATAAGGGTCATGCTAATAAGTATCTTAAATATAATGCATTAGTTAAAGTGTAAAATCATATTTTAAAAAATATGCATTGAATGAGTTTTTAATTTTTAAACTAATTAATTCTTTAATTCATATGAAATATTTCTACCATTATAACAATAGTTATTAAACTCGGCTCAGTTATTGACTTGATCGAGACATGGGCCACCGGGTCATTGATTCATTCGATGTATCGAAAGAGACAAACAAAACTAAATTCTTGAATTTATAAATAAACAATAAAGATAATAATAATAGTACAAAATTATCTTAATTGTTAAACTAGATATACATTTTTTTATATAAAATTTTAAAAATGAAACTAAATTAAGATATATCTTAGTTGAAGCATGCATTTTAAAATTATATTTTATACATCTAATACATATTATATGTTGCACAATTAGACTTGAGATGTTGTGGTTTAGAGGTTGTCAGGTTGATTTAAAATTATAAGGTCTAGGTATCAAGGTATGGTGAGAATATTTCTATCTTGTTTTTTTATTTTATTTTAATAAGTAGCTAATCCGTAACTAATTTAGTTTGTTACTAATTAACTTCGAAATCTATACAATTCTTGTATTGACGGTAACATAATGTATCTACGGTTATTTTCTAGCTAGTGGTTACAAAAGTTGCAACAAATTTACTCTTCTAAGAAGTTACATCCACTGCGTGGCAATTTTTTTTGGCGCGAATTTCTTTTTGGCTTCACTTCTAGGCCGTTTCAAAAATATTTTGCGACGGAAAATGCCATGGTAAATTTGCGACAGAAAATTCCGTCGCTAAGTTTTTTATTTTTTGAAAAAAGATACTAGAGCATGAGCTCCGCAGTCGAAAATACAAACCGAACGTTGAGAAGAAGAATGAACGGTTGAGAAGAAGAAGAAAGAAAGAAAGAAAGAAAGAAAGAAAGAAAGAAAGAAAAAGAAGAGAGAGGAGACAAAGACGAAGGAGGAATCCCTTAGATCAGAGTTGGACTTCGTCGGAGATGGAAGTCATTAGAGTTGGAGCTTCGCTAGAAGTCATTGGAGATGGATGTATGGCGAGATGTAGGGTGGTGTTAGAAGAGTGATTGGAAAAAGTTAATGGAAGAAGAAAAGATTGGAAGAAGAAGTGAATGGAAGAAGAGAAAGGAAGAAGAGGAAGAAGAAGTGAATAAACAGAAAGAAGTGTATGAAAGAACGCACGGGATTAAAGAGAAACAACAGTTGTGATCTCTCTAAGGTTGATCCGCGTCACATGCCATCTACCAATCAAATTTTGACACGTGGCGCCAAAAATTAGCGGCGGATATTTTCGTCGCAAATATTAACCCAAATTAAAAAAAATAAAAAAAATACTTTCATTTAACGGTTAGCGATGGAAATTTTCCGTCGCAAACCTTAATTAGAGACGGCTAAAATGGAAGAAAAAAAATTCGCGCCAAAAAAAATTTGCGAATAACCATGACAAATTTGCGACGGAAATTTCCTTCGCAAATATTTTGATAAATTAAAAAAATATTTTGAATTTTTTTGTTGTATGGTACCCCATTTTCTGACGGCTAGGTCCGTCGCTAATATGCGACGACCTAGTCCGTCACTAACCACTGACATATTAAAAAAAAAATAGGCCCCAATTTGCGATTGCTGGATCCGCCACTAATTTACGACTGCCCAATCCGTCGCTAACACTCTCACATTAAAAAAAAACAAATAGCTTCCATTTTGCAACGGCCCAGTCCATCGCTAACGCTCTCACATTAAAAAAAATAACAAAAAACAAATAGCTTCCATTTTGGGACGGCTGGGACAGACGCTAATTTATGACGGCCCAGTCTGTCACTAACTACTAAAATATTAAAAAAAAATGGCCCTAACTTGTGATGGTTGGGTCTGTCGCTAAAGCTCTAATATAAAAAAAATTGAGAAAAAAACAAACAGGCCCCATTTTGCGACGGCTTGGTCCGTCGCTAATTTGTGACGACTCAATCCGTTGCTAATGTTATAACATTTTTAAAAAAAAAAAAAACACGGCCTCGTAGGACGGATATTTCCGTCGCAAAATTAGCAACAGTTTTTTCCGTTGTAAAAAGTATATAATTCGTTGCAATTTCGCGAAAGTCACGGGCCATCACAAATGATTTGTCGCTAAATTGGCATATTCTTGTAGTGACTGTCTTGTCCTTTTTCTTCCCTATTGACTCTCCAGCCACAGCGCTTGAAACATCCACTGGCACTGCCACACCACCACAACGACAACGCCTGGAAACTCCACCGACAGCACCACACCACCACAACGACATTGATTCATCAACGACATACTGCTACTACAATATCAATTCTCCAAAGGAAGGGGGATTTAGAAAAAAACACAGAAAGAAGGGACGAAGAACACATGTGCAATTAGAAGTTAAGTGCATGATGGTAACATTGACAGTGGCGTAAGTGTGCGATGGTGACGGTGGCGTGAAGTGCAGCAGTGATGCTGGCGTAGATGCGCGGCGGCGGTGGTGACGGTGGTGAAGTGTGTCGTGGTGACGATGACGGTTGCAAAGTGCGACACGGTGATGATGGCGTAAGTGTGTGTCGATTGTTGTTTGATCAAGAAATTAAAAGAACAACTAGGAGTCCTACGCCAATTTGGTGTCCATGTTATTGACTTAGGATTGAGCTTCGCATGCTGCTCATTAAACAAGGATCATGCGCCCTGCTGTCAGATAGAAACAACCTCTGCCATTGAGTTAAATGGAACCCTCAGTGCTTACTTATATCAACTTAATTAACCAAGTAATTGGGTACCCCATGTTAAGGAATTAACTTGATATATCATCAGTTTTTTTTTGTGGGGTTAGTAATTATGCTTGTATGTAAGCATATTTAGATTTGACAAGACAAATATGGAGCCTGTAGCCATTGAGGGTGAAGCAATGGAGTCTCGTGTTTGAAGATAAGAGCGAACTTGATTAACCCGCTATGCTAATACCATAGACTAGGTACTTGTCTTGGTAACTATGATGGCCTCTAATACGCACCTAATGCCCGAAAGGACAGTGGTATTGATGCTTGACATATGACAAAATCAACTTTGTAGGGTTTAAATGCACTAGGGAATTATTCTTATATTAAAGGACATTTGCTCACACAACACTAAGTATAGTACTATAATTTATGAGTGTGCTATGCTGGAAAACTCTCAAGTATTACCACTTGAACTCCTTGAACTTGAAACAGTTGGGTTTGCTAAATGGACTTGTATATATTGTTTTGTTTTTATACAAGTGTTGTGTTTGAAGAAAGTTTTGGCTATGGAAAGACCTGGTTTTTAAGTGTTCCGCTGTGAACCACCTCTCATTCCTAGGAAATGATTCGATACACACTTGTTGTTTGATTTGTTTTTGTGTGTTTATTTGATTTGAATTAAAAAATAATAATAATTGTTTGATTTTTAAATTTATTTAGTAAAATAAATTTTTAATTTATTTTTGAATCTAGAATTGATTTCATAATATTTCAAAGTTGTAGTTAGAAATTGAATGGAGTATTGTTTTTAAAATCAATCTGAGTGCAAGACATTTGTGCATAATTTGAACAGGTTAAATAATTAGGACAATTGAATGTTTTGATTGAGGTAATAAAACCTAAAGCCTAGTGAGTGTGTGCAACCACATAAAATGATGAGAGTCACATAGAGTTTGTTAATTGATTTTGCCATGAATTTTTTATTGCTATGAAGCATTGGATATATTGAAATGATTAAGGCATAGTTGCTTCGGTATTCGAACTCGAAGCCAAAAAGCCAACACATTACAAAAATATAAATCCCCTAAGAATTGCACCCTAAGCTTAAATGAAAATTCATTTTCCATACCTATGGACAAATAGCATTTGTGAATTTTTATTGGGTATCATTTGGAAGTATGATGGTTGGTATTGAAGAAGCTATTTTGACAAGATTCTCCATTGAAAAGAACTGAAAAAGGCATTAAGTGTTAAAAGATAAATAAATAAAAAGAATGCTTGAAAACAAAATAAATAAAAAGGAGTTTCATGGAAAATGTGTAAATAGTTTGATTTAAGTGATTGGCAAAGTTAAATTCAATGATCTCAGTGATGAAAAAAGAGAAACACTTACTTTGTTAAGATATTGAGAGAATATTCCCTTAGCTAAAACTATTTGAATTGTTGTTCTTATTTTTCTTGTTTAAATAAAATGCATGTGTGTCTTGTCCTTTGGATTTGTGAATGGTATCTCCATTTAGGATCTACTTTACTTTGTAAATAGATTGAATCTCTTCTAAATGATTGAATAATTTGGAATTAATTTTTATTAAATTGTGTCCTTTTGTTCTTAAATTGAATTACTTTGGTTGAGGACAAGCAAGATTCTAGGTTGGGGAAATTTCATAAGAGTTAGAATTAAGTGATTTTTTCATGAGTATGCACTTATTTGAACTTAATTGTTTATATTTGAAGTTGAGATCCCTTCTGATCAAGAAAAATAGAATTTATAAGTGTGTTTTAGAGAGACAATTACATTCTGACAAAAATGGATCTCAATTGTATGATTTGCAAGTGAATTTGAAGAGAGGATAAAATATTGGTCATTTGAGGGGCAGTTGGTGCGCTTAAGCGCACGATAAGGCACTTGAGCGCGCCATCCTACCTAACTTGACCTAGTTTTTGATGTCAAAGTTACCTATGTTGACGTGGATAGCATAATTTGTGCGCTTAAGTGAGCTATAGGGCGCTTAAGCAAGCCAAGTGGGGGACAAAAGTGTGTTTGGCGGAGAACATCCCATTTGTCATTACATGTGGGCTTAAGCGAGCTAGGCAGCATCCATTTGTGAGTTTAAACATCAGAAGTTACTGAGAGATCCTAGAGAAAGAGAGAGAAGGCGAAAGGTCTCTAGAGTGCAGGAATGGCTCTAGTTTCACTCTAGTAATCTCTCGGAGCAATGAGATTGTAATCATCAACTCTTGTATTATTTTGGTAATTTTTATATCTAGCTAATGATCTTTGATCTTATATATTCTAGTAATTTAATCCAGTTCTTAATGCATGGTTCTATAAGGCCAATAGTAGCATGATTTTGAATCTATGATATAGTAGGAATGTATATTATAGATTCTGATCTGAATTAATTACTTAATATGTGATAATCTTGGATTAGCTATTAACACACTAAAGAATAGATATGTAAAGATTAATTGCTTGTTAATACTTGGTTATATTGCTAGATTTATTACTTATTTTTTAGAGGAACTGATATATAAGGAATCTATCTTAGATCCTATACTTGAGGAATTTGTATAAGATATCTTTAAGTGTTGCATCAAGAAATATTAATCCGATACCTATATGTCACTAAGTTACTTGAATTCATATAAGTTTGATATTCAATCATTCCAGGTTTTGAACTCTAATCCAATCACAATCAACTTTGACCTAATTCATTCTTTTATTTATTTTTTTATATAATTCAAACAATCAATCATTCATTTGTACATAGACCAAACACGTTTCTTACGTAAGAATCTAAAGTGAAATCGTTATTTCCTTTGGAACGATATCTGGTGTTATCACTAGATTATATCTGGTTGGATATTTTAGTTATGCTTTCGGTTTAATTAGAAAGTTTGATAATATCTTTTTTAAGTATGTTCCCAAACTTGAAAATGAAATTGCTATTGAATTAGTTCATAAGGCATCCAGATACGTAATTTTTTATAAGAATTTAGAGGCTTTGAGCCAAATTAAAGGTAGACTCTCTATTAGTCAAAATTATGTTTATAATTTGTGTGCCGCACACAAAGATTTAAGAACTCGTATTATGGCTTACCTTGAGACCCTAATCATCCTACAGATAGGAAATTGAGGTTAAGAGCCATAAACTTTGTGATTTGTGGGGATAATTTGTACAAAAGGGTATTGTTCAGATGCCTAGATAAATCAGAAGCATTTATTGCTTTAACTGAAGTTCATGATGGGATTTGTGGTGCTCATCAGGTAGGAGATAAGATGAAATGAATTTTAAATAGCTGCAATTATTATTGGCCTTCCATGATAAAAGGTTGTCATCAATATGCCATAATTAAACCATGGCCTTCCAGAGGATGGACTCTAGATTTGATTGGTCAAATTAATCCTGCTTCTTCCAAGCAGCACCAATACATATTGGTGGGGGTTGACTGTTTTTCCAAAAGGGTGGAATCTATACCTCTGAGAAAAGTAGATCAACAAGACAATATTGACTTCATTGAGAAGCACATTATTCATAGGTTTGGAATTCCAGAAACTACTATCACTGATCAGGGTTCTGTACTTGTTGATCAGAAGGTAACAAAGTATGCTAAAGAAACTGGATTCAAGGTTTTTAACTCAACTCCTTACTATGCTTAGACAAATGGTCAAGTTGAGGCTATGAATAAAATTATCATTGGTCTGATCAAGAAGCATGTGGGCAAAAAGCTAAAGATTTGGCATGAAACTTTGAGTCAGATTCTTTGGACTTATCAAAATTCTCCTAAAGAGGCTACTGGGTATTCTCCATATAAGTTATCTTACGGTCATGACTCATTGTTACCTTTGGAAATTAGTTTGAGTTTTATTAGAGTTCAAAGACAATATGAACTTCCTATTGAAGATTATTGGTCAATAATATATGATGAATTAAACCATTTGACTGTTGAAATATTAGATGCTTGTGAGAATGAGACAGAAAGAGAAAGTGGCCAAGTTTTACAACAGAAAGATCAAGTTTAAAAATTCGGAAAGACCTTTTGAAGTTGAAAAAGTCTATTCTGGCAATGCTTATTCAATCAAGTTGATTGGTTTTGATCAAGTTTATAATGCTAAAAATAGAAATGATTTAAATGCTTTTAGAACAATAATGTGTTAGACAAGTGTTCCTTCTAATTGATAAAGATTCTTATCAGAGTTCTGATTGTAAATTAGAGCAAATTAACTAAAGAAGCAAGGTCAAAAAAGGTTCTTCATATGGGATCATTATATATATATATATATGTATACATACATGCTAGTGAAGAAATTGTTTAGAATGTAATTAAATTACAGACCCAAATAGAAAAAAGAGGCATTCAAGAAAGAATAGAAAACAATAATTCAAAATGGGGGTTCTTTTAACATGTCTCTATGAAGCTTTATGAGTTCTCCCATCCTAATAGTCAAGACTTCGAACTCAGAGGATAATTGTTGGCTTTTAGAATTGAGAGAAGCCCATTCATCAATATGTTCTTGAATTTTCTATTCTAGTTTACTCTTGTGAGAATCACAACCGTACAAATCTTTGATCAGAAGTTTCTTTCTTTATTCTGTCTGCTGCAACTTTTTCTTTGGTCCTTTAATTTCCTCATCAAGGAGTTTTATTTTTCTTCTGCCAGCATCTTGTGTCTTATCAATATCCACATAATAAGCTTTGGCGTCAGGAATTTGATTCTGGATATCTATTGTCTTTTGATTGATCAGGATCTTCTTGGACTTTGAGGTTGCTAGTTTAGATCTCACTCGTAAATATTCCTCAAAGATCCTTTTTGAAATTGTCTAGACACAAGTTGATCAGATGGCTACCAATTGAACTCTATTGCTTCAGTATGTAGGAGATCTTCTCTGAGAGGTTATGATTTATAACAATATCTTCTAGAGATGCAGAGAAGGCTAGACTTCTGAGCTTAGTAATTAATTTGTCATAGTTGAGTGGAGGCCGACGTGAAGAAGCTCTATGAGTACAAGACTGTGTAGGGTAAGATAGTGAATGATCTACCTAAGAGGGGTGTGAATTAGGTAGAGTTAGGATTTTAGATTTTACACGCGGAAGCTTTCCAAGATTATAAATCCTCCTAAATGAAATGATAAATGGATATGTTTAAAGATAACCAATGAGAATGCTAGTTATGGGTTTATCACTCAAGTGTAATGTGCTTGTTTTATGATGTTTGCCTTACCGTTAAGTTCAATTCACAAGGTATTAAATGGAAAATAAAAGTGTGATATGTGTGTGTTAAGAAAATAAGCTAAAAAGCAATAAAGGAGAAAAAATACAAACGATTTATACTAGTTAGACGTTCTAACACACCTACATCCAATCCCAAGCCTAGCTAATCACTAGTTTGAGTTTTTCACTATTCACACAATTGTCAATTATAATAGTTTTTAGAAACAAGATTCACCCACACCTAGGTAACCTCTATCCAAACAACTATTTCACCAAGAGAACACCTTCTCAATGGATTTGACAAATCACTCAAAGCTCTTTAGGATTTTTCAAGTCACCTAAGCTACCCTTAGGATTTTTGCTACCACCAAATACTCATCTCTTTGGATTTTCCACCAAGAGACTCACCTCTTTGGATTTTCCACCAAGAGACTCACCTCTTTGGATTTTCCACCAAGAGACTCTCTCTTGGATTTCCATCTAAAGATACTGCTTTAGTGATTTTCACAATCCACTAGAAGATATTTTCCTAGCACAAGCACACAATGCCTAAGTCACCCCGTAGGACTTTCACACAAGCTACTCAAGGGCACCCCTTAAGATTTATGCCACAATGCACCAAAGAATCCTCTTAGGATTTCAATCAAACACCTTATGTGCACCACACAAGGCAAACTCTTTGGGCAAGCTTCACTACGCCAAAAAAAAGCCTTTAGTAGCGGTTTTTTGGCCTATGGCAGCGGTTCCCAACCGCTGCTAATGGAAGCGATGCTATATGTGATTCCGCCTTTAGCAGCGGTTGTGGAACTGCTGGTAATGGGGAGCATGTAGCAGTGGTTGAAAGTGTAACACAGGAATTGGACCGTACCTTTTAGCAGCGGTTCAGATTGAAACCGCTGCCATAGGGCTATATCTTTTAACAGCAGTTATGCCTACAACTGCTGCCATAGGTCTTTTTCTTTTTATTTTTTCGTATTATTTTCTACCACATAAAGGGTGTTGCGAGATTCAAACTCGTGACTTCTCGCATCCAAAGCAAGAATCATACCACAAACACCCAATAGTAAAAAATTAATGTACCTGATTATTTTACATGATTGATAAACAATTTAAGACAACAAAAGACTAAGAAATATATAGGCACATGCATATCCTATAAGCACCATGAAATTTATTAAAACGAGCTTTTAATAAATTTTAAGTCACTTCCACATGCATATCCTAATCATCTGAGTCAGCATTGCTTTTGATGTTGCTTGGTTTATGGGACTCTTGCTACAAATCCAAACAAAGAATTGTTGATTATCTGCACAAAAAAGAAAAAGATGGATGATATTCCAGTAGAAAATTTTATACACTAAAATATTAACAATAGACATATTAATAGCAGACAGACATAGCAAGAAAATGAATTCATTTCTACCGCAATGAACATACCTCTGAATTTTGTGGAAGCCATAGCAGTAAGTACCTTCAACACTTGGATAATGGTACTGCATTTTGATTCTTAAAAATGAATAGGTATAACAAGAAACATATATCAAGTATGCTTCATAGTAGAACAGACAATGTGGAACTCCTTGAGATGCTTATGTGGATCCTCACCTGCAAGGCCATGAATCTTAGGCAGCAAATGGATTAGTCCAGTCTTAAGCACAAATGGAACATCCTCATCAGGATATTGAATACACAAGCTCTCATATGTGAAATTAGGTGCAATCAGCTCCCTAAGAGTCCTTTCACATGGAGGAGGTTGAGCCATGTTATCAAGATATAATTGATCAGAGAATTCGGAAACAGAATCACTCAAAGCAACAGAATCAACTAAACTAACACTATGAAAAGAGTCAATAACTAAAGATGGATTCCTACTTTCTCTAACTAAGCTATGGAATTTCCTATCTATTTCAGGGTCAAATGGATGCAAAGGACGTGGGTTTGCTCTAGTCATGCACTATATGCAGCAATACAGCAAGTATCAGAAATAGCTACACATAGGGGTAAAATTGGAAATTCAAATGAAACATGAGAAACCAACTGAGAAAATGCATCATTCTCATCCTAAAATCATCAAAAACTACCACAAAAATTTTCAAGTCAAATTTCAAAGGCTAACTATATGAACTACCTAAAAACAGATTCCAAAAAAAATAAATAAATAAAACTTCAAAAATAAAAAAAGAAATAGAAAACGGCCTTTTTTTGGATTTTTAGGGGGCAATTCCCAGCATAGTAGGGAAATTCAGATACAATGGATTTTTCTACCCAAAATAAAAAAAAAGAGCACTCAATTCCGAGTTGCAGATCAAAAGTTATTGTTGGCAGAAGTTTACGCCTTAAAATCTTCGCCAATCTTTTGTATCTCACAACCTGCAACACAGAAAGGGGTGGGCCTTTTTCTAATCTTAATTATTAGATGAAAGAAGTGTGGAAACCAAATTTCATGCAAAAATTCCATCCACAACTATATAAACAAGCACACCACCCAAAACATGCAATATTGAAGGCTATGAAGAACATAACAAAAACGAGGCAAAAACAGGGGAACTTTAGCAAATCAAGACCACAACCAAACACTCCAGAATGAGATATATGAATTCAAAGCTACCAAAAACTACTCTAAACTAAGCTATACTACTATTACTAAAAACTATACTAGAACCTTTTGTTAGGAACCGATGGTCCTCGGCAACGGCGCCAGTTTAGTCGAAGCCGTATTCAGTCAAAATATTACAATAAACTGTATTACTAGGAAGCAATCCTAGGATGTCTCCCAAGGACCATCATTCCATAAGAGGTTCGAGCACATGGTGTTCATACAAAAAAGGGATGGTTTAGATAGATTGCAATTAAATGTAAATAAAGACATAATTAAAACAGATATGTAGATTAGTAATAAAAGTAAATTAACTTCTTGATTCGATTACAATTTCACTGATCATTGGCACAAAAGATAATCCACTCAACGTAATCCCTAATTGAATTCCAGAATCAACAACTATGCGTCACCAATCTTAGACTTCCCTCCAAAAAGATGTTTCATCAAATTATGTTTAGAAATTAAGCATCTCTAAATTACTCCTAAGATTGATTAGTACAGAATAGGAAATCATTGAATTCATGTATAATTAAGCATTGACATGCACCATCTAACTTCTATTACAGAATTAACCAAACCAAGAAAATTGAAATTCATTCATCAAATGAAATCAAGATCATTAAGCATGAAATAGAATAATATAATGAACAAGAATCAAAACAAAATTAGAGATAAAGAATTAGGAAGAACAGAAACGTATTAAGAACAAAAGCCTCAAAGATTCATTGCAATCTCTTTAAGAAGTTAACCAAACGGTTTTAGCCATCCATGGAAGGTTCAACACCAAAACGAAATTGAGAAAGAACGAACAAGAGCATCAAAACTGAAATTTTGCAACGGAATAATTGAATGTGAGTAGTAATTGTCACCAAATTAACAAAGTATGATTTAAAATAAAACAAAAGAGAATAAAATCTAATCCAGGATGTGGTGAATTCGAGAATAATCTTCTCTTCAATCTCCAAGATGTGGTAAATCCAATAATAACCTTCTCTTCAATCCCAAAGATGTGGTAAATCCGAGAATATTCTTCTCTTCAATCTCCAACATGCTCTCCACCAAAATTGCCTCAATTATGACCTGAAATTAATAATGAACTAAATTACGTTAATTATATCTAAATTAAATTAAATTCGAATTAATCATCCAATAGTGCTCAAAATAATAAAAACATGTCAAGAGGAAATAATTAGGCCCAATTACTAAATAATATGAGTACAAAAAGCTGTTAAAATGTTGGTAAAATATGACTTATCACTTTGCCTATGAGTATAACAAGAAACATATTATAAGCAAAGCATTAACCGTGTAGTACACTAACTTGACTTATCTACTGATCACCTACTGAACTTGCAATGAACGGTGAAGATTACATTCTAGTGCAATAAAATTCTCCAATCAAAAGTTGCTGAGCTTGTAGACGAATATCAGAAAATAGAATTCATATATGTTCACTTGTAAACACTACATGGTAATGATTGAGGATAAAGGGTAAACCAATTGATACTTTTATGTGCCATTTAGATAAAGGTTCGAATCAATTCTTACTTGCTATTTCTACATCTGGGTTTAATCTTTTGATGTCAACTTGTGGAACACTTATCGGGGAGATGCAAGATACCAAAGGCAGTAGGAAGCTGAGAGTCCGGTTCAGACATGAAACTGAGCTCACCAAAATGGAAGCCCTTCTAAGCAGATACCTCAGACCTGAATATATAATCAACATGCTACTTTAGTTACCATAGCAACAAAGCTTCACAATAATAAAGCAGCAAAATCATTGTTTAGATTACTGTCATCTAAGAGAAATCAAAATTTTCTTCCACACATCTCAAGCAAGTAATATACAATACAATTTCAAGTAGTCCAGCTACTTCAAAAACAAACACTTTCCAAAGTTTGAGTGAACAATAGAAGTAGCCAAAATAATAAAATTAATCAAAGTTAGTAATGATGAAACAAATGGAGATTTCCCCACAACTTGAAGAACTGATTTAGATTAGGTCAACAATATCGCAGTTGAACATATAGAGGAGGCTAGCATATAGGGATGCCCCACCCTAGGTTTTGGAAACTAAAATGATAAAGGTCTAACCATACTTTGAAAAACTTGACAGAACATTTTATTGAATATAAATTTTACATTGTATAAGATACCAAATTATCCAGCATTTCTCTAAATTAAAACTACTAAATTAAGCAACAAAAATATACTGAACTTTAATATGAAAAAGTATACAGTGAACAAACAAATTCAGTGCTAACCTTTTTTATATCGTATTTTCCATGTCTTAAGTTCTGAAAACATAAAATGAGCAAGGCAGAGATGACACACGAGCCTGAAATGAGCACAAATGAAACTGGAATAATTTTAACATAAATAAAAATGTAGAAATTGAAATAACTGAAAACAAAACCTAAGTCTGAAATTCGTTGAGATCTGAGTAGCAATAAGACGAAATAAGAAAACATGCTTCTATAAAAGAAACTAGAAGAACATACCTGAAGTGCAATTACAAATTGTAAATGGTATAGATTCAGTTTGCAATTCTAGTTGCAATTAAGCCTCAGTTTGTACACTAATTTAATGTGTCTGTATTTTAATGCTGAAATTCCAGTTGCAAATGCCTACCCCATCCCTGTCCTTCTCTCCAGTTCCTCAATCTTTCGCCCAACCTTGAAGAACAAAGGGATTTCAGTAAACCCTAATGGAGAGGAGATAAATTCGAGGTTAGGGTTATTCAGTGGAAGTTTTAAATGAGATATTTGTGAAGCTATGTAGAAGACGAGGGCGAGGAGAAATTTAACGGAGAAATGCGATAAGGCTTTGTTTGACAGAGCGAGAGAAAACATATGGAGCGAATGAGCTAGATGAAGAGCTTTAGAGAGGAGAGGAGGTTTAGGGAGAAGGAGAATGAGCTTGGTTCGTGTTTCTATGGCAAAAATGAATAGAGACACGCGGTTCTTCTAGGGAGAATGTCTGAGGTTCAGGGAAAAGGAGAAAGAGCTTGGTTCGTCTTTCTTAGATTGCTAGAAAGAGAATGCGGGAGGTTCTCAGATTGCTAGGGTTTGTGTATTATTTTTGTTTTAAGTTCCTTATACCAACGTTTCTACAGAAGCACTACATATACAAGGGATGCATGTTTTTTATGCCTATAGCAGCAGTTCAAAAAAGGAACCGCTGGTAAAGAGTATTTTTAAAAAAGAAAATAGCTTACGACAGTGGTTAACCCGGAACCGCTGGCATAGGTTGCGTTGGCATAGGGCAAATCTAGCATAGTGCCGATTGCCCCCCAATCTCCTTAAATTCACTAAGGAGAAGATTATGGGTTACAGGTGCCTAGCACTTGACCTACTTGCACAATCACCAAAAACAAGAATTCAATTCAAATTACAATGTCACCAAATTACAAATCAAATCAAAAACAGAGAAATGGAAGGAGTTCACCTAGAATATCACCAATTGACTCATATGAAGCATTATTTTTTAATCAACCATGAATAATTTCAAAGCTAGATAAATTGAATGTGAAACCCCAATGATTATCTTGAAGATTAAAGCAAGGATGAATGAAATCTTGATGCAAATCTCAACCAATCTCCAAATTGATGAACCTACATGAAAACTTTGAATATGAAACCCTAGAGGAGCCTTTAGAGAGGTTTTAGAAATTGAAAAATGATTCATTCTCTTAAGTTCCAAAACCTAAAACCTCTTTAAATAGGGTTTTTAGCAGTTGTACATTGATGTATATAGCTTCTGCATCGATGTATATAGCCAATTTTCTCCCCTTGGGTGCAAAACTACATAATCTGAGAATTTCGGCCTACGTACATCGACACACACCTTTTCTGCATTGATGCACACAGCTCAAATTTTCCCTATGCACACAGTTTTTCAAAATAGAAAAATTTCAACAATGTACATGGATTTTATGCACTTGTACATCGATGTTGGCAACCAAAAAACCTTCCAAAACATCAAAATCACTTTGAACTTCAAATCAAGCATGTTCTAAGATAAAACCAATGATCAAACTCATTTCAGAACACTTTGAAAACCTTTGATCAAAGAAATAAAAGGCTATTTTCTAGATGCAATGCATCAAAAATTCGTCAAAAACCTTTGATGTTATGCATGCATGCTATATGAAGTTTATTTGGAGCCATTCAATATGAATCTAGTTAGCCTATCTAATTCATGATCAATCAAACATATGGCAATCATATAAACCAACTCATGATAGCACTCTTTACCAAAAACTAAACAATCAACCTAGATTTAACTCTAGCAAACAATACAAAAAACATAATCTTCATTTGTTAGCTTTGACTTCTCTTAAAGTGAAGCTTTGCCTTGTTCCTTCTTTGGTTCCTAAGATCCTTTGTCTTCATCAAAACACATGTCTTTCAACCTTTTGCATCAATAGAATGTATAGTCTGACAAGAATAATGGGCAACCTTTCCTGATAAGATCAAGTTCAGAGATGCAAGTTCAGATTTCTTTGTAGAGGTTTAATAGAAGCAATATCAAAAATTATAGAGGTAGAAGGATCCTCTAATGGTTCTATAGTTTCAGATAGGGGGTATATCCACTAGAAGGTGAAGGAACAGTTCTGATGGGAAAAGCCACAATATGTTAAGGCAGATCAAGGTTGTCCAATGTAGAACTAGAAGATTCAACTCTTAACCGAAGAAGAGGGTTGAAGGTCACAATTGCTTAGGAACTAGGATCTACCCTTTGAGGCTCTATTGGCCCTTCTATCATCACTGGACCTAGAGAAGGAGAACTTTATGCTAGAAACTCCTTTGACCTTCTTTCCATATCAGCATCTTCTTTTGTAGGCGAGTTGGATGAAACATCCATTCCCTCCTTGATCTCCTTTAGTATCTTAGCCTTCTTTGTAGCTTGTTCTTCATATGTCTAACCTGATTTGTATGGGATACTCTAAGAAGGACCATTAGCCAGATGAATTAAACAAAGATTCCTCTGAGGCCTCCTCTACAGAGTTATTTCCTAAGAATCTTGATCTTCTTCTTCCACCTCCAGATGGATAGTCTGCCAAGGGTCAGATGTAGCCATTGGTTTATCCACCAAGGTAGCCCTATGTGATTGATACAAGAATGCATTAGTCGAAGTGCAGTGTTAATAAGTTTTAAATAGAACATGATGATAAAAAACACTTACCCTTGTGCTACTTTCATAAAGGGTAGGTGTTGTTGACTTATATAGTCCTCTTCTTCTGAGGTACATGGGATTTGACCTCTGATATGATCCGTCAAAGTAAGGGAAGGAATTGGACCGTCTAGGATTAAACTTTGCCGGAAAAATCCTTGGATTAATGAGGAATGCTTGGCGCTAAAATGAAGGGGAAAATGATGTGTTTTGGAAAGGAAAAATTGAGGGAATTAATGGCTTAAAATGCTGGAATTTTATGGGTAGTTTTAGGCTTGGGAAAATTGGATTTAGGAATGCTAAGTGGAAGGTTTAATGATGGTTGAAGGTAGGAAATGATAGGGAAAATTCTGGGTAGTTTTGGAAGGAAAAAGGATGGATTTTAAGATGAAACTAGGATGTTTTTAAGGGCTAGGAAGTGGTGCAAGGTATGGGAAGCTTTGGGTAGGTGTTCTTGCTTCTTTTTGTGGTTTTTGGATAAAAGAAAGACAAAGGAAAAGGATGGGATCAAGTGGAATCACACCACTTGAGGGAATGGCTAAACACACAAAGGGTGGATACCTTTGATAAGCCTCACTCAAGAACAAAAGAGAGAATCTCTCACACTTATATTAACTTCAACTTGTGTGTTTTACAAAGGCAAAGCTCATGGCTATATATAGCCTAAGGCCATGGCTTGTGATTGGCTAAAAGTGGACCACTAAGTGGCAACTAAAGGTCTCCACTAAGCTCTCCACTTTCTCCTAGTTATTAAGTCCACTAAGGCATACAAAAAGCCACCAAAGTGACGCACCAAAGGGGGTGATGTCATCCTCATGACATCATCTTCATGACATCACCTTTTTGGCTCCATTTTGGGCTGATTACACTTAACAAAAAAACTAGGAATTAGGTCCTCTAGTTGGTCAACAAAAAACAACAATTTGGACAACCAACTTACAAGAGTTTGGACTTTTATTTAAACTTAGAAAAATGCAATAAAAAGGGTCTTCAAAAATGCCTCATGTAGTCCTCTAAAGTGTGGCGCCTTTAGTCCTCTATTTGGGCCTCCATTTGGGCTTGGATGCAATTTACTATTTGGGTCCTTTCTCCTTGGGCTTTGGGCTTGAATTCCAGAAGCATAGTCACCAATTGATGAAGAGCTTCCTTGGCTTTTCTTGCTCTGGCCCTCGTCATAGGTCCCCCTAATCCCCCAAGTGCTCCTTTGCCCTTGTCTGCGGCTATGTCCTCATCATTCTCCCCCTCTTGAAAAGGATTTGTCCTCAAATCGGACTCATCATCTGCATCAAAGAGAGAAAGGTCAGACACATTGAAAGTAGGACTAACATTATATTCACCAGGCAGCTCAATTTTATAAGCGTTGTCATTTATTTTTTCCAGCACTTGGAAAGGACCATCGCCTCTAGACTGAAGTTTTGATTTCCTTTGATCTGGAAACCGTTCTTTCCTCATGTGTACCCAAACCCAGTCTCCGGGTTGGAACACAACTTGCTTTCTCCCTTTGTTGGCCTGTTTGGCAAAACTTTCATTTCGCCTTTCAATCTGGGCTTTGACCTTCTCATGGAGCTTCCGTAGATATTCCGCCTTCGCTTGCCCCTCCTTATGCTGAAACACAGAAAGGTTAGGCATGGGCAACAAGTCAAGAGGAGTTAGTGGATTAAAACCATAAACAACCTCAAAAGAAGAACAATTAGTGGTACTATGAACAGCCCGATTATAAGCAAACTCAACATAGGGTAAGCACGCCTCCCAAGATTTCAAGTTCTTTCTCAAAAAAGTTCTAAGCAAAGTTCCCAAAGTTATGTTAACAACTTCAGTCTGCCCGTCGGTTTGTGGGTGGCAAGTGGTAGAAAATAGCTACTTTGTGCCCAACTTGCCCCACAAAGTCCTCTAGAAATGGCTTAGGAACTTAGAGTCCCTATCACTGACAATACTCCTTGGTAACCCATGGAGTTTTATAACATCTTTGAAAAACAGATTAGCCACATGGCTAGCATCATCAATTTTTTTACAAGGAATAAAGTGAGCCATTTTATACAATCTGTCAACAACAACAAAAATGGAATCCTTGCCAGTGCTAGTCTTTGGCAATCCTAAAACAAAATCCATGGATATATCCATCCAAGGGTGCTCCGGAATGGGTAAAGGTGTGTACAACCCATGAGGCATGGTTTTGGACTTGGCCCTTTTGCACACAATACATCAACCACAAAATTCCTGTACATCCTTTTTCATATGGGGCCAATAAAAATGTTCTTTTAAAGTATCCAAGGTCTTTTGGACCCCAAAGTGCCCCATCAGACCTCCCTCATGTGCCTCATTTACCAACAAAGTTCTAGTGGAACATTTAGGCACGCATAATTTGTTATCTTTAAAAAGGAATCCATTATGCCTAAAGAATCCATTTTCAGAAAACTTTTCGCAAGCCTGAAAAATCTCACCAAAGGCTTCATCATTTTCATACATGTTTTTCAAACTTTCAAGACCAAGTAATTTTGTTTCGAGCATGGATAGCAAAGCATGTCGTCGGGAAAGAGCATCGGCAACTATGTTCACTTTCCCCTTCTTATGTTTGATAACATAAGGAAACTGTTCAAGGAACTCAACCCATTTGGCATGCCTCTTGTTGAGCTTGCCTTGTCCCTTGATGTACTTAAGAGACTCGTGATCACTGTGAATCACAAATTCTTTGGGATAGAGATAGTGTTGCCATGTTTTCAAAGCTCTTATCAAGGCATACAATTCCTTATCATAGGTAGAATAGTTAAGGGTAGGACCACTTAACTTCTCACTAAAATAAGCAATTGGATGGCCTTCCTGTAACAACACGGCCCCAATCCCAACATTCGATGCATCACACTCAAGTTCAAAAGATTTTTCAAAATTCGGCAAGGCGAGTATAGGAGCATTTGACAATTTTTGTTTCAGGGCATTAAAAGCTTCCTCTTGTTTTTCGCCCCATTTAAAATCAACATTTTTTTAAGCACTTAATTGAGAGGTGCTGCCACTGTACTATTGGTCTTTTGGGATTGACGATGGATCTTTCTAGGATTTGTAGGCAAAAATTAGAATTTTGGAAAGAAAGTAGGCAGAGATAGGCACTCAAAGAAGGAAAGAATGTTAAAATTTTGGAATTTTGGGAAGAGATATGCTCTAATCATTACACATGGAAATTAGGGAAAAAGGAACCAATAAGATCCTCTGAGGATTTAGTGTAGAATGGTGCATGAAGAGAGAATCAAGGATTTGGCGATTAGCTTCAATTTTAGAAATTATGGTGGAGAAGAATGGTGGCTACGAAAATATGGAAGAAAGGAAAATTTAGGTGTTTTGAAATTTAGGGATTTTAAAATTAAAAATAAGAACATGATGAAGAATAAGAGAAATGGGGAGGGAATTAGGAGAAGCAAAGGTTAGACGTCACACAAAGGAAATGGATATCCTTTGACAAGTCTCAGCACTTGTTTCACCCAAGAATTTCAAAGAATCACTCTCATTGAACACAAATTATCTTTTATGCCTAAAACTCATTCTCTATGTTGTTCATTCATCCATGCCTTCAAATAAGCTCAGAAATAGTTACACAAGTAATGAGAGTTGAATACCATTCACTCTTCTTAGTTCTAGAATTGTAACATACAAGGAATCCAATGAAAAACACTAAAACATGTGAAAAACGTTGCATGCTGTGCAGCAGCTGTGCCTGAGCACCCTTGGGAGCAAGCTCAGGCACAAGAAAATTCCTTGCTCACTGTCTGGGCGTGCATGAGCTCCCCATTATGCATACTCAAGCGCAATAAATTCTCTTGGTTGATGCCTAGCCGCGCCTGAGCGCCCTACTTTTCGTGCTTGGACACAAATTTTGCACTTATTCTCCTAAAATTAAACGTTAAACAAGTAATTCAAGTCCTAACAACCTTATTACAAGACATAGATAAAAAATACAACAAATGATCCTAATTTTAAAACACTAATCTTTTTAGAAACTTGAATCTTCATCCACCATTGAGCATAGCACCATGTCGGGTTTCCATCTTCTTGAATGAGACTCATCTTTAACGCTTGTTACAACACTTGTTGTAGAGCCTCCTTTTCCTTCTTAGCTCTTGCCCTTGTCATAGGTCCTCCCAATCCATCTTTTATTTCTTCGTGATCCTTGATCTTGCGCATGTCCTCATCACCCAGGCAGCAATTCATAGTCAAAATATTTAGAAACATTTTAAGGCTTCGTCTCTTCTAAGAACAAGGTCAAAGCGTCAAATCCTTTGAGTCTGCAACCCATAATGAACTTTCCTTCTCTGATGAAGAAGGGAATGGGGATTGATTGAATAGTCCTAAATTGCCTAGATACAAAATTTATGTTGCAAAAGTAGAGTTTCACTTCTCCTGTTGTAGTAGGGAAAAAAGATGAGTCTTTGATAGAGGAAAATAGCCCATATTTTATCTGCTTCAGCCTAATCAACAACATTACCTCTCCTTAATGGGGCTATAAACCAAGCAAGGACAAACCTCCTCAGGGCAAAGCGTGTTTTTCTTAAGCTGTTCATACTCATGTTCATGAACTATGAGTAGTAATTCCTGAACTGATCAGCAACAAGAGGATCAGACAAAACAGACTTCAGGTAGGCTAACCTAAAGCCTTCTGTCTTTTGACACACATCTTTTCGTGTTGTATGCTGCATCTAGTCTTAAAAAAATGCATTGAGCCAAAGTTGCATAAACCATAGAGATTCTGCAATGTTGGTCAAAGCTTTGCCACTCCTCAACAATTTTGAAGCCTCGGAATGCATTAAAATCTATAACAGTAATGTAGGAAGTTATTCATTCTGATAACCATCTTTGCCACGTTAAATGATCATGACTCAAGCCATGTTCTCACACATATCAAAGGCTAGTTAGTCAAAACGAATAAAATTTACCCTCTTTAGTACCATCAAAGGAAAAAAATTTTGGGGCATCTATTGGGATAAAATAAATTTACCTTTACCAAATGTGATTAGAGGTTATGAAGAACTTAAATTAGAATTTTCAAGTTAAAACCATAATCAGGAAAAGTTCTGACCACGGATCAGAATGATTTATGAGAGGTTGCTAGGTCAATATTCAGAATACCCTTATGATAAGAGAGAAGAGTATATTCCAAAGGGCAAAAGCATTACTCATTTGACTTATCTTCAGTAACCATGGTTTGGTCAGAGACATTTCCTGATTAAACGAAAATCCTATAGATCATAAACTTTGATGATTAGAGTCATTCTAACCTTAGTCAGAGAGGTTGTTTTTAATGTTTTATCTCCATGTTTCAAATGGACCAATTGTAAGAAGATCAAAGCCTAGTCAGGATACTTTCTGATCATATACAGGTTTTTAATGCTTTCTAACCATCATGGTCATAACTTCAAATATATGGTTAGAAAGGTTCTTAATCTCAGAGATGTATGTTACAAATTTTACAGTGGAATTTTCTCTAAGTATTTAGCCATGCATAGGGAAGCAATTGGGGACAAACTGCAGAAAGGACACGTGTTCTGCGCACAAGGAGCAGTTTCCATTTCAAACACATGGACAGGTCTCCAATGATTGGTAACTAACGCGCCTAAAGAAATATTTTCACGAGATTCATAGTAATTAATCATTGGAGGCTTTTGATTTATTGATTTTTTTTTGTCCTTTTCTTTTAACCGCTTTGTTTGGTTAGAGCACACTATAAATACGTCCTTTTGTTGTACATAGAGAAAAAGAATAAAAAAAGAGTAGAACATATGAAAAATACTTGTAAGCAAATAAGTGATTTATGAGAGATTCCTGGAGATACCATGTTCCATATAGAACAGTGCATAAAGATGAAACCAATATTCTTCAAACACAAACTAAGGTAATCTATCCCACCTTCTGACACCCAAAGCCTTCTGAGTACGCCTACAGTCACACACATCGACGTGAATGATGCCATGGCTAACAACAAAGCAGGACGGGTTATACGTATTTCCATATTAACCCCTTTGAGTGTTAGGTTTCTTGTCTGAGTCCTTTAGTGTATTTTCATGTACCATAACAGAGTATAATCAAGTCTTCTTTTTTATCCTTATTATATTGTTATCGTTGTTAATATTTAAATGCTTTTCACAAGTTGTTCATTGTTATTTTTGGTATTTTGACTTACTGTAATTTGTTCATAGTCAGAAATCTTATATTCAAAATAATTTTAATTATGTATAATTTGTTTTAATTGTGACTAAACATCTAAGAATGAACATTAAAGGAACAAAATTTCCTTCCCCGAATTGAGATCTGGGAATTATTTGTTTTGGCAAAATACATGCTAAACAGCAGCATCCAATCACTATAATAGGACTGCCATTTGAGTTTCTAAGCATTGGATTCTATAGAGAGAGTCTAAAGAGAGAGAGAAGTGGAAATGTCTATAGAGTGCGGACACGTCTCTAGTTTCAGTTCTTCGATATTTTCTTAGGTATCTGGAGTTTAAAGAAAAAAAGGAGAAGAGGAATAAGCTTGGAGCATGGAAATGACTCTAGTCTTTTTCATCTATCAATTCTAATGTATATCTAAATCTCTTAGAGAAATGAGATTGTAATCATCTACACTTGTTTGATTCTAGTAATTTACAGATATAGGTTATTATCCTTGATCTTATATATCTTGGTAATTTAATTATGTTCTTAATGCACGCTTCTATTATATAAGACCAATAGTAGCATCATGTTGAATCTCTCTTATAGCAGACATGTATTTCTAGATTTTGATCTGAATTAATTACTTAATCTGTGATGATCCAGGATTAGCTATTGACACGTTAAAGAATAGATATCTAAAGACTAACACTTGGTTATAATGTTGGATTAAATTCTTATATATTGAATTTGAAGGTATCGGTATATAAAGAATCTATCTTAGATCTTATACTTGAGACATCAATATAAGATATATTTAAGTGTTGCTTCAAGATATATAAATCTGATACGTATATCTCTAAGTTACTTGAATTCATATGATTTTGATACTCAACCATTCATATGTTTGATCTCTAAACCAATCACAATCAATTTAGACCTAAATCATTTGTTTTTTTATATATTATTTGTTTATATAATTCAAACAATCAATCATTCATTTGTACATAGACTAAAAAAGTTTATTAAGAATTCAAAATAAAATCCTTGTTCCCTATGGAATAATATCTAGTCTTATCACTTGATTATAACTTGACTCTAGTATACTTGCCGGATGCCCAATCAAGTTTCTGGCGCCATTGCCGAGGAATGGTGTTGTTTTATTTTGATTTTGAAAAGTTAATTTGTTTAGTCATTGTATAGTTCTTTTGTAAATTTTTTCTTTTGTACAAAGTATTTGATTTATTCTTTTGTATAGTATTCAATTGATTCTTTTTATATAGTTACTTGATATTTAATTCTTTTCCTTGTCTGATCTTTTCTTTAGTTCTTTTATGCACTTACAAGGTAGAGCACCCTAGCAGAACAATTGTCGTTTGATCAAGAAATTGAAAGAACAACTAGGTTGAACCGAAGAAAAGCCAGAAAGAAAAATCCAAGAGATCAACAAGGAGATCCTTCTAACTCTCAAACTAATATTGACTTAAATCAACTAGAAAGGACTGATGGAGGTCTATCTCATAATCAAAATGAAGGTACTGATGAAGTACCTCAAGTTGTTCAACTAAGAGAATAATTTTGGGAGACTTTGCTATTTTTCATGGACCTAGACATCAATCAAGCATAGTCATTCCATCCACTGCAAGAACAGTTTAGATTATGAGAATCCATATACGCATATGGATACTTTTTATGAATTGGTTGAAGCAATGGGTTTTGATGAAACTTAAGAAGAAGATGCTTATATAAAACTATTTCCTTTTTCTTTAATTGGCAAGGCAAAAGAAAGGTTAAAATCCCACCCTAATCAAAGCTTAACTAATTATGATGATCTAGAAGAAAATTCTTGATTAGATTTTCCCCACGAGAAAAAAATATTAGTGCTAAGGCTGATATATGTTCAATCAAACAAGGTGCTGATGAATCATTATATGATGCATGGGAAAGATATACACTATGATTGAAAAAGTTTCCAAATCATAGATATGAAATTGTAGATCAATTAAATATGTTTTGTAATGGTGTCAAAACTGATATAAAAATTATTTTGGTTGCTACTGCTGGAGAATCAATGATGTCTATTGATGTAGAAAAGCCACTAGAATTATAAATTCTTTAGTTGTAGATGATAGACATGCTCAACATGACATGAAAACAATCAATAAAAGAGGAGAGTCAGGCATTCACACAAATGATGTTATCTTGGCTCAGAACAAAATTCTGACTTAATAGATAGAGGCACTTACAAAGCAGATGGCTAAACTTCCACAACAACTGCATTATGTGACCAATTCCCCTAATCAACATCTAATTCTGAGATGTGATTTATGTGCGGGTGATCATCAAAATGGTCATTGTTCTTATCCAGAAAAGAATAAAAAAGAATTACACTTTGTAAACAATCAACCTCGTCAAAGTAATTTTTCCAATAATTTGTATGCTAACAATTTTTCACTGTGTTGAAGAAATAACTAGAATCAAGGTTATGGTTGGAAGCAAGAAGCATGTCCTTTTGTCAAACCACCTCCATTATAGGAGAGGCAAACAAAATTGGAGGCTCTTAAAAAAATTTATGCAGACTTCAATAGCAAATAAAAAAGAATACAGAAGCTTCAATAAGGAATTTGGAGACTTAGGTTGGTCAATTGGCAAGAAATTTTTCAGAACAGACGACTACTGGACATTTCAATTCCAATACTCAGACTAATACCAACGAGCACTGAGTCTATTACCACCCGTAGGGGTGTAGTGATTGGAAAAGGGATAGGTGATAACCTGATTGTTGTTAAAAAAGGTATTGATGAAAAAGAAAAAGGAAGTTAGAGTTAGGAATAAAAGAATGAGAGTGAAGAAGAAGAAAACAATTAAAATAAAGATAAAAATAAAAGTAAAGATAAAGAAATGACAAAAAGAAAGATAAAATTGAAATTGAAGTTCCACAATTGACAAATCTGCCATATCCTAAAAATCTTTCCAAAAAGGATAAGGAAAGTCAATTTGCAAGGTTCATGGATATTTTCAAAAGATTTCATATTAACATTCTTTTCATGGAGGCTATGGAGAAAATGCCCACATATGCTGAATTCATGAAAGAACTTCTTTCTAAAAAGAAGAGATCCACCGATGAGACTATGGATTTGTAGACATGCTGCAATGCTATCATTCAAAAATCCTTTCCTCACAAGTCAAAATTTCCAAGTAGCTTTACCATTCCAGTTATCACTGGTGTTGTACCTGTTGGAACAACATTACAATATTTAGGCGCTAGTATCAATTTGATGCCCTTATCAATCCTGAAAAGAATTAGAGACTTAGAGGTAAAACCTACCAGGATGACTCTACAATTGGCAGATACAACATTGAGGTATCCTTACGGTCTAGCTGAGGATATGTTGGTGAAAGTTGATAAATTTGTGTTCCCAATAGACTTAGTGGTCATGGATATTTAAGAAGATGCTGAAGTTCTAGTCATTCTAGGAAGACCTTTTCATGAAAATTGCTAAATTCATCATTGATGTGGATAATTGAAAGTTAAAGGTTAGGGTACATAATGATGAAGTCAAATTCGATGTGTTTGAAGAAATGCAACATCCTACTGACAACCAACAATATTTCATGATGGATGTTCTTGATTAAGTTATTCTAACAATGAAACAAGTGTATAAAGGGTGTGCTTGGGTACACAGCTTAATTAAATGCTTATACAATAAGCTTTTTTTAAATGAGAGTTTTTTCATCGACAAGAATGTAAAACTTATTTGAATATTCTAAAATCAGCTTATTCTAATAAGCTACTCTAGGAAGCTTATGAAAATAAGTTGAAAACAACATATAGGAACCCATAAGCTATTTTTATAAGTTGCACATAAGCTCTTCTAACCAGAGCCAAAGCCAGTCAATTGGAAATAGCTTTGCTCAATGCTTGTGAAAATTTTCATGAAGAAGAAGACAAAGCGATTGATGAATGCTTGAAGGAACTAGACTCTTCTAAAGAGATTTCTTTTGAGGAAATTCAATCTAAGAAGTTACCTCATGACATGTTGATTGAAGAGAACATGTTAGAACTAAAAGTATTACCTTCACATTTGAAATATGTTTTTCTTGTAGAAGGAGATAATAAACCAGTTGTAATTAGTAATGCTCTATCCAAAGAAGAGGAAGAACAACTCATTTCTGTCTTGAAGTCTAATGAAGGGGCCATAGGTTGGACTTCATCTGATCTCAAAGGTATTAGTCTATCCTATTGTATGCAAAAAATTCATATGGAACAAGATTTCAAACTTATTGCACAACCCCAAAGGAGACTAAACCCAACTATGAAGGAAGTGGTGAAAAAGAAGTCATAAAATTTCTCGATGCAGGTGTGATCTATCCTATTTCTGATAGTCCATGGGTTAGTCCATAGCAAGTAGTTCTAAAGAAAAGAGATATGGCTGTAATATGCAATGAAAAAAATGAATTAATCCCAACTAGGACTATAACTGGTTTGAGAATGTGCATTGATTATAGAAAACTGAATCAGACAACAAGAAAGGATCATTTTCCTGCTTTACCTTTCTTGGATCGAATGTTGGAAAGGTTAGTTGGGCGAACGTTTTATTGTTTCTTTGATGGTTATTCAGGATACAATCAGATAACTATTGTGGATCTTTTTGACCAAGAAAAGACTACTTTTACGTGTCCTTTTGGGATTTTTCCTCATAGAAAGATGTCATTTAGGTTATGCAATGCACCAGCGACATGTCAGCATTGCATGCTTGCCATTTTCTTAGATCTAGTGGAGAAATGTATGGAAGTTTTCATGGATGATTTCTCTTTCTTTGGAACGGTGTTGAAACGGTGTGTTAAGACAAATCTTGTTCTCATCTAGGAAAAGTGTCAACTTATGGTGATTGAAGGTGTAGTTTTAGGTCCCAAAATCTCTACCAAAGGGATTGAAGTTGACAAAGGCAAAACTGAGGTAATAGAGAAACTTCCACCATCCACAAATCATAAAGGAATCCGAAGTTTCATAGGACATGTTGGTTTCTATAGGCCTTTTATAAAGGATTTCTCTAAAATTGAAAAACCTCTAACCAATCTATTGAATTAGGATACGCCATTCAAATTTGATTTTTCTTGTTTGCATGCTTTTAATTTTTTAAAGAAAAAATTGGTTTATGCTCCTATCGTTGTTGCTCCTGACTGTTCTCTTGATTTTGAATTAATGTGTGATGCTAGAGATTATGGAGTTTGAGTAGTATTGGGACAAAGAAAAGCTTTGATTTTCCATGCCATTCATTATGGTAGTAAGGTTTTAAATGAGCCACATGTTAATTATGCCACCACAGAAAAGGAATTGCTAGCCATAATGTATACACTGAAATTTTTTTTGTCTTATTTGATTGGCTTAAAAGTGATTGTTTATAGTGATCATGTTGATATTAAATATCTGTTAACTAAAACTGATTCTAAGCCTAGATTGATTCGCTAGATCTTATTGCTTCAAGAATTTGATTTAATTATAAAAGATAAGAAAGGTAGTGAAAATTTTGTAGTGAATGATGAAGTGACCATAAAAGAAGAAGAAATCCAAGATGAAATTCCGGATGAAAAACGTTTAATGGTTCATTCAAGGTCGTGGTTTGCTGACATGGATAACTTTAAAGCTGCATGTGTCTTACATGATGAGTTGAATTGGAACCAAAGAATAGAAGTTTCTAAGGGATTCCAGAAATTATGTCTGGGATGATTCTCATTTATTTAAGATTTGCGTTGATGGTTTACTGAGGTGATGTGTCTCAACTGAAGAAGCAAGAAGCACCTTATGGCATTGCCGTAGTTCACCTTATGGAGGGCATTTTAATGGAGAAACAACTATTGCCAAAGACCTTCAATTTGGTTTTATTGGGCTAATCTTTTGAAAAATGCTTACTTTTTTGTGCTGCATTGTCATGAATGTCAAATAACAGGAGGAATATCAAGAAGACATGAGATGCCACTAAGCAATATTTTGGTGGTTAAAGTATTTGATTGCTAGGGACTTGCCTTTGTAATTGCGTCCTCCATTTTCAAATGAAGACATCCTTATGGATGTGGACTATGTGTCAAAATAGGTAGAAGCAATTATGTCTACTAATGTTGATGTTGTTGATCAAGAGGGGGCACACCAATAACACTCTTGATGATGCTTGTTTTGATTAAGACAAAGCTCTTGACAACTTAAGGGAAAGCTTGAAGAAGGATCAAGTCTCAAGTAAACATGTCAAGGCAAGATGACAAAAGAAGAAGAGGGACAATCACAATGTGAAGAAAGAAGACCTTTGTTTGATTGTTTGCTAGACTTTTTATAGGTTGTGTGGTTTATTTTTTCTTTTGGTAAGGAGTTAACTTTTTTTTTGATTCATTTGCTTGATTGCTTACTAACTAGCAAGTTAGGATTACTTTAATTGAGTTGAATGGACCCCAAATTAACCCTATGGATCATGCATTGCATCATACTTAAAATGGTTTTGAAAACACTACTTGCATTGCATTTAAAAGGTAGAGCATTTCCTTTACTTGAACAAGAATTTCTAAGTGTTAGAAGTACTCAAATAAATACATAAAAGAGGGAAGGAAATGTAAAAGCCAACCAAATATAGAGGCTGAAACAAGACCAACCCTTAAAGAAAGAAAGTAGTGAAACAACAACCACCCACCAAAACTAGATACAGAAAAAGCGTAGACACCAACCAAATTCAAAAAAGTCAAATCAAAAGGAAGCTAAACACGTTAGGAAGTTTAAGAACCATGATGTAGAAGATATTGATAGGCATTTTCCTTGCTTGCAAATGCACTAGTTAGTTTAAAAAAGAATAGAGGTGAAAAAGGCTATCGGATCCACAGGGACTATGTTGTAAGAGTATCAAATCCCCAAGACTCTCCCTAATTGGACAGTTGAAAACATATGTTAATAGTGATTATGCATGAATTATACAGCAAGTAATGAAAATAAGGTAAAGAATCAAAGAAAGAAGAGGTTAGGGTCATGGTTCAATTGATCCTTCCCATATGTAATTATCCCCTGAGTTTCATTCAAGTCCAATCTCATCAATTGAAGGTATTAATCCACAATTATAGACTAAGTCTATTCCTAGATTGTTAGCCCCTCTGTTTTAACTAAAACCCCCTAATTCCTTAGGCCAATTTTAGAGAAAACAAGAAAGAAGTGGATTTTCATAAAACCTCACAACCTACAAGTTCTATTCCTAGAATCATGCAAGATTATGGTGAATTACAACAGTTCCAATACAATTACCAATTCTCCAATTGCCTAATTGCATCTGGATCATAATCCCATTTGACTAATTCCAGTGTAGCACTCACGTCGGAGGCAATCCCACCAAAATTGAATATAATCAACCAAGAAGAAGCATTAAGAGAAGACGTAATCACTCAATTGACAAGCAAGAACATTGAATTACAACTTAGGTTGAATTACATAGTTTGGGATCGAAATTCCCAATTCCATAACCAAAAAGATCTAGCCTAACACAGTAAAGATAAGAGAAGAGAAAAAAACCAAAGAATAGGAGGAATCCATGAGATCTTCAAAGTCTTGCTTCCACAAATCCTTTTTAGAGCTCAAGTACACTCCAAGAACAGAGACAAGTGAGAAGAAGGAGGAGAATCGTGCTAAAAACACATAAACGATCCAAGGATGTCTAAAAATAACTAAATACAACTATATATAACAGGGGCAGCGCGTGCTCACGTAGCATTTGGGCGTGCTCACGCTGCCCTGCTTGATGCTTTCTTCCTTCCTGCTTCCATGTAGTGCGTGCTCACGCAACATTTGGGCGTGCTCACGCGCTCTTTAGCTGCTTCCATTCTCCAGGGCGCGTGCCCATGCAAGATTTGGGCGTGCTCACGCTCTAGTTCCCGAGAGCTATTTCCATCCAAGCGTTGGAAACTTCCTCTTGAGCGCGAGCACCCTCAAAACAGGTGTGATTCCTTCATGAATGAGCGTGAGCACCCTTGGATTGGGCGGTTCCTTGCTTAGTTCACTTCTCTTCAAGCTTTATGCCTTTTTCCTTGCTTGGTTCTTCAATCATCTCCAACTCTTGATCCTAGAATGTCAACAAAACAAGGATCAAAAACTGGGAATTTATTAAGAAAACACTACAAAACTAAAAAGTCTATCCTAAACCAAAAAATTCCAACAAATGAGCAATTTCCCATAGTTTTCTTGCTTGTCACTAAACTACACTAAACTACACTAAAAACAAGGTGAAAATAACCCCTAAAACATAGATAAGTGGACACTTATCACAACCCCAAACTTATCTTTTGCTTGTCCCCAAGCAAATACAAAATCAAACTAAGGGGCAAAACAATTGGCATAGCATCCATCCTAAGCTCCATTCAAGACTCCTCAAGCACCTATACACCTTAAAATCATGCATGCATCTCCATAGAAAGTCACACACTCCCTCATGTCATCAAAGCACAAGTTGACAAGATATGAAACAAAGCAATCAACTAGGAATGTGGCACAAGTCATGTAGAAAAGCAATGCATCAACAATCCTCACAAGAATAAAGTGTATGTCACACATCACTCAAGTGTTTAGACTTAGAATCAATGCACTCAAATCAATTATGTGAGGTGTGGAATCTTGAAATTTGAGATTGCCCTCTAAGTCTCCACCACTAGAATTCACATGCCTAGGACAAATCAAGAGGTCTACATATGGTTGTAATGGGGCTTAGGTGAGGTAGGTGAAATATGAAAGGATACTAGCTAAACCACATACACATATGAACAATGGAATGCATGAAATTCTAGACTCTATATGCAAAAAATTTGATGGAATGGATACAAGGGATGGAAAAAGGGAAAACAACAACACAATATACAAAGACAATGCTAGAGTACCAACTCTTATTTATTTATTTTCCAACCTCTTTTCCAAACTTTCCTTTTCACTTTGTTTCTTTTTCTTTGTTTTTCGCAAAATTTTGTTTTTCAAATTTTGGGTATGCCTCTTTTCTTTTTCTTTTCTTTTCTTTGTACCTTTGCTTTCTTTCTTTTCTTTGTAGCTTTGCCTTTGTTGGTACGTAGTGTCACAAGATGGAACACAAGTGGAAAATCCAAGATGAATGAATGAATTCATGCATGATGGTCTATCCTAACACAAACACCCAAACAACCTTAACACAAAGTGTTGCCTACCCCAAACTTAGAATTTTGACTTGTCCTCAAGTCATGATCACAATGCACCCTCCACCAAAGATAGTAGAATCAACTTCCAAGAAAAAACAACCGAGACCCCAAACTTAGGGAATTGGCCGGTTCCCCAAGCAAAAACAACCCTAAACTTAGAAGAAAACTCTGCCCCAAGTGTATAACCAATGCTCTATGTGTGTACATGGTAAGGACAAATGATTTTTCACTTACTTGGCTTGTAATGAGCTAAAAATCAAGAAATGAAGGGAAAACCAAGGCTCAAAGGGGCTAGCGATGGATAGTGTAAGGGAGAAGGTTTCATTTGGCTCAGAGTTAACACAACAAAAGTGCCTCTATCATGTTAATCCTAGTATGTGAATAGCAATCTCAACCAAGGGCAAAATCAAATTCAAGAGAAAACCTCCATATAATGAACACTCAGGATAAGAAACATGTAGGAGGCTCAAAATCCTCAACTAGATTGCATGACTGTAAACATTGCTAATCCACATGAAACATGCCAAGCCTAGTAATTCTCACTAAAGCACATACTTATCAAAAAACACTTGTCAAACATATCAAGAGCATGCAAACTATCAAATAGAGATCATAACTCAATTCTAAGTGCCTAGGTCACAAAATTCATCTTTACTAGAAACAAGAATTGATGCTATGCCACTTCACAATCACTTATAAAAATCAACAAGTCTAGAAGTCCATCAAATAACCAATCTAATCAAAGATTTAGAAAAGAAGGGTTAAGAAGAACTCCCTTTGAGGATCACTTCCAAGCATCTTTGAGGTTTGCCACAAGGGTCCATTATACAATGCTTTTATAGTTACACACCAAAGCTACAAAACAAAAAACACAAGAAACAAACAAATACAAAAGATACAAAATACAAAAATAAAAGAGAAACAAGAAAAATTATAACTTATTACAATTTATTCCAAACAACTACTAACTACTACTACTACTAGTACCATCCACCATCCATGTTTTAATTATCCTCCTATACTCCTTCCTCATCATTTTCATCTTCCACCATCTTCTCCTTCCCCTTGGAACTACCGGACCCATACTCATAGAAACGGTTGGCCCGGGTGTACTCTTCTTGCGTAAATGGGGTGGGAGCACCTTTTTCCATGTTGATTCCTTGCTTGGCACCCATCAACCTCAAAAATAGTTCTAAGAACACATTCCTAATCATAACAGCTTTCATTTCCCTATCATTTGAATGGTCTACCTCCATCTTATAGTTCATGACATTGAGCATCTCATCCATTGAGAGTGTCTCAAAGTCCCTAGTCAAACAAGCCTCAACCGTAGGTGATACATCAAAGTAAGCGGCCGTAGGAGGATCCACCGTGAGTCTTGGAGCTGAGCTAGGAAGTGGTCGCCCATGATGTTGGCTCCCATAAGAGTTGAAAACATACCTATAGAAAAAAGATTTATCAATGGGACCATATCCTTTGGCTTCCTTTAGCTCTCTTAGTTCAATTCTTACTCCTTGCGAAGCACATAAGCGTGTGATGATTATCTCGTAATTTAAGGAGGCGGTTGTCCTCCTACAATCTAGGATCTCGGTGCTAATTGTCAACCCAAATTAATGGGCAGCTGCTTCATCAATACATAAGTACATAGAAGCCTCTTCTTAGTGATCGTGTTGGAATGCTTGATGGGAATGAGCACCCCTTGGACTAGTGAGCACCATAGCTTTCCTTTGGGAGTAAAGTACTTCTTATCCATGTGCTTGGCTGATTCATTTCAGGCATCCTTGGTCCATTGACCTTGACCATTGCAAAGAACTTTGCTGGTTTCTTCCATGTCTAGCATCCAATGCATTAGCTTCTCCAACTCAAATGTAGTGTGAGGTGCCATGGGGGTGTTGAGCATTTCATTAATAACGTGGGGATGGAAAGAGATTTCTTTACCTCTCACAAATGAAGTGTACTTCTCAATGGGGTCATTGTCATTGATCTTGAGATTGGAATATAATTCCATCACAAGCTCCTCATATGCTGGACCTTCCAAAGAGCATAGACCCTTCCACTTTCTTCTTTTGAGAGCATTGTAAATCGTTAAGCAAGCATCATTGGTCTCCCTCTCTCCCGTGATATTAGGGAAGCAATCATCCTCAGTTATGATAAATTTACCTTTCCTTTAGATCTTTTTAACCATTTTATAAAACTCCAAATGATCAACTCATTTCAAGTATAGATAAAACGTGTATCGTCCACGGGGAGCACTGAACTTATTTGTTTAAGAATTGAGTCAAAAGGGTGTCAAAAACATAGTGAAGTGTAAACATATGATAAGAAAAGAACTTAATAAAATGTTAAATAAATAAAATGAAGAATCACCTGGGATTGAATTTCATTGCTTAAATTTGTTCATCTCAAAAATAGTTAGATATTATATATAGAAAGATGTATACTCAATGTCACAAGTGCATATATCTTTGCACTTGATTCTAAGACATTAGTTTTTAGAGCTCAATCTCTTGATGCTTAAGGAACTAAGTCTTGCTTTAAGCAGAGTATTATGACATTCATAAGAACTTTCATCTATCTCTAGACTAGAAGGTTTTATGAGAGTTTTCCTCAAATCCATTTATAAACAAGTTTCTCAACTTTGCAAATAAACTAAAAACATGGTAAAGATGATCAAGTTGAACCAAGAAAAGAAGAACAGAAGAAGAACTCCAATTCATATATAATAAAACAACTAGCAATTGAAAGTAACAAAAGATAAAGTAATTACATTCAATCCCGGTAGAAAGCTTAGCCAAACAAGGCCATGAACTTCAAGAGTAAAACCTAAGAGTACTAAAACTCTGACTAAAGTGATGTAACTTAGTATTTTTTTCTCTCTAAAATTCAGTATATCCCTTCCTTACTCAGCAGAGCTGTATTTATAGGTGTTCTGGACAAGAGTCTGGTACTCAAGCACCAGTTTCAGCGCTTGAGCGTTGTCTTTAATACCTGGTTAATGCGCTAGTTAATGCCACCAGCGCTTGAGTGCTGATGTGGCGCTTAGGCGCCAGAGCATTTATGCTGGTAGTGAGTAGCCTATGCTAGCCCAGTTCCAAGCACTCAAGCCTCATCACATCACTCGAGCGCTAGCTTCTTACATGTTCCAGCATATTGTACTTCTTATTTAGCTTCCAAAACACCTGAAAACACATTTCTAGAGTAAGAAAAATGATTATTTCTCACTTTTTACTCTTGAACTTACAAAGTATGGATTGGAGGTGAAATTTACACAAAACTTGTTATTATATGAGAAGAAAGTGCAAATTCTTTATTATATAAACACACTCATTTGCACTTATCAAACTCTCCCTAACCTAAGACTTTGGTTGTCCTCAAGCAATGTACCCCTAAAATAAAGAAAACAAAACAAATATGGCAAGTGTGGGTTAAGAATCAAGTGTCAAACTTCAACCTTCATGATATGCATGGAAAGAGTTAAGAAAGAAGTTATGATCACCTAATTTACAGAAGAAACGGACCAGTTTATGACTTAAGTGCAAAGGAAATTGTAATCAACCATTAACAAAGGTTCACTCTTAAACCTTACATGGTGTCAATTTTGCTCCATTCCTCAATGTCACTTAACTAGAATTTTGTTTTTCATTTGCCATCAAACCAATTCACAAAATCAATCATTAAATCAAGAGGTCTTTTCCAAGGGTTGTATTGAGGCTTGGCTATGAAAAAGAATCTTTGTTTTTCATGGTACGCAAAACAAGGTGGAGAATACACATTTATTCATCAAGACTTCCCCTCAACCTATTCTGCAACATATTCTTACCCCAATATTCCTTTCAATTACTTTTTATTTCCTAAGGCACCTTTTTCATCATTTTTTTTCTTTTCTTTTTTTTATATACTTATACACTTATATACACCATATAACTAAACAAAAGCTTGCCTTAGAACTACCATATTTACAAGAAATACTCGAGTTTTTCTTTCAGCCAAACAATTTTTTTCACCTTTTTGCATATCCCTTACTTTCCCTGAATAAACATTTTTCTCCAACTTAAAGGTAAGGAAAAAAAAATTCATATTGGCACATAGGGTTGAAAGAATATATCAATATGGCTCAAATAGGGTTCAAACAAAAGGTGTAATTTTTCGGCTAAGCTTTTTGGCCCCAACTCAATCATATTTACTGTGCCTCTATCATTTTTATGTTTCATTTCATCATGGCAATTACAAATTCAAACAAAATTCATTCAAGTTAACAAAGCATGACTCTCATACAATTTGTGGGATTCACTCAACATACAAGGCTAAAAAGGCTTGAACCTTGAAAATAATCTTTCACAATTCCCAATGCACATAAATCATATCATGATTGGTTAACTTTCAAATTAGTATTTTTCATAATTCCTCTTTTCCAATCCATGGAATATCATAAAAAAAAGTTTTTGCATACAACCAAAATCAACACTTGCCATTAAAACAAAACTACCATTTTATTTAATATATATATATATATATATATTTCAAAATAAAATAAAAAAAACTAGATTACTTTTATTCATAAAAAAAACAACTTAAACAACAAGAGAAACCAAAGAAAGAAACTACCCTATCCAAGTAATAAGTCATCCTCCTCCAAATAATCATTAATATCAATATCCCCATCACCACCAGACCCGTCATCCTCTCCACTACTACCATTTCCTTCACCCCCATCTCCAGCTGCCTCCCCTTGTGGAATTGGTCGGTCCCCTGGCCACTCCATATGAGCTGCAAAGGTGTTCGAGGGCTGGAAAATTGTTTGACCCGACATAGAATGCTGAGCCATGGAATAGTGTGAGAGGTAAAGGCTAGTCAACCCTTGATGTATGGCACTGAATTGCTTGTCATGATGATCAAGCCTCGAATTAATATGGCCCCACAAATCCTCCACTGTTCTCGAGGGGGGGGGGGGTACTTGCGATGGTGGAGCAGCAGGTGCATTCGGGTCCCTATTCGCACAATTGTTATGGAAATACTTCTTATCAATGAGCTCTCAAATTTTCTGGCTACAAACAACCAGAACTCTTGCATCTTCACACAAGCTAGTAATGAGAGACGGGAATACCAAACTTTGTTTCGTACCGCCTTTGTGCACATTAGCCAAAATCATATCAGAAATAATTCGAGCAAGATCAACAGTGATGCCGGGAGTCTTGATACAGCCCAAGAGATAGCATTCTTCAAGTGGAAGATCAGAGGGGTGGGACTTTGGACGCAGATTGGCAAGAATGAACGTCATGTTTGGAAACCACCATGTTTCCCCGGAGAACCTTGTGAGGAACTCCATTTCTGGTGGTTTCCGCAATTCTCCTATCCTCATAGCATATTCTCTCCAATGTCGTCTGAAGATCCAACTCCCCTAATTCCGCATGCGGGTGAAATCATCGATCACCCTTCACTTCTCTCGTGGACGAGATTGGTGAAATGACTCCTCCGCCGATTTTTTCGTTGATCCAATCAGCGGTGTACGACACCTGGATGCCCCGAACAATGGAGACATTCTCCCTAGACTTGCTTTCTTTTCCCCCAAAGGCATTGGCATAGAATTCCTTCTCAATGTTCACATCAAATATTTTCAGGAGCGAGGCTATGGGCCACCAGTTTCAGAGAGTGAGCATGCCGATGAATTCCTGACATTTTCCATCTCGTAGTTCAACTCTTCGCTCCGCGATGAAATTCCAGTCATCAATGACACGGAATTGTTCAGCCCTCTCCCTATCAATGAACATTTACGGGTTGTCAGAACCACCAACCTGTGATGAGGAACCTCCTCTCCTCCTTTGGGGGACTTCTTTCTTCTTCCTGGATGCAAACTCAGGCTTGGTGGTAGGGGCTTTTCCTATGTTTCTGTTCATATTATTGAATAAACTCCACAATTAGTAACAGAGTAACCAAATCATGATCATCTTGTATAATGATACAATGTACATTTGGGCTCCAAAAATGGACTATTTTCATAGATACTCACATATTACAGTTCAAGAGCATAAGAACTTCAAAACTCAAATTAATCAATTTTCAGTTCAGAATTGCAGAACATCTCTAAACAATGAAAACAGTCTAGAATAACAGACTACTTTTCAGCAGAAACCCAAATAAACATGTATTTATATCCCATATATTCAAGTTTCATGCTTTTAATCTCTTAGTTACAAATAAACATATGAGATTAAAGAAAACAGCTTGAAAAAATGAAGAATGGAGTTGCAGGATACCTGAACTTGATGATGATGATCAAGAAATTCACAAACAAACTTGCAGAACTTGATGATTTTGAAGAATTTGTGAGAGAAAATTATGTATTTCACGTAACAGAGAAGAGAAAATATGAGAATTTCACAAAATCACTTAATCTGCGTCGTTTTTAAAGCCAACATGTGACTGGTGCTTGAGCGCCAGTTACCAGCGCTCGAGCGTTGGTGCACTGATTACCATATCAATCGTTACGCTTTTCGGGCGCTTGAGCGCCACAATTGGGGCTCGAGCGCCAGCTGTAGCGCTCAAGACCCAGCTCAAAATTGTTGGCAGTGAAGAAAGGCCTTTTAGGTGTCTCTGGTGCTCGAGCGCTGATGCTGGCGCTCGAGCGGCAACATCTGACTCAAAAATTTTGAAAACTGCGCCAAATTAATAACCCTAGCGCATGAGCGCCAGGTTCAAAATTTTGATAGTGAAGAAGCCTTTTTCTGGTGCTCAAATTTTTATTTTCAACACAAAAAATTCTTTTAAAACTCATCAATTTTTTTATTATTTACTTATGAAACAACTAAAAATTGGGTTGCCTCCCAATCAGCGCTTGTTTAACGTCATTAGCTCGACGACTGTAGCATTGCTATGCTTCTGTTAAATTTATTATGGTGGTTAGCCACTCAACGTTACCACCAAGATACAACTTAAGTCTCTGACCATTAACCACCCAACTTTCATTTTTTACTGGGTCTTGAATCTCAACTGCCCCATAAGGTTTTACTTCCTGAATCCTAAAGGGTCTGGACCATTTGGACTTTAATTTTCCCGGGAATAATTTCAGTCGAGAATTATAGAGAAAAACATATTGCCCAGAACTGAATTCCTTTTTGACCAATTTTTTTATCATGATACAACTTCATTCTTTCTTTCTATAATCTTGAAGACTCATAAGCACAGAGTCTCAACTCTTCCAATTCATGAAGTTGTATTTTTCGTTTTTCCCCACTAGTTGTTTCGTCAAAATTAAAGTACTTTAGAGCCCAGTATGCCTTATGTTCCAATTCTACCGGTAAGTGACAGGACTTCCCATAGACTAACTCAAAAGGAGTTAATCCTATGGGAGCTTTGTAAGCTGTCCGGTACGCCCACAGAGCATCATCCAATTTTAATGACCAATCTTTTCTTGAAACATTAACGATCTTTTCTAAAATTCGCTTAATTTCTCGATTCGAGACTTCAGCTTGACCACTAGTTTGAGGGTGGTAAGGACTAGCAACCTTGTGTCTCACACCATAATGTTCCAAGACTTTTTTCAACTGAGAGTTGCAAAAATGCGAACCCCCATCACTGATGAGTACTCTCGGGGACCCAAATCTTGAAAATTCATTTTTTTCAAGAATGTCACTACCGTCTTTCCATCTGCTTTTGCACAGGGAATTGCTTCAACCCATTTAGAAACATAGTCCACTCCTACCAAGATATATTCATTGGTGAAAGAGGGTGGAAATGGACCAACAAAGTCAACTCCCTAGCAGTCAAATACCTCAACCTCCTGCATATTGGTTAATGGCATATCATTTCTTCTTGTCACTCCTCCGGTCCTTTGGCACTTATCACACTGCTTCACATATATGTAAGCATCTTTAAAGATTGTTGGCCAATAGAACCCAGACTACAATATTTTGGCTGTAGTGCTTTCACCATTAAAATGTCCCCCATAAGGTGAATTGTGACAATGCCACAATATACTTTTTAATTCTTCACGGGACACACACCTCCTCAGAAGACCATGTCCACCAATTTTAAATAATAATAGATCATCCCAAACGAAGTAAGAAGAATCTTTTAAGAACTTTTTCTTTTGTTGCCAAGAATATTCATCTGCAATGATTCCCGCTGCTTTGAAATTAGCTATATCCGCAAACCATGGCCTTTCTTGTATTAGCAAAAGATTTTCATCCGGAAATTCCTCGACAATCTCTTCTTCTTCGCTAGTCACCTCTGTATTATTGAGTCATGAAAGATGATCAGCCAAATAATTTTCACAGCCCTTCTTATCCTTGATGATTAAATTGAATTTCTACAGCAAGAAAATCCAACGAAGCAATCCTGGCTTTGACTCTTTTTTAGTCACCAGGTATTTAATGGCTGCATGTCAGTAAAGACAATCACTTTGGACCCTATAAGATAAGATCGACACTTTTCCAACCCATATATAATAGCTTGTAGTTCTTTTCCTGTAGTTGCATAATTAACTTGTGCATCATTTAGCACTTTACTAGAATAATGTATTTGGTGAAAATTTTTGTCTTTTCTTTGGCCTAATACGGCTCCAATAGCATACTCACTCGCATCACAGTTAAGCTCAAAATCCAAAGACCAATTTGGAGCAACTATGATTGGAGCCATAATCAAGTTTTGCTTCAGCCTCTCAAATGCTTCCAAGCACTTAGTATCAAAATTAAAAGTCACATCTTTAACCAAAAGATTGCTAAGTGGCTTGGCTATCTTGGAAAAGTCTTTTATGAATCTCCGGTAGAAATCGGCATGCCCTAGAAAACTCCTAACTCCTTTCACATTAACGAGTGGCGGATGTTTTTCAATGACTTCCACTTTTTCTTTGTCAACCTCAATCCCTTTAGAAGAGATCTTATGACCCAGCACCACCCCTTCTTCCACCATGAGTACCAAATTCGTTTAAACACATCTACCCAGCACAACATTCAGATTTTTTAAACACTGATCAAAGCTCTTACCAAATACTGAAAAGTCATCCATGAACACCTCGATACATTTCTCTACCAAATCCGAAAATATGGCGAGCATGCATCTTTGGAAAGTTGCAGACGTGTTACATAATCCAAATGGCATACGTTTATAAGCAAAAACTCCAAATGGACATGTGAAAGTTGTCTTTTCTTGATCTTCTGGGTTTACCAAAATTTGGTTGTACCTAGAGTATCCATTCAAGAAGCAATAATATGCCTGGCCAGCCAGTCTCTCAAGCATCTAGTCCATAAATGGCAAAGGAAAATGATCCTTCCGTGTGGCTTGATTTAATTTACGATGATCAATACACATGCGCCAACCGGTCACTATCCTTGTGGGGATTAATTCATTTTTTTCATTCTGAATAACTATCATCCCACCTTTTTTCGGGACCACTTGAAATGGACTCACCCATTTACTATCAGAAATGGGATAAATCATACTAGCTTCAAGTGACTTGAGAACTTCTTTCCTAACTACCTCTTTCATAGTTGGATTTAATCGCCTTTGAGGTTGGGCAACAGGTTTAAAATCCTCTTCCATATGTATTTTATGCATACAGAAAGAAGGACTTATACCTTTAAGACCAGTCAATGCCCATCCTGTAGCCCCTTCATTGGCTCTCAAAACCTTTAAGAGTTGTGCCTCTTGAGTAGAAGATAGTGAACTGTTAATAATTACTTGCTTGCCTCCCCCTTCATCTAAAAATGCATATTTCAGATGAGACGGCAATACTTTCAACTCCATCTTTTTATTCTGACTTTCCTCACTTGGTAAATTTTCCGGGACAAATGTCTTCATGGGGAGCTTGTTAAGAGTATCTAGGTCCCTCAAACATTTTTCAATCTCAACTTCTTTCAAGTCATACAATTCTGCATGAGACTTCATCAAGGCCTTTTCTAAAGGGCTAGCACTGCACAATTCTTGCTTCCCTAATAGAAATGCCTCTTCCATGACATCCACCCTAAAGGCTAACTGCTTCTCCTTTGGGTGCTTCATGGCCTCTAGAACATCAAACTTAACCTCATCATCTTCAACTCTTACCTTGAGTTGACCATTATCGACATTGATAATGACTCTTGCCATTTTCATTGAAGGTCGCCCTAAAATCAAAGGCACCTCCAAATCCTCTTCAATATCCATGATGACAAAGTCAACTGGAAAAACGAATTTATCCACCTGCACTAGAACATCCTCCGCTACACCATAAGGTAATTTTAATGACCTATCCGCCAATTGGAGAGTCATTCTAGTGGGTTTCACTTCCAAATCACCAATCCGTTTTAACATGGATAATGACATGAGGTTAATGCTTGCACCAAGATCCAATAATGCCTTCTCTACATGAAGGGCACCAATAGTAACAGGGATAGTAAAATTATTCGGATCATTATTTTGGTGATTAGCCAATAAAGCTTGGATAAATTTATTCAAGGTGTCTTCTAACTTAATGGTCCTCTCTAATAATGGAATAAATGGCGGCCTGTTAGATGAATTCGTTGAATTTTTCCAGTTTGTTTAATTCCGTCCTTGAGGATTCTTCCACCATTGTATTCCAGCATTAGAAACATTAGATTTAAAGGGTGAAGAAAAGAAATTTCCTCTTGATTGATTATTCACAAAATTCAACTCTTCATATTTTTGGCAAGAGGCATGTTGACATTGAGTGTATGAATGAGCCTCACCACACAATTCACATGCTCCTACTTGAGCTTGCTGATTCACTACTTGAACTTGTTGCGACTTAGACACCAATTGAGTAATAGCTTGACTCAAAAGCTCAATTTGCTGAGTCATGAGCTTATTCTGTGCCAGAATCGCATCAGAAGAATTTAATTCAAGAACACCCTTGGGCTTTGAGACTTGGCTTCTCGGCTGATGACCAGCTCTATCACTTGCTGCCATAGAAGTGATAATTTCCATTGCAGTCGGTACATCAATGGTTTTCAGTGACCTTCCAATAGTTGCAGTGAGATGGATTGTCCATTGATGGTTCAATCCTGCACAGAAGATATTCAGCTTTGCAACATTGGTCAACCCATGATTGAGGCATTTCCTTAACAACCTTTCATACCTGTCCTAAGCCTCATGGAATACTTCATATTGCCCCTGCTTAAAAGCAGATATTTCAGATTGCACTTGGATCATTTTAGAAGGAGGAAAGAACCTTGTTAAAAAGGCTTCTTCAACCTCACTCCATGTGTTCAAACTTTGACTAGGAAGAGTCTTGAACCATTCTTTCGAACCTCTTGTTCTTGGTATTTTAATGCATAATTTCGCCTTGCAAATGCCTCGATTTCGTCAATATACAATAACTTACCTCTTTGGCTTTTGCTACGAGTAAGCATACAACAACATTGGAACAATGGTGAGAATTAGGTACAAATATACAATTAAGTACAAAAATAATTACTATTCACAATTTTTACAAATCAACCCAAAGCTTAAAATAAACTATCGTGCTTCCCAGCAACGGCGCCAAAAATTTGTTAACCATTTTATAAAACTCCAAATGATCAACTCGTTTAAAGTTTAGATAAAACGTGTATCGTCCACAGGGAGCACTGAATTTATTTGTTTAAGAATTGAGTCAAAAGGGTGTCAAAAACATAGTGATGTGTAAACTTATGATAAGAAAAGAACTTGATAAAATGTTAAATAAATAAAATGAAGAATCACCTGGAATTGAATTTCATTACTTAAATTTGTTCATCTCAAAAGTAGTTAGATATTATATATAGAAAGATGTATACTCAATGTCACAAGTGCAAATATCTTTGCACTTGATTCTAAGACATTAGTTTTTAGAGCTCAATCTCTTGAAGCGTAAGGAACTAAGTCTTGCTTTAAGTAGAGTATTATGACATTCATAAGAACTCCCATCTATCTCTAGACTAGAAGGTTTTATGATAGTTTTCCCCAAATCCATTTATAAACAAGTTTCTCAACTTTGCAAATAAACTAAAAACATGGTAAAGATGATCAAGCTGAACCAAGAAAAGAAGAACTCCAATTCATAAATAATAAAACAACTAGCAATTGAAAGTAACAAAAGATACACTAATTACATTTAATCTCGGTAGAAAGCTTAGCCCTTCCTTACTCAAGAATAAAACCTAAGAGTACTAAAACTCTGACTAAAGTGATGTAATTTAGTGTTTCTTTCTCTAAAATTCAGTATATCCCTTCCTTACTCAGCAGAGTTGTATTTATAGGTGTTCTGGATAAGAGTCTGGCGATCAAGCACTAGTTTAAACGCTTGAGCACTGTCTTTAATGCCTGGTTAATGCATTAGTTAATGTCACAAACGCTTGAGCCCTGGTGTGGCGCTCAAGCGCCAGACCATTTACGCTGGCAGTGAGTCCTATGCTAGTCCAGTTCCCAGCACTCAAGCCTCCTCACAGCGCTCGAGTGCTGGCTTCTTACATTTTCCATCATATTTCCTTCTTATTTAGCTTCCAAAACACATGAAAATACATTTCTAGAGTTAGAAAAATGATTCTTTCTCACTTTTTACTCTTGAACTTACAAAGTATGGATTGGAGGTGATATTTACACAAAACTTGTTATTATATGAGAAGATTAGTGCAAATTCTTTAGTTTATAAACACACTCATTTGCACTTATTAAAACTCCCCTCCTAGACATTGAGGTCTTGAAGATACCTTTGTTTTCTTCCGTTCAGAATCGGCGATTGTCAAACCTTGGTCTTGTGTTGGTGTTGGAGGGCCTTTTGTTTGTGTTGGATGCTTTTGGGACTTTTGGATTTCTAGCCACTCTCATACTAGCGGTGGCCTTGAACCTTTTGTTGGATGCCTTTCCTTCCATTTCCTGAAAAAAATTATCTCAAGGAAAGTGTTAGAGAAGTGTTGATGTGGGTGCTCAACCAAGTGCCACAAAACTCCATAAATCACATGACTTGTGAACATGCAAGGGTTTGTGCTAAATCAGTGTTAATAAGCTCAAAGATGTGTATTTTAATCAAAAGAAACACAAGTCAAGTTCAATAGCACAAGAATTCAAAGAACATGTCCTTTTATAGAGTGCTCACGCGTGATTTGAAGTGTGTTACTGCCCCAAAAAATTTCTCACACCCCAGTGGCGTACTCACACGTGGGAAAGGCAACCTTGGTTCCTGGAGAGCGCGTGCTCACGCGAGGCTTATGGTGCAATGCTGCCCAAAAAATTTGCTCACGCCCTAATTGCGTGCTCACCCTCAGATTAAGCTTCAAATTACTTGATTTAAGTGTGCTAAAGTAAGCTTACCTTGCACTTACTTCTTCATTGATTGCTTGGCCTTCAAAACCTGCACCTTAAACTCAATTTATCCGAAGAGTTAAGTGTTCAAATCACAACAAAGATGCTAGGAATGAAACTAAGAATGAAACAACACAGGTTGCCTCCCGGAAGCGCTTTGTTTAACGTCTCTTAGCTTGACACATATGTCACATCATGGAGGTTTGAAGCCACGGACAAAGGATCCGTCAAAGTTATTCACAAAAGTTTGGTTTCCTTGGCCATGTGCCAATTCCATGGGTGATCTACAAGAATATCCAATGACTTTCTCATAATTTTTCACCAAACTTGTGGCCATCCAATCATGCTGGCGCCCTTCCACACAAGCAACATGCTTGCCAACACACTTGTTCTCCACAAAGGGAGAGTAATGCTCCTTTTTTACTTTCTCAATTTCCTTCCCACAACCTATCATTTTTTCTCTTAATTCTTCCAATAATCTTTCCTCTAACTTTCCACCTATAGAATTGTGGAAAATCACTGGTAAGGTGTAGCTTGCATCCATAAAGACACAATGAAAATTAGAGAATGATTGTTGAGGTGTGTTCAAAGAGTTTTCACAAGAAGCCTTTTCAACCTTGGAGGCCTTGTTATGTGGATGTTTCTCTTTTGCAGAGGTTTTAGATCCCTCATTGGCTATGCACTTACTCTTCTCATGACTCACTTCATTCTTTTTCTTTGGTTTTTCACAAAAAGAGCTTTTGATCTTTAATTTGAAGCTGAGTCATGATTGATTTTGTTCAATTCTTGAGCCAATGAGGTATTCACTACCTCTACATTCATACAAGAAGAGTTATCATTACTGTTTTTCCATGATTCAAAAACTTTAAATGTTACCTTCTCTTCTTGCACTCTTACCATCAGCTCACCTCCTTCCACGTTGATTAGAGTGCGTCCCGTTGCAAGAAAAGGTCTTCCTAGTATGATTGGGACCTCGTCACTAGCCTCCATGTCCATTACAATGAAGTCAGCTGGGAGTATGAACTTCTCTACCTTCACCAACAAGTCCTCCACAACCCCATAGGGGCGTTTTATCGATTTATCCGCCATTTGCAAAGTGACCATTGTTGGCTTGACTTCACTCACCCCAAGCTTCTTCGAGAGAGAAAGGGGCATGAGATTAATACTTGCACCAAGATCACACAATGCTTTCCCCACATGCACTCCCCCAATTTCACAAGGAATAGTGAAAGAACCCGGATCTTTGAGTTTTTGAGGAAGCTTCTTTTTAGAGGATTGCACTCACCTCCTCTGTTAAAGAGAACATTTCATCCTCCTTTAGCTTCCTTTTTCTTGCAAGAAGATCCTTCATAAACTTGGCATACAATGGCATTTGCTCAAGGGCCTCCGCAAAAGGCAAATTAATTCTCAAATTCCTAAAAACATCTAGGAATTGGGAGAATTGTTTCTCCTTGTCCTCCTTAATGAGCCTTTGGGGAAAAGGAATCATGGTCTTCACATATGGGGAGAGACTCTCATAGTCTACCGACTCTTCTAAGAGTTGCTTCCTTGTCTTCTTGGGTGGAAGATCCTTGGGACCATTACCACCAATTTTAATGGTGTAGGCTTCCCCATAGTTATTTGGGTCCATGTCTAAATATTTGTCCCCACATGGCTTTCTTTTGAGTGGTGTCTCCTCCTCCACCTTTGGTTCTTCAATTTTTGGTGGTGGATGAGAGTCATAATTTCCACTATTCAAAATTATTGCATGACATTGTTCCTTGGGGTTCACTATGGTATCACTAGGGAATTTCTCTTATTGCCTTTCCGAAAGATGTTTTAAAAGTTGACCCATTTGAGTCTCAAGGTTTTTAATGGATGCATCATGGTTTTTCAATGTTGAGTTAGTCTCACTCTTATATGCATCAGTCCTTTGCATGAAAGCAAGAAGGATATTCTCTAGATTTGGAGAGAGCCCTTTGGTTGGTTGAGTTGGTGGTACGTGTGGTTTTTGTGTTATCGGCTGTGTGTTGGGTTTGAAAGATGAATTTTGATTGTAAGAGTTGGATGGTTGAGTGTATTGTGGCTGGGAAGTGAATTGTTGTTGATTTTGTGGGAATGGTGGTGTGTCGGGCTTCAAATAGTTGTTACTTTTGTAGGATAAATTGGGATGGTTCCTCAAGTGTGGATGATATGTGTTATTTTGGGGGAAATAAGAGGATTTTTGGTTGTTTCCCATGTAGTTGACCTGCTCCTCACTAGCAGTCCCAATATTGGCACAAAACCCGTTTTGGTGGTTGCCACCATAAAAGTCATATTGGGGGGTTTGTGCTTGAGAAGCTCCAAGTTGGACTGCTTGTAATTGCTTGGTAAGGGTCTCTATTTGTTGGGATAGGAGTTTATTTTGGGCTAGAACTGCATCTTGAGTGCCCAACACCATAACTCCTCTTCTTCCTCCATACAAATCACTGAAGGCTTCGTCTTCGTTGGCCATTATTTCAATAAGTTCCCTTGCTTCTTCAGCTCCTTTTTTTCTTAAGGATCCACTAGCTGAAGCATTTAGAAATCCGCTAGCATTGCGGCTTAGACCATTGAAGAATATATGTATTTGTTGAAGGTCCGTGAAGCCGTGATGCGAACATTTCCGGAGGAGTGCATTGAACTTCTTCCAAGCTGTACCAAAGGAATCGCCATCCCTTTGTTTAAAGAAAGAGATCTCCGCCCTATATTGAATATACTTGGAAGGAGGGAAGAATTGAGATGGGAACTTGGCAACTAGGTCCTCCCATGTGGTTTTGCTTCCGGTGGGTTGGCTTTGAAGCCAATCAAGAGCTTCGTCTTTAAGTGAAAAGGGAAACAATCTCAGTCGGATAGCCGCATCCGAGACTCCATTTATCTTTATAGTTCCACATATTTGAAGGAACTTATATATGTGTCGGTTGGGATCCTCTTCCTCTCTTTCTCCAAATTGCTCACCGCTCACTAATTGGGTGAGAGCTAGCTTTATTTCAAAGCTATTGTCTGCAATGTTTGGAGAATTGATGCAAGCACCGCAACCATCTACTAGAGGGGCTGTAAGATCCTCTAGTGTCATACGCCTTAGTGGTAGTTGACTTGCCATTGGTGCCTCTTGTTCAACAATCACTTCTTCTTGTACCAAAATTGGTTGCTCTTCCACAACCTTCTCTTGATAAAAACAAGTAGCTTGTTGTTCAAGGGTTGTTTTGAGTTTGTGCGCCTTATATTTTGCTTTGTTAGCCTTTTTTTGCTTTCGATTTCTCCTCAAGGTCTTCTCTAACTCTAGATCAAAAGCAAATTTGATTTCCTTGCCTCGCATAAAAGCTTAGCAAGGGGTAAGAGCACCCAAAAACAGAACGAATTCAAGCAAATAAAAAAAATGGAACAGAAAATAACAAAAAGATGAATATGAACAATGGGAAGTGATATGTCCAATCTAGTGATCACCTTGGGAACTATTGATATCTAATCAATAGTCTGCAGCAACGGCACCATAAACTTGATAGGCATTTGTCTTGCTAGCAAGTGCACTAGTTCGTTTAAAAGAGAATAGACGAAAAAAAGGTACCGTATCCACAGGGACTATGTTGTAAGAGTATCAAATGCCCAAGACTCTCACTAATTGGACAATTGAAAACATGTGTTGATAGTGATTATGCATGAATCATACAGCAAGTAATGAAAATAAGGTAAAAAATCAAAGAAAGAAGAGGTTAGGGTCATGGTTCAATTGATCCTTCCCATATGTAATTATCCCCTGAGTTTCATTCAAATCCAATCTCATCAATTGAAGGTATTAATCCATAATTATAGACTAAGTCTATTCCTAGATTGTTAGCCCCTTTATTTTAACAAAAACCCCCTAATTCCTTAGGCAAATTTTAGAGAAAACGAGAAAAAAGTGGATTTTCACAAAACCTCACAACCTACAAGTTCTATTCCTAAAATCATGCAAGATCATGGTGAATTACAACAGTTCCAATACAATTACCAATTTTCCAATTGCTTAATTGAATCTAGATCAAAATCCGAATAAATTAATTCAAGTGTAGCACTCACGTCAGAGGCAATCTAACCAAAATTGAATATAATTAACTAAGAAGAAGCATTAAGAGAAGAAGTAATCACTCAATTGACAAGAAAGAACATTGAATTACAACTTAGGTTCAATTACATAGTTTGGGATCAAAATCCCCAATTCCCTAACCAAAAACATCTAGCCTAACATAGTAGAGATAACAGAAGAGAGAAAAACCAAAGAATATAAGGAATCCATGAGATCTTCAAAGTCTTGCTTCCACAAATTCTTTTTAGAGCTCAAGAACACTCTAAGAACAGAGAGAAGTGAGAAGAAGGAGGAGAATCACGCTATAAAAGAGAAATGATCCAAGGATGTCTAAAAATAACTAATTACAACTATATATAGCAAGGGCAGCACGTGCTCACGCAGCATTTGGGCGTGCTCACGCTGCCTTGCTTGATGCTTTGTTCCTTCCTGCTTCAATGTAGTGCATGCTCATGCAGCATTTGGGCGTGCTCACGCGCTCTTCAGCTGCTTCCATTCTCCAGGGCGCGTTCACGCAAGATTTGAGCGTGCTCACGCTCTAGTTCCCGAGATCTATTTCCATCTAAGCATTGGCAACTTCCTCTTGAGCGTGAGCACCCTCAAAATAGGTGTGATTCTTTCATGAATGAGCGTGAGCACCCTTGGATTGGGTGGTTCCTTGCTTACTTCACTTCTCTTCAAGCTTTATGGCTCTTTCCTTGCTTGGTTCTTCAATCATCTCCAATTCTTGATCCTAGAATGTCAACAAATCAATAAAACAAGGCTCCAAAAGTGTAAATTTATTAAGTAAACTCTACAAAACTAAAAAGTCCATCCTAAACCAAAACATTCCAACAAATGAGCAATTTCCCATAGTTTTCATGCTTCAAAACACTAAACTACACCAAAAACAAGTTGAAAATAATCCCTAAAACATGCATAAGTGGACACTTATCAGATTTCCTAGCCACGCCTTCCCCTGTAAAAATCCAATGCCAAGATCTAATGCTAAATCGTTGCGAGCTAGCTAAATCGTCGACAAAATACAACACCAAACCGATTGCCATCTTGATTTTTCTACATTTGATAGTTCTTAAAGTGTTTTTGATTGGTTATAATCATTGGTTTTTTGTTAGAACATGTTAGGAATGATGTTCAAAGTGTTTTGAAAGGTTTGAAAGGTTTTCTAAACCCTTTCATCGATGTAACAATAAATCACATGCATGTACATAGTTAAAATTTCTGTAAATCAATGTGCACAGGCTAAAAAGTTTTTGTTTTAATGATTTTGAAAATAGGGGAAGAAAGTGCATGCATTACATCGATGTAACCATGATGTACATCAATGTAATGAGCCTAAAAACCCTATATAAAGTGGTTGAGTCTTGGAATTAAGAGAGAACATTTCATTTTCATTTTGCAAAAAACTTTTGAGATTAAACACCTTCCAAAAGCTCTCCTAGGTTTATTAGTTCATTGATTTCATGAGAGGTTCATCTATAAGTGATTAAGTGTGAAATTATTCAAGAATCATCTTCTACATTGCATCATTCATCAAGATTTCTTGTGGGGTTTATTCAATTGATCAAAGGCTTGGATTCTAACATGTTTGGTTGATCAAGAGAACATCATGAAGATCAATTGAAGAGCAATTAGGTGATTTAGGGTTTCATTGTAATCATTGTAACCTTGATAGTTTTGATTCCTTTTAATTGTTTGTTTGGGAATTGGTGAGAGTGCAATTGAGTTAAGTGTTTTTGCACCTCTAACCCTTAAATTTTGTTTTCTTTTGGGATTCTAAGGATATTGGGGGGCAATAGGCTTGTCCAAAAGCAATATCTTGTGTGGTGCACACAAGGTGTTTGTTTGAAATCCTAAGTATTATTTTAGGCGGTGTTTAGAATAAATCTTAAGGCATAGCTTCAAGTGGCTGTGTGAAAAGTCCTAACTTGTGGATTAGGCATTGTTTGATTGTACCAAGAGTGAGTCTTCTTGGTGGATTGAGAAAAACCCTAAGGTGGTGGCTTTAGGTGAAAATCCAAAGAGGTTGTCTTTGGTGATTGAGCATAAATCCTAAGGGTGGCTTAGGTAGCTTGTAGAAAATCTTAAAGGTGCTTTAGGTGTTTGGAAAATCCATTGAGAAGGGGTTTCTCTCGGTGAGTTTGTTTGGGTAGGGGTTACCTAGGTGATTGGGTGAATGTTGAACCTTGAAACATTGTAATTGCTATTGTGAGATAGTGGAAAAATTCAAGCTAGTGATTTGGCTAGTGTTGGGATTGGATGTAGGTGTGTTAGAACACGAACCACAATAAATCACTTTTTTTTGCTCCTTTAAATTTTCTACCTCACTTTGCATTCCAAAAGATTATCTCACACACTTCGGCCATAATTAACTTTGTAAATTGAAGTTGGTAAAGGCAAGGTAACACTAAAACAAGCACATTGCATTAATCAGACCTAGATACTTGAAAAGCGTTTGTAAAAAAGGGTTCAATAGTCATACAAAATAGTGTTGCTTGTTAATTGTGTGCTTAGGAAATTCTTTGAAAAGATTGAAATTGTTCAAACCTTGTTTTCTCACTACACTTGAATTGTAATTCTTTAATTGTACACCCACTTTGCTCAAATATCTTGGATTTACAATTTGATTACGCTTCCACCGCAAAAGTTTCAAAATCTCTTAATACCTAATTCACCTCGCTTTTAGGTAATGCCTACACTATCCTACCCTATAGATGCCAAGACTATTTCTTAAAAAGAAATATCTTTTGCAGGTTTAGTACACCTAGAGTGTTGATTAGTGATGGTGGTTCTCACTTTTGCAATGTTCAACTTCAAAAGGTTCTGCAACATTATGGGTTTCGACACAAAGTTGTGTCACCTTATCATCCGCAGACTAGTGGTTAAGTGGAGGTTTCAAATAGGGAAATGAAAATAATTTTGGATAAAATTCTTTCAGACTCCAAGAAGGATTGTTCCATTAAGTTGGATGATGCATTTTTGGCATACAGGACAATGTTCAAGTCTCCTACAGGCTTGAACCCATTTCAGTTAATGTATGGGAAGGCTTGTCACCTTCTGGTTGAACTTGAACGCCAAGCATTCTGGGACTTGAGATTTATGAATTTTGATCCTACTACCATTGAGTCTTCCAAAAGATAAAGAGATATCATGATAAGAAAATTCTCAAAAGAGAATTCAGACTAGGACAATCTGTTCTTTTGTTTAATTCCAAGTTAAGACTTCTTCATAGCAAACTAAGATCCATATGGTCTGGTCCAGTCTTTGTCAAGAAAGTTAAAACTTATGGAGTTGTCGAAATATAAGACCCAAAAACTCAGAGGAGTTGGGTAGTTAATGGGCAAACGTTAAAGCACTATTTTGGTGGTGAGATTGAACATCTCACTTCGGTAATCACTCTCCAAAAATCAAATCTAAAAACAAACATCAAAGCTAAGTGATGTTAAACAAGCACTTTTTGGGAGGCAACCCACTATTTTTTATTTGTTTTGAAGTTTTCAATTTTGTGTGTTTTAGAGTGTGATAATATGTGTGTCTAATATTTTGTGTGATTGTAGTTTGATTGACTTTTTATTTTATAAACTCAGAACTCATCTGAGAGAGCATCTATTTAATAAAGCCCAAATTCATCAACAGAATATAGAACTCCACAAAAGGACTTATGCCTATGTAGTAGGCATACTACGACATGGTAAAGATACAGTTACTAGGCAATATATATATGGACACACCTAAATGCCTTTGTTGCATATGTTTTATATCCTGGGACAGGCCTATTTTTAAAGAGGGGATAGGACCATCTATTATTTGTATAGATCCTGGAGTTGCAGATCCAGGACCCAGAGCTGATACTACAACAGTCAATGCTGATGCTGGAGCAAGGAGACATGCTAGCGATGATGATGATGGTGATGGCGGTGCTAGTATTGCAGCTGACATGCTAGAAGACCCACTAAATGACTATTTTTAGTATTTTTTAGATATTTTAGTTTATTTTACTAACATTTGATTTTTTTTAGGAATATTTGGTACTTTCTAATATTTTGGATTTGTTTATTTTTTGGCATTTTGGATATTTATTTTTATTGATTAGTTTTTAATTTTTATGATTTATATTACTTGTGATATAGCATATTATTATTTTGTCATGCATATAAAAAATATAATTTTTTTGTGATAATTAAAAGGGATAACTTTTGCATATCCGGTGTTTAATTCCATCAGGAGTCCCACGTAAATTTAGTATCCCTGTTATCGACACAAAGTTGAGCTTCGCATGCTAGTCATTAAACAAGGATCATGTGCCCAGTTGTCAGATAGAAACAACCTCTGCCATTGAATTAAATGGAACTCTCGGTGCTTACATATATCAACTTGATTAACTAAGTAATTGAGTATCCCGTATTAGGGAATTAACTTGTTATATCATCAATCTTTATTTATGAGGGTAATTATACTTGTATTTAAGCACATTTAGATTTGACGACATAAATTTGGAGACCGTAGCCATTGAGGGTGAAGCAATGGAGCCTCGCATCTGAAGATAAAAGTGAACATGATTAACCAGCTATGCTAAAACCATAGTCTGTGTACTTGTGTCCGGAATTTGATAACTTCTATGTATAAGTGAAATATATCAGAAATCTAAGCACTTTTTGTACTAAAAAGCATATTTTAAGGAAGAAAAACCCCTCAAATTTAGAATAATTGCACTTATAAATTTCTTATATATATATATATATATTAGAAATTATATGAACTTTGATCCTTTAAAAGGAGAAATGGAAGAAATTGGCTAAGTCTTAGAGTTGGAAAAAGGAAGAAAAATCACCTTATTTTTGCTACAGCCAAAACAATTTGCTGCAGCAAAAATATGTCAGAATTAGGAAGAAACTCAAGATAAATTTGCACTGTGAAAAGGGATTTGTTGTAGCGCAATTTCCATGGCCGGTAGCTGGAACTGCCTTAAATTCGCTGCAGCGAAAGGGAATTCCCTGTAGCACAAATGTTCTACTTTGGAGATTTTGGCACCTTAGATTCACTGCATTTCGCTGTAGCGAAAATGCCTTTCTTCAGCCTAAAGTATTCTTGTTCGCTTTAGTGAAAATTCACTTATCTTACGCACTATTTAAGAATTTGTTGGCACAAAATTTTTGATCTTTTGCCATTTTCTTAAATTCTAGAGAGAGAAGTTAGAGAGACAGAATAGAGGAACTTAAGAAATCAGTTTCTTTCATGTCCTATTTCGATTTCTCAATCACGGATCGTTGTTTCGTTGTCATAAGTGGCTAAACTTCTCCAGGTTGGGATTGAAATGTAATCTACTACTCTTTTGTATTCATTTTTTTTTAGTGTAATATATATCTTATGTTTATTATTGATTCTGGTAATTTGATTCTGTTCTTAATGCTTAAGTCTATCTGATCAATGGATTTATGATGTTAATTTTGAGTGTTATTGGAAAATAAGATTTAGAATTTGAAATGAATGAGATTACTCATTATGTTGTTAATCTAGGAATGGATAACAATGTTTTCGTTGTATAAAATGGTTGTATTTAATGCTGGATGAGTATTTAAATACCTGAGGAATGGAAATTCATAGATATCATCTTAGATTTTATAACTGAGGTATCGCTACAAATGAATTTAGTGTGTTACATCAGGACCAGTAATAACATAATCTATATCACTTAATTGAAGGAATACAAAGAGAATGAATGATGAAGTTTCAATCCCAACGATTCAAATTTATCTTAAAAGATCTCATTAAAAGTTTTTCCTTACATTGCTTGTTTTATAATCATTAATGAAAAATCAATTAATCTATTTGTAAATATACTCAATTTACCCATATCTTTATGATTAATACAATCTAAACTGCTCCGTGAGGACGATATCTCAGTATTCACCAGTTTTGTTGTTGATGCAAATGCTCTAAGATGCCCTAAAATTTGAGTTTTAATGATTCCACAACAATCCGAGAGTCAAGCCCTAATTGGCAAATCAAGTGATCGAGCGTTATAAACAAGAAAGCAACAACAAGGGTATATATGTTTTAATTCATGCGTAAATGTAAATTTGATTAAGGCTCTTTAAAATGGATATAATAGTGTTTAATCAAATTTTATTTCAAAATGTGCTGAAGAACCTTTATCCTTCTCTTAAAAGTGGTTTCATGTTTGGAAAAGGTTTTTTTGAAGCTTGGGGTTTGTACTTAACTTTGTTTTCATTAGAAAAAGTCCCTTTCAAAGGTATATTCGAATACCTATTCGAATATTAGGGTTCTGGATTTGAAATTTGAAATTCTAGCCATAATATTCGAATATATATTTGAATATGGGTTTCCATATTCGAATACATATTCGAATATAAGCTTTTCCTTTTGCTTCCTAGCTTTCTAGAATTCAAATATTCGAATATGGACTTTCCATATTCGAATATAAAGTTCTTAGTTTTTGAATTTATCATCTAGACTGTATATTTGAATATATATTCAAATATGGACTTTCCATACTCGAATACATATTCGAATATAGTGTACGTTTGAATTGTTTTTAAGTTGCCCATTTGCTTCTCTTAAAAGGAGCTTTGATCACATTTATTACACAACCCTTGCTATCAATCATTGAAAGAAAAAGGCATTTATTCATCATTCTCTTTGTCAATCACTTAATCAAGGGTCTTGTGTTTTTTCTTAAATCCTAGTCTTGATTCATCACACAAAGAGCCTTAATCAAATACTCTTAGTGCTTCAATTTGTGTCATTTACTCTCTTGAGAGCTTCTTGTTTGTAACACTTAAATTAGAATTCTTTAGTGAATGTGAGGTATCCTTCAAAGGTATTTGTTAGGGTGAGGAATCCCTAGTTTTAGGCTCTTGCACATTGGTGGGGTATCCAATGGTGAAGAATGCTCTTAGTTTGTAACTTGTTGAGGTTGACTACAAGAGTTTTTGCGCGGTGCTGATTTGAAGACTGGACGTAGTTCACAAGGAGGTTTAATGGTCGAACCAGGATAAATCTTGGTGTCATTCTCTCTAACTCTTTACTCTTACTTTTTGCATTGCATTGTGTTTCCAGCATTCATCTTCATGTCCATTTAGTTCCATATCTCAATTAAATACAATTCATTCAAGTCTTGCTGAGTTTTGTGAAAATTTTGTGAAAAAATTTTAAAGCTCAATTCACCCCCTTCTTTAGCATAGAGGCCCTTGTCTAACAAGTGGTATCAGAGCTCGGTCCTTGTTTAAAGAGCTTCACAGCTTCAAGGATATGGCCTCTTTTCAAAACGTTTGTATCCAGGAAGGTGCCTCCACTAACAAGCCCCCGTTCTTTAATGGAGCAAACTATTCCTTTTGGAAAATAAAAATGCAAGCTTGGGTAGAAGGTATTGATTTTGCGATATGGGATGCCATAGAAGAAGGACCATACATTCCCATGCATACTGTTGATGGCAAGGTAGTAGAAAAACCTAGGAAAGAGTGGTCTGCAGAAGAAAAGAGATTTGCTCAATTTGGGTTAAAAGCCAAAACCATAATTATCTCTGCATTAGGTAATGATGAGTTTTCGAGAATCTCTAACTGCAAAACTGCTAAAGAAATGTAGGATTTTTTAAAAGTCACTCATGAGGAAACAGATGAAGTTAAGAGGTCCAAAAATCAATGCGTTAACTAGAGAGTTTGAAATGTTTCAAATGATTTTATGAGAGAACATTCAAGACATGCAAAAACGTTTCACTTATCTCATAAATCAATTGCATGCTCTTGGAAAGGATTATTCAAATGAAGATCTTATTAACAAAGTGTTGAGATGACTTAGCAGGGAATGGCAACCAAAGGTCATTGCCATTGCTGAAACAAGGGATCCTTCTACAATGTCTCTGGAAACTCTATTTTGCAAGCTAGAAGAGCATGAGCTTGAGCTAAGCCGCTTTGATCAACTTGAGGGGGTTGACAAGAAAAAGAAAAGTATTGCTCTCAAAGCAACCACTCCTCCACCTCAAGAGACGGAAGAAGTAGAAGATAACTTTGATCCAACTAATATGGATGATGAAACTATGGTTCTCTTTGCAAAGAGGTTCAACAAGTTCTTCAAGAAGATAGAGACTTCAAGAAGACAACCCAATTTTACTTCAAGGAAGGTGTTTAACAAAGGAGAAGGATCAAACCAAGTCCCAACTTGTTACGAATGTGGAAAGCCCGGACATATTAAGACGAAATGTCCCATGAACAAGGGTAAGAATGAAACACAAGAGAAAATATTCACCAAAGGAAAGAAAGGTAGAAGAGCCTACATTTCTTGGGATGGAAATGACATGAAATCATCGGAGGAATCGAAAAGCGAAGGAGCCAATCTATGTCTCATGGCAAACCTTGATGAAGTTGATCTTCTTGATGAAGATATGGTAAATGATTCCGAACCTTCTAACTATAGCTTTGATGAATTGCAAGATGCCTATAATGAATTGCATGAAAAATCCATGATTATTGCTAAAGAACTTGCTAAAACGAAAAAGGAAAAAGGTGTAATGAATGATAAAATAGATATCATTACTCGTGACATCATTAAGATGAGGCAAGTTCAAATTCCCTTTGGTAGTGTTGAATATGAATGTAAATCTTGCTTGATGAACACACCACCCACTTGTACTTCATGTGATGGTTACTTGAAAGAAATTGATGAATTGAAAGGTGTGATTTCCAAGGGTAAGACTCCCTTGACAAGATATGAATATGTATGCATAAAATGCAAGTTGAAAAAATCACACACTTGCACTCTTGTGACTCATACTTGAAAGAGATTGATGATTTGAACAATGTGCTTGCTAAGTTTGGGTAGAGATAGCTTCAACATCTTTCTTGGTAAGCAAGGATGTCATTTCCAATAGGCCGGTTTGGGGAATAACCCTAGTAACCAACGAAAGCTTTACAAGAACTTCTTTGTCTCTTCTAGTACCTCGTCTAGTCCATTTATTACATGCTTTTATTGTGGATTGGAAGGACATAGTGCTACCACTTGCAATGAAAGAAAGAAGGGTGTACCTCAAGGAAAGAAAGAATGGGTGCCCAAAGGCACTTTCACAAAGACTAACTCTCAAAGACCCAAGAAACCATGGGTACCTAAAGGAATAACTTGAATGTTTTTGTAGGTATGCTTAGTGGCAAGGTAATCAAAATAGTATCTAGATAGTGCATGCTCCAAGCACATGATGGGTGACAAATCCAAATTCTCATCACTCACACCTAAGGATGGAGGATATGTCCCTTATGGGGACAACAACAAAGGAAACATCCTTGGTATAGGTAGGGTTGGTAAGACACCTTCAACCTCCATTGACAACGTACTCTATGTTGAAGGATTAAGACATAACTTGTCAAGCATTAGTCAACTATGTGACAAAGGAAATGAGGTCGTGTTTAACTCTTATTCATGCTCTATCATTAGTAAGGAGGATAACTCTATTAAATTTATGGGTTATAGAGTAAATAATGTTTATATGATTAGCTTAGATGATATTTCCTCAAATGACGAAAGAAGAGGAATCGTGGCTATGGCACAAAAGAATTGCACACATTCATATGGACCATTTAAACAAGTTGATTTCAAAAGAGTTAGTTGTTGGTTTACCAAAAATCTGTTTTGAAAATGGTAAATTATGAGATGCTTGTTAAAAAGGAAAACAAATAAAGGTCTCTTTTCAATCCAAAAATGTTGTTTCAACCTCAAGACCTTTACAACTCTTACACATAGACTTATTTGGTCCTTCTAGGACTATGAGCTTTGGGGGGAATTACTATAGACTACTAATAGTTGATGATTACTCTAGGTATACATGGACCCTTTTTCTAGCTCACAAAAGTCAAGCTTTTAGTGCATTCAAAAGATTAGCAAAATTTATTCAAAATCAAAAGGATTTGAAAATTGCAAGCATCCGTAGTGATCATGGGGGGAATTTGAAAATCACGATTTTGAAAGATTTTGTGAAAAATACAACATTGAGCATAACTTCTCGTCTCCAAGGACCCCACAACAAAATGGTGTTGTGGAGAGGAAAAATCGCTCACTTGTTGAGTTGGCTAGAACAATGCTCAATGACATGGATCTCCCAAAATACTTTTGGACCGATGCCGTAAGTACCGCATGTCACATTATGAACTGGGCTCTTGTTCGACCCATCTTGAAGAAGACCTCGTATGAACTCTTCAAGGGAAGAAAACCCAATATTTCTTATTTTCATATCTTTGGATGCAAATGCTTTATGCTTAACAATGAGAAAGAAAACCTAGACAAATTTGATGCAAATGCTTATGAGGGTATATTCCTAGGATGTTTTTTAAATAGAAAATCATATAGAATTTACAATAAAAGAACCATGACCATTGAGGAATCAATTCATGTGACTTTTGATGAATCTAACTCCAAAGACTTGGAAAGAAAAGTTGATGATCTTGTAGGTGCCTTTGAAGATATAAGCATTCATGATGAAAAAGGAGTAGAAGAAGTTGAGAAAGACAAACTGGAAAGTTCAATTCATGCTCAAAATGAACCACATGGTGAACTCCCCAAAGAATGGAGAACTTCAAAGCACCATCCCGTTGACAACATTATTGGTGATATCTCAAAGGGGGTAACCACTATACACTCTCTTAGAAATGCATGTAACTTCATGGCATTTGTCTCTCAAATTGAACCTAGTACCGTAAATGAAGCAATTAGTGATGAACATTAGGCCATAGCTATGCAAGAAGATTTGAATCAATTTGAAAGAAATCTAGTTTGAGACTTGATCCCTAGGCCTAGTGATCATCCAATCATAGGTACTAAATGGGTCTTTAGAAATAAACTAGATGAAACTGGAATAATCACTAGAAACAAGGCTAGAGTAGTAGCTAAGGGATATAATAAAGAGGAAGGTATAGATTATGAAGAAACATATGATGTCGTAGCTAGACTAGAAGCCATTAGACTTCTTCTTGCGTTTGCATGCATCGTGGACTTCAAGTTGTATCAAATGGATGTAAAAAGTGCTTTCTTAAATGGTTTCATTCAAGAGGAAGTTTATATTGAACAACCTCCCGGTTTTGAAAGTTTTGAATTCCCAAATCATGTTTTCAAACTCAAGAAAGCTTTGTATGGTTTAAAGCAAGCTCTTAGAGCTTTGTATGAAGGATTGAGTAGGTTTCTTTTGAACAATGGATTTCAAATAGGCAAAGTTGATAACACTTTGTTCATAAAGCAGAAATATCATGACATACTTCTTGTACAAATCAATGTCGATGATATTATATTTGGTGCAACAAATGAGAATTTCTGCAAGGACTTTGCTACAAGTATGCAAGGAGAATTTGAAATGTCTATGATGGGAGAACTCACATTCATCCTTGGATTTCAAATCAAAAAAATCGAGCAAGGAACCTTTGTGTCTTAAACAAAGTATTGCGAAGAGTTTCTTAAAGAGTTTGGTATGGACAACTCCAAAGAGATGGCTACTCCCATGAGCACTTCTTGTTACCTTGACAAGGATGAAATTGGTAAAACCGTTGATGTGTCCAAATATCGTGGCAAAATTGGTTCTTTATTGTATTTAACTGCTAGTAAACCTGACATTATGTTTAGTGTATGCATGTGTGCTAGATATCAATCATGTCCTAAAGAATCACATCTTAGAACCGTTAAACGAATTATGAGATATTTGCTTGGCACTTGTAACATGGGTTTATGGTATCCTAAGGGTGCATCATGTTCATTAATTGGATACTCTGATTCTAACTTTGTGGGATGTAAAATAGATAGAAAGAGAACTAGTGGAACATGTCATTTTCTTGGTCACTCATTAGTTTCATGGCATAGTAAAAAGCAAGTTACTGTAGCTCTTTCCACCGCTAAAGCAGAATATGTAGCGGCGGGAAGTTGTGTTCAAATTCTTTGGTTAAAACAACAACTTGAAGATTATGGCAATCACATGCATCATATTCTACTTAAATGTGACAACACTAGTGCAATAAATCTCACTAAGAATATGAATATCAACCTTGGAATCTCTTAAATTCAATTTTTCTTTCAAATTTGCAATTTTCTAGGTTGATATTCGAATACATATTCGAATATGGGTAGTCAACATGTTTTTCAACAAAGTCTTCAAGTTTTTCAATGCCCCAATATTCGAATATCTATTCGAATATAACTTTCACACTATTCTCATATTCGAATACATATTCGAATACAACATCCCCATATTCAAATACATATTCGAATATCTGACTCTTTTGACTGTAGATTTCACTGGATATTCGAATATACCATTCCATATTCGAATACGCCAATAGGATTTGCTTAAAAACTGTTTCCTTTTTGGGCTATTCTCTTTCACATCACTCTATATTCACACTTTCTCTCTCTCTACCACTCCAAAAATCCCTCCAAATTCTCTCTAAGTCAACCTTCATCCATGGATTCCTCCTCTCCACCTCCTTCATCCTCTCCTCCTTCTCCTACCACCAAAAGACCACGATTCAAACACCCCGCCACCAAAAATCCCACTCTAATACCATGTGGCCCACGCACTAGATCTTCTTCCTCAATTCCCTTGGCTACTCTTGCCGTTTCTCTAGACTTTCAATGCTGGTTCTCCTCTCTTGAGCAAGTCTCCAAGTTTTAAAAGGGATTTGCTGACCGCAAATTAGTTGATGCTCGGTGGATCAACCTGCCATGGTTTCACGAGAAAGGCTTCTCTTTCGTCCCCTGGCTCGAATCTGCCAACCTTGTACCCTTCCTAAGCATCAACGAGAAGGTCTATCCTCATATTATCTGAGTCTTTTACTCCAAACTCGCCTATGACACCGAGACTTTTACCCTATCCTCCAAATTAAAGCGCACTAAAATCACCATTCCATTTGCTCTATGGACTTCACTCACTAGGATACGCTTTGAAGGTTCCCAAATTTCTAGCTCCACTGCCATGGGCCAGTGGGCAAGTGAGTACAACCCCATCTAGGCCATTGGGGCCATGTGCCATGTTAAGGCCTCCTTCCACACTTCTTAGCAGAGTGACTATTTACAAACAAGCACTCTAACCATGGACCCTCACATCACGCATTTGATCATTGCTCGGGTTCTACTTGGATGTGTATGCAACTTTGCTAAAGTTCTCCATGATGATTGGCTTCTTCTCTAGGCCATCATCAAACAGAACCCTGTTGATTGGGCAAGGCTCGTTCTGCATCACATGCTGAAGGGAGCCACAAGAGCCAATCCTCTCCCATACCCCATGCTAATCACCACCATTCTCTGCCACTTCAGAGTAAATCTTGACGGTGAGTACAACACTTCCACAGATAGGCAAAACTTTGAGATCTATCAGTCAGTTTTGCATCGTGCTGGTATCAGTTTCATGAGAGACAACTGGTACATACATGACTAAGGGCTTCCAGGTAATCGCCCAAAGGAAGACTTTCCTGAACCTGCTGAAAAGGAAGAGCCCTCTGAACCACCCCCGGAGCCTCTTCTTGCTGATTTCTAGCAACTTAGCCTCCAGATTTCTCAAATGATGGACGCCCGTTTCAAGCAACAAAGGTCATACTTTGAGTAGCGGTGTGAGAAGATGGAGTCATTACTGCGAGGGGACATTGCCTCCCTAAGAGAAGAAATTGCTCAAGGCTCTGTCTAAATGCCTCTATTTTCTCCGTCCACATTTCATGGTGAACAAGGCGACGCTGGCAGATCTTAGCAACCCTTTGGAGGTGATGGTCAACATGGATTTGGGGCTCAATAAAGTCCTGGCTTAGACTTTGATTTCTTTAACACTCCACCTACTTCTGGCCCACTCTAGCCCTTCTCTGCTCTCTCTCTCTCCCTAACCCAATTTTAATCTCACTACACTTTGCACATGTCTAACTTGGTTTATTTTGGGATATTTTGATTTAAACTGACTTATTCTTTTTTTGTCCAACGGTATCATACTCATGACTTTGGATCTGAATATCTTCAGATTTGATACTTGTCCAGTTTCATCTGTAATTTTGTTGAATGATGACAAAAGGAGGAGAATCAATGCTGAACATGTTCTAAAACAAACTCTATTTCTGAAACATGCATGAATATATTTACTGTGTTTGAAATCCAGTTAACGTGTGTTTGAATTTCAATCCTATTCTCACGACTAGTTAATGATGATATGTTGTTGTTTCTTACTGTTAAGTTTTATCTCCTACCTCAGAAGCTTAATATGTTTATCTACATATAGAAAGGGGGAGTTAAATTCCTTTCGTAAGGGGGAGCTTTTTATATATTTCACGCTTATAATGTTTTGCGCCCCAAAATCTCTGTTATACTGATTATATATTTCGTTTGTTGTTGGTCATCATCAAAAAGGGGTATGTGGATACAAATTCTCTAACATGCCCTAAAACTGGAGTTTTGATGATTCAACAACAATCCGAGAGTCAAGCCCTAATTGGTAAATCAAGTGATCGAGGGCTATAAACAAGAAAGCAACAACAAGGGTATATAGGATTTAATTCATGCATAAATGTAAATTTGATTAAGACTCTTTAAAATGGATCTAATAGTTTTAAATCAAATTTTATTTCAAAATGTGCTGAAGAACCTTTTTGCTTCTCTTAAAAGTGGTTTCATGTTTGGAAAAGGTTTTCTTGAAGTTTAGGGTTTGTACTTAACTTTGATTTCATTAGAAAAAGTCACTTTCAAAGGTATGTTTGAATACCTATTCGAATATTAGGGTTCTGGATTTAAAATTTGAAATTATAGCCATAATATTTGAATATATATTCAAATATATATGGGTTTTCATATTCGAAACATATTCGAATATAAGCTTTTCCTTTTGCCTCCTTGCTTTCCAGAATTCATATATTCGAATATATATTTTAATATGGACTTTCCATGTTCGAATATATATAAAGTGCTTGGTTTTTGAATTTATCATCCAGAAACTGTATATTCGAGTATATATTTGAATATGGACTTTCCAAATTCGAATACATATTCGAATATAGTGTACGTTTGAATTAATTTTAAGTTTCCTGTTTGCTTCTCTTTAAGAGGGGCTTTGATCACATTTATTACACACACCCTTCGAATCAATCATTGAAAGAAAAAGGCATTTATTCCTCATTCTCTTTGCCAATAACTTAATCAAGGGTCTTATGCTTTTTCTCAAAAGGATTTCTTTGTCCTCTTAAATCCTAGTCTTGATTCATCACACAAAGAGCCTTAATCAAATACTCTTAGTGCTTTAATTTGTATCATTTACTCTCTTGAGAGCTTCTTGTTTGTAACACTTAAATTAGAATTCTTGTGTGAAGGTGAGGTGTCCTTCAAAGGTAGTTGTTAGGGTGAGGAATCCCTAGTTTGTCGTTCTTGCACATTGGTAGGGTATCCGATGGTGAAGAGTGCTCTTAGTTTGCAACTTGTTGAAGTTGAATACAAGAGTTTTCGTGTGGTGCTGATTTGAAGACTGGAAGTAGGTCCCAAGGAGGTTTAGTGGCCGAACCAGGACAAATCTTGGTGTCATTCTCTCTAACTCTTTACTCTTACTTTGTTCATTGCATTGTGTTTTCAGCATTCATCTTCATATCCATTTAGTTCCATATCTCAATTAAATACAATTCATTCAAGTCTTACTAAGTTTTGTGAAAAGGTTTTAAAGCTCAATTCACCCCCCTCTTGAGCATAGAGGCCCTTGTCTAACATTTGTTACTTGTAAACGCTATGGTCCACTTGCCGTTTACACAAAAATCACCAATAAGTTTCTGGCGCTGTTGCCGGGGAGCGACATGCGATTGTGTTAATTTTGAAATATAGTTAATTGAGTAGTTGTAATTAGTTTTAATTTTTGTGTAGTTATTTAAACTTACTACTTGTTGCTAACCTTTGCTTTAGTTCTTCTTATTTATGAATACAAGAGGAAAGGCACTTGAAGATCAACTGTTATACAGTCCAGATCTAGAAAGATTGGTTAAGGAGAACAGGAAAAAGTTGAAAGAAGAAACCAAGAAGCAAGGAAATCAACAAGGAGATACTTCTACTTCATCCTCACAAATAGAAATGGAAAATTCAGGGAATGGTTGAAATGGTAATGGTAATTATAATGGCAATGGTGGAAGGGCAATTGGTAACGGTGATGAACCTCCAAGGAGGAGAACACTTAGAGACTATACTCAATATCAAGGCCCAAGAAATCATTCTAGTATTGTGATGCCACTTGGAGCTAGAGCAATTGAGATTAACTTGACTCTTTTGAATTATTTGAATGCTTACTTGTTTGCACGAAAGGATCATGAATATCCTTACAACCACCTAGATGATTTCTATGATGTGATAATAACATTGGGTCTTCAAGAAGGAGAAGAAGAAGCTGCATATATGAAGCTCTTCCAATTTTCTTTTGTTGGCGAAGCAAAGGATTGGCTCAAATATCATCCTAATCAAAGTCTGACAAGCTGGAAAGACCTTGAAAGGAAGTTCCTGATCAGATCCTTTCCACCAATCAAATTCGTCAGTGCAAAGACAGATATTACTACATTCTGACAAGGCACGGATGAATCTTTGTATAAGGCATGGAAGAGATTCAAGGCATTGTTTAGAAAATTCCCAAACCATAACATTTCTATAGAAGAACGACTTAATATCTTTTGCAATGGTTTGAGGCCTGATGTGAAAATGATCTTAGATGCAGCTGCTAGAGACTCAATTATGTCAATAGATGCAAACAGAGCTTATAGAATTCAAAATGCTTTTGCAACTACTTACAGACAAGTATAGCATGATAGGAGGTCAACTCAAAGAAAAGGGATGCTAGATTTGAATACCACTAATGGCATTCTTGCTAATAACAAGTTAATGTCTCAACAGATCGAAGCATTAACAAAGCATATGTCAAAGCTTCCACAACAAATGCATTCAGTAAATAATGTTTAAACTCGTTAGATTCAGAGATGTGACTTTTGTGGAGGAGACCATCCAAATGGGCATTGCTCTTATCCGGAACCAAGTCAAGAAGGCTAGCAACATGTGAAAAATGAACCACGAAAAGGTAATTTCTCTAATCCTAATTCTTATTCTAACAATTTTTCATTGGGTTGGAGAAATAATCCAAACCAAGGGTATGGTTGGAGACAAGAAGCAAGCCCATCTCAAAGGCAACCTCCTTATCAGCAGTATCAGAATCAATCCTTAACAGATCAAAGGTTGTCCAAGTTTGAGGATATATTGGAGAAGTTCATGAAAGCCTCCATGACAAATCAAAAGAACACATAGGCTTCAATCAGAAACTTGGAAACTCAAGTGGGACAGCTGGCAAAGCAACTTTCTGATCAACATACATGCCAGTTTTCAACCAACACAAACCAATCCAAGGACACAATGTAAAGCCATCACCACTAAGAGTGGTAAGGTAATGGGTAAAGGCATTGGTGATCACTTGGGTGTTGATGAGGAGGTGTTGAGTGAAAGTGAAAAAAAAAGAATGAGGGAGAAGTTGAAAAGAATAAAAAAGAGTGTCCATATTTAAAAAGAAAAAGAAAAAGAGGGTGAAAAAAGACATAGTAAAAAGAAGAAGGAGGAGGAGGATGTTCCAAAATTGAAGAATCTACCTTATCCGAAGAATCCTTCAAAGAAAGACAAAGAGAGGCATTATGTGTGGTTCCTTGATATTTTCAAGAGGTTACAAATCAATATTCCTTTCATGGAGGCTATGGAACAAATGCCACCTTATGCCAAATTTATGAAGGAATTATTGACTTGGGAAAGGAATTCCTCAGAGGGAACCATGGAGCTTGAAGCTGGATGCAGTGCCATAATCCAGAAATCATTGCGTCAGAAATCAAAAGACCCTGGCAGTTTTACAATTCATGTGACTGTAGGTGCATTACCTATGGGAATAGATCTTTTGGATCTAGGGGCAAGTATAAATTCGATACACTTGTCCATGCTCAAAAGGATTGGGGACTTGGAAATCAAGCCTACATGTATGACTTTGCAACTAGCTGACAGATCTTTAAAGTTTCCATATGAACTTGCTGAAGATGTGACAGTAAAAGTGGATAAATTTGTCTTTCCAGTTGACTTTGTAATCATGGACATGGAGGAGGATTTGGAAGTGCCTTTGATCCTAGGAAGACCCTTCATGAAAAATGCTAGGGTGATCATTGATATTGATGATGGTAACTTAAAAGTGAGAGTTCAAGATGATGAGGTAAATTTTGATGTATTTGAAGCATTGCAACATCATAAAGACAAGCAACAATGCTTTAGGATGGATGTGATTGATGACCTTTGCATGTAGAGATGAAGCAATTGTGCAAGGAAAGCCCTTGGGAGAAAGCATTGATAGATTCCTATAGTGAGTTCATTGAAGAAGATGAAAATGAAATTAAAAGGTGTCTTAATGAATTAGATGGAACCAAGGAGATGAAAAGCAAGGAAGTTCAAGTAGATAAATTGCCCAAGTCCAAGAAAGTGGAAGAAACAAAGCTAGAATTGAAGCTTTTACCTTCTCATTTCAAGTATGTGTTTCTTGATGATGGAGGTAACAAGCCGGTAGTGATTAATAACAACTTGCCATTGGAGGAAGAAAAGAAATTAATCCAAGTGTTGAAGAACAATGAAGGGGCAATAGGTTGGACCTTGTCAGATCTCAAAGGCATAACTCCACCCTATTGTATGCATAAGATACACATGGAGTAGAATTAAAGCCAATTGCACAACCACAAAGGCGATTGAACCTTACTATGAAAGAAGTGGTGAAGAAAAAAGTGATGAAGTTACTTGATGCATGTATGATTTATCCCATTTCTGATAGTTGTTGGATGAGTCTAGTACAGGTTGTACCTAAAAAGGAGGAATGACTGTAGTGAAGAATAACAAAGATGAATTGATTCCGACTAGAACTATTAATGGTTGGAGAATGTGTATAGACTAAAGGAAATTAAATCAATCAACAAAAAAAGATAATTTCCCACTCCCTTTTATGGATCAGATGTTGGAACGTTTAGCAAGACATGCATTTTATTAAATTCTAGATGGATACTCAGGTTACAATCAGATTATAGTGGATCTAGAAGAACAAGAGAAAACAACATTCACATGTCCCTTTGGTGTTTTTGCTTATAGAAAAATGCCTTTTGGATTGTGTAATGCTCGTGCTACTTTCCAAAGATGCATGTTAGATATTTTCTTGGATTTGGTTGAGAAATATATTGAGGTGTTTATGGATAATTTCTTTGTTTTTGGTTCTTCCTTTGAGCATTGTTTGGAAAATATCAACACCGAGCTAAAGCGGTGTGTGGAAACAAATCTGGTTCTCCATAAGGAGAAATGCCATTTTATGGTAACTGAAGGGATGGTACTTGGTCACAAGATTTCCTTCCAAGGAAATGAAGTTGATCAAGCAAAGTTGGAAGTGATTGAGGAGTTTCCACCTTCAACAAATGTGAAGGGAATCCGGAGTTTCCTTGGCCATGTAAGTTTTTATAGGCGTTTTATCAAAGATTTTTCAAAAATTGCTAAGCCCTCAGTAATTTACTCTATAAAGATAATGTTTTTAAATTTGATAATGAGTATCTTAGAGCTTTTGAAACAATTAAATAAAAACTTGTGAGTGCTCCTTTTATAGTTTCTCCTAACTAGACATTAGATTTTGAATTAATGTGTGATGCTAGTGATTATGTAGTGAGAGTAGTTTTAGAACGGCGTAAGGCTTAAATTTTCCATGCTATTCACTATGCCAGTAAAGTTTTAAATGAGGCGCAAATCAATGACGCCACAATTGAAAAAGAGTTATTGGCAACAGTTTATGCATTGGAAAAATTTAGATCTTACTTTATTGGTTCCAAGGTTACAGTGTATACATGTCATGCTGCCATTACGTTTTTGCTGAATAAATCAGTCTCGAAGCATAGATTGCTTTGTTGGGTCTTGTTATTACAAGAATTTTGATTTGCAGATTAAAGACAAGAAAGGAAGTGAGAACTTTGTGGCAGATCATCTTTCTAGACTTGTCAACGATGAGGTGATCAAGAAAGAAAATTAAATAGTTGAAGAATTCCTTGATGAAAAACTTCTTTTGGTGCAAGAAAGGCCATGGTTTGCTGATATTGCTAATTTTAAAACTATAGGTGAGATACCTGATGATCTTGTTTCGTACCAAAAGAAGAAGTTTCTAAGAGATTCACACTATTATATTTGGGATGATCGTCATCTGTTCATGATTGGATCCAATGGATTGTTACGTAGGTGTGAGTCATCTGAAGGAGCCAGAAACATTCTATGGCATTGTCCTAGCTCACTATATGGAGGGCATTACAATAGAGAGAAGACTGCTACAAAAGTCTTCCAATCAGAGTTTATTAGCCTACATTGTTCAAGGATGCATACTAGTACGTGCAAAAGTGCAACAATTGTCAAAGAGCAAGAGGAATCTCAAAAAGGAATGAAATGCCTTTATCTAATATCATTGAGATAGAAGTATTTGATTTCTGGGGGATAAACTTTGTTGGACCACTGCCAAATTCTCATTTTAATCTATATATTTTGATAGCAGTGGATTATGTATCAAAATGGGTGAAAGCTATTGCCTCACCAAGATCAGATGCCAACACGATAGTGCAATTTTTGAAGAAAAACATATTCGGCCAGTTTGGTACACCAAGAGTCCTAATAAGTGATAGTGGATCACATTTCTGCAATGTATAGCTCCAAAAAGTTTTGGAACATTATGGAGTCCGCCATAAAGTTGCATCACCATATCATCCACAAACAAATGGTCAAGCGGAGGTATCTAATAGAGAAATCAAGAAGATTCTAGAAAAGACAGTCTCAACTTCAAGAAAAGACTAGTCTTTGAAGTTGGATGATGTACTCTGGGCTTATAGGACAGCTTTCAAGTCTCCAACAGGTTTGTCTCCATTCCAACTTGTTTATGGTAAATCATGTCACTTGCCTGTGGAACTTGAGCACAAGGCATATCGGGCTCTCAAATTCTATGATCTTTACGCTAAACCTGCTGAAGAGAAAAGAAAACTTCAATTGGATGAGTTGGAAGAAATGAGGTTAAGTACCTATGAATCTTCCAAGTTGTAGAAGGAAATGGTCAAGCAATATCATGATAACAAGGTTCTTAAGGAGAATTTCATCCTGGTCAATATGTGTTATTATTCAACTCCAAGATTAAATTGTTTCTTGGAAAGCTGAAATCAACATGGTCAGGTCCATTATTGATTAAAGAAGTGAAGCCTTATGGAGCGGTGGAATTATAAGACCCAACAACCAAAAGAAATTGGGTAGTCAATGGACAAAGGCTTAAACTATATCTTGGTGAAGATATGGAAAGGCTCACCACTGTAATCAACCTCAATGAGCCACGAATGAAACAGACGTCAAGCTAAGTGATGTTAAACAAGCGCTTCGTAGGAGGAAATCCAGAGATTTTGAGCTTTCAATTGTGTTTTCTTTATGTTTGTTATGTTTTATTTTGAAGTGTGCTTTATTGTGTTCATGGAGTGAAATTGAGTGATAAATTGATTAATAAATGCTTAGGGAAGAAATTGGCACAAATTGAGGTTGAAAATAAGCTTTGAAGTTGGAAAATTGAAGTCTAAACTATGTTGATTTCGCTACAATGAAATTCTGTTAGCTAAAACAAAAAAGACATGATATTTTTCAGGAAAATGGGTTCAAAACTATATCTAATTCTCTACAGCGAAATTTGTCTTGTTGCAGCAAAAACAAGTTGAAATTGAGGCTGGAAACTAAGGGGGTGTATTGGTTTAGGATTTTAAAAGACTTTTTTAGCTAAAAAAAGTCTCTATATTTTTAAAAGACTTTATAGGATTTTCATGAATTTTAAGGATTTTGCAAGAATTTAAAGAAATTTTAAGTCAGGATTTAATGGATTTGTATCATAGACTCTGTGGGACTTTGTGGACACTATAGGACTTTATAGACTCTGCAAGACTTCATGAAGTTCTTATATATGATAAGAATTCAATATTCCTTTGCATACATTCAAATTCAAAAAAGAATCAAAGACACAAAAAAAATTAAAAAAAATTCGGGATAAATAAAAGTAAAAATAATACGGTCATTAGTTAATTCACCATAATATTATGTCCTACTAAGTAGCGTTTATTCACATATTCATAACTATACTAGTCCTCCAAGCATTACAATCTTCTAGTTCTTACTCTTGGATTTAAATAATAGACTCAATATTATGGTTTTCATTAACCGGTAATATTATGGTCTTTATCCTCCATTTTCACCAACTCTCTTCTAGGTCATCTTTGTATCATGTCAAAGTAAATAAAAATACCATTTTTCCTACTTTATGGACTATTAGCAACATATCCAAATTTGTCTAACATTCTTAGACTAAATGGGTGTCTCGTCTTCCTAAAATGGGTATTGAACTTAATGGTGGTCTTTATCATATTATTTAGTGCTAAATGCAGTTTCTTTTGCTTGATTTTTCTCACAAGAGATTGTCAAATGTGTTCTGTAGGTGTCGTGAGAAATAGAGGAAGGAAGCTTCTCGTTTGCAGATAGTGAACAGAAAGCTAACTGCTATGAACAAACTGTTAATGGAAGAGAATGACCGTTTGTAGAAGCAGGTCTCGCATCTGGTGTATGAGAATGGATACATGAAGCAACAGATACAGACTATGAGAGAGATAGAAGAGCTTAATGGTTGATTTATAGAGATAATTGTTCTTTGTGTTAATACAAAACCCCGTGTTCTACCTCTGCTACCAAAATCCTTTCAACTTTGATGGGATTGTTTGATGGATTTGGTATTTATAAATACTACTAAAAAGTCACTCAAAATCCATCTAATAAAAGAATCTCTTAAAATCCTTATATTTTCTAATACCAATGGATTGTTTTTAAGTACTAGGAAAGCTCAAACAAATACTAATGGATTTTAACAGACTCTTTTTAAAGTCTGGAAAATCTAGATTGAATACCAGTTGATTGTTTTTAAGTGATAGAAAATCCTGATCGAATACCAACGAACTTTAAGTGATAGAAAATCCTGATCAAATTTGTCAAGTTTATTCCTTCTCTGCTCAAATCACTCAAATATCTCACTTAATTACTCAATTTCGTCACTTATATGAGTCCAAGGTAAGTAAAAATCTCTCTTATCTCCTCTATTCTCCATGTTCTTAATATTTGTCAACTTTTTGGTAAAAATGCAAACCCTAGGGTAGAATCCCTGATTTAATGATGGATTGGTGGTATATCAAGATGATTTTACATGTTTGTGATTGTAATTTAATGAATTTTGTCACAACGGTTCAAATGGAGCCCTGAATTGCGTTTTCAAGTTGGGAATTTTGATATTCTAAGGCTCCATTTGACCCAATTTGGGGATTTCGATTGTGTAGTAGAACAAGGTGCCCAAAGTGATGAATTTGAACCCTAGGGTAGCTTTACTTTATGAAATTTGGTGCTTGAGGACATTTTGTAATCCATGAGGTTTCATTTGACCCAAATTGGGAGGTTTGCTTGAGAAATGATGAATTTGAACCCTAAGATAGAATGTTTAGATGAAATTTAATGCTTAGGGTACAACTTGACCAATTTGGGGACTTTGGGTTTGAAAGGTTCCATTTTTTTTTTTTGTGCATATTCTCATTAATGTGGTAAAGTTTGTGTGTGGTGATATGAAATGCATGTGCTGATGAAGTTTGATTACTAGGCTATTAAGAACTTTGATTCTTAGGTCACAAATATCTAAATTTTAATTTTGATTTAAGAATGTTTTATATTCTAGTTGGAATGAATGTACATCTAGAAAATGTGAATATTTGAACTGTGTAATAGTGTGCATATGGTTAAATGTTAGTCTGCATAATTGTGTGAATTGTATGTTTAGAACTTGACTAAATTGTATTCGCATTTTTGGTTGTGATTTTAGAGTCAAGCACATGGCAACTAAGAACGCAAAAGAGCCATCAAAGAAAAAAGCTACAGAAGGGAGATGGGTTCTCTTCCTCACAGCCACCTTTTTATAGAGACAAATTCATGTCTAAGGAAAAGGAAAAGAGATTCAATGCAATAGGCAACTTGAGGATTATTCCTGAACGGGAAGTCAAGCTAAATCCTCACCAATGGAGTTTTATGACCCACAGATTGTTTTGGAGTTCTATGCCAATGGATATCTGCCTAAAAATAAAAGAAATGTGGAGAAAAGAACCGTAGTGCGGGGTGTGAGGATCAAATACACAAGGGACACCATAAATGATTTTCTTGGAAACCCCTTGGAACTTGGTGAGGATGAACTGGATTTCTAGTATTCAAAACTAGTTAGTTGCTCACATCCGTTCAAGGATGCATACACAGAGGCAACCATGTGTATGCCTAATCATTATGCAGATAGGAATGAACAGGGAAGGGCACTTAGGATCAACAGGAGACAAATGAACACACTAGCAAAGATCTGGGTGACTTTTTTGTTGCACAACATGGTGCCTACAAAGCACACTTTAGACGTCAGCATCAAATATTGCCACCTGATCTACTGCTTCTGAACATGACACGGATTGATGGGGCACATGTGATATCAAATTATATGTATACATTTGTCACAAAAAAATGCTACAGCAAAGGGTTCTTTGGGATTTCCTGCTTAAATCACAGCAATGTGTATCAAAGCGGGAGTTCCAAATGTGAATCCCACAATAGCAATGGAACCTCCAATGGACAAAGCCTATACCAAGAACCATTGCACCGAAGACCCCAATGAGCCGCACAAGCATCTCCACAACCACCTCCACCACAGCTACAGCAGCAGCCTTCTATAGATCAATTAACTCAGATTCAACATCAATTGAATCATCTCATTTTGCAAAATGCAACTATTCACAGAGGCTAGCAGCACCAATAGGCACCAATAGTCATATATGGATGGAGCTGCGAGAATTCAACGCCTATCAACAGTGGCCTAGGGAAAATCAACACTTCCAAGGGGCACGATCTTCAGGACCAGGAGCTGGACAAGATGCTGTTGATGTGCCAAAAGAGGACGATGATAATATTGATTCTGATGATGGTGGTGGAGGAGATATTGGCATGGAGATGGAGGCATAAGAGTATTTGAACCCTTTGGCTGGATACCAATGAATATTACTGGTTACGTCTTTCTAGTTTGAACAGTTATTTAATACTTATTTTAGTTTGATATTTAGTTCACTTTAGTACTTTTGCTACTTCTGATTTGATATTACTAGTTTGATGTTTTAGTTTGAATATTACTGATTTTATACTATGTTGTGCTACTTTTGGTTTAGTATTTTTAGTTAAGTTTAAATATCTAATATTATGGTTTGTGTTGTTAGTTCGTTAAGTATATTAGTTGTGCATAATAGAATTGTTGTTCATGGATAGGTAGTGTACATTTTGTTGGTCAAACAAAGCTATTCAATGATTTTCATGAAATTGGTTTAGGAAAAAACACAAATCACAAGTGTTTTGACTTTACTACTTTGGTAAAAGAAAATGTGAATTGTGATTGTGAGAAGTTTTGGTTCAAAATCAAAGTGGTTTTAAAAGTTACATGCATTAAATTTTTCCAAGTAAATGAAGCATTGCATCTTTTGATCAAGGGAATTAAACCTAAGTCGTGTGAGTGAGTGACCATAAACACTTTTTGAGAGTTCCCACTAGATTTCAAACGATTAATTTTGCTTTCATTTTTTTTTATTTTACCATTGCACATAAAAAAATTTAAAATGACTTAAATGAAAATTCATTTTCTATACCTATGGAGAAAGAGCATTAGTGCATTTTTATTGGGTATCATTTGGAAATATGATGGTTGGTAATGAATGAAGCAAGTTCTAACAAGATTCTCCTATCAAAAGAAATGAAAATGCATTAAGTGATTAAATAGAAAGAAAGAAAAGGAATGCCTGAAAAAGAAATGAATAAAAAGGAGTTTCTAAGAAAATGTGAAAAATTCAAAGATTGGGGAAAATAATTAAAAAGGATACAGAGGATTAATGTCCTATCTCATTTTGATTATCCTCAAAAAAAATAGTTTCTTTGAAGCAAGCCACGTTATAATCCCTGGTTAAGTCCTTAAAATCTATGTTTAAAAATGTGTAAATAGTTTGATTTAAATGAATGGCAAAGTCAAATTCAATGATCTCGGTGATGAAAAAAGAGAAACACTTACTCTGGTGAGATATTGAGAGAAAATTCTCTTATTTAAAATTATTTTTATTCATGTTCTTATTTTTCTTGTTTAAATAAAATGCATGTATGTGTTGTTCTTGCGGTATTTGGAAATTGTATCTCTATTATGGTTCTACTTTGCTTTGTAAATAGATTGAGTTTGTCAAGATGATTGAATAGTATGAGAATAATTTTTATTAAATTATGTGCTTTTGTTCTTAAATTCAATAACTTTGTTTGAGGACAAGTAATATTCTAGGTTTGGGGGAATTTGATAAGTGTCAGAATTAAGTGATTTTACAATGAGTTTACACACTTATTTCAACTTAATTGTGATAGTTTTAGTTTAAATCCCTTTTGATCAAGAAAAATTGAATTTTTAAGTATGTTTTAGAGAGATTATTACATTCTGACAAAACTGGATCTCAATTGTATAATCTGCAGGTAGATTTGAAGACAAGATGAAAATATGTCATTTATGGGGCAATCATGCTCGCTTAAGCGAGCAATAGCGTGCTTAAGCAAGCCATATTCACCCATTTCCTTTTACGACATTAGGTGTTTGCTTTCTCTCGTTTCACCCAACTAATCTGGTGTGGAAGTGAATCTTCTTTTAACTTTCTCCTCCATGTTATTTTTGGGATAAACTTCTCAACTTCAGAAGGATGTTTGATATTTGAACACTTCTCCGAAGTTGCGGAATAAAATGTGATCCTGCCATGGTACTTTTGGAGCTAGATGTATTTAACAAAGCTTCTCTATCAATGTTACTAGGAATGATCTCAAAAACTATGATTGAGGTTTTATGGTAAGATTCTTCTTTTATGCAGGTATTATGGGGTTTTAATGGCTTCTTCATCTCTTTTCGTGGGACAAGATGCGTTTTCTGCCATTCTGAGCTACCTACTATGTTTTAGAGCTTTTTATTTGCTTTATCCTTTGTAACTTAGATTAATATCATTGTTGATTACACCTTGACTTTGTTATTTGGCAAAATATGATATACATATATGTTATCAAAATTTAATTTGAAGTTGAAGCTGGACATGCTTGATTAGCAGGGCCGACCCTAGGGCATGGGCGAGTGGGCATCCGCTCAGGGCCCAATATTCAAGGGGGCCTATAATATATATATATATATATACTGTTATTTGAAAAAAATCTTATTTCTTAATTGTGGATGTTATTGGTGCTGTTATTTTTAAGTTATGTCCTGAGAAATTGTAATGTATTGATAGGGTCGTATATAATATCAAAACTTTATTATAGTTTAATAAAAAAATACTTAAAAAAGATCAATTTTGTTCACTTCACCTCAAAGTCTATGAAATGTGAGGACCGGCCCTGATGATTAGGTTATTTATCAGTTATCACTTGTTTAATTACAACTACAGATCAACTTTTTTATTGTCAGGTCTATTGGGTTACTCTTTATTTTCCTTGAATTTTGATCTAGCTATTGATTGGTTTGAAAGTGGATTGTTTGAATTATTATCCACCAAAATCTTGAGATGTAAGATAATGAGTTGATAACAATATGGGCAGATCTATTTATAAAGCAAAATGTACAAACCTGTGGATTTCTTTTTCTTTTTTATATATATATAGATAGGAATTTCTTAGCGTTTATTTAAGTTAACCGCTAAAAATAATAATATTTTATTACATAACTGTTAATAAAATGTATTTTTGTTAGCGGTTATTGTTTCACAATAGCTAAGAAAATCAATTTTCATAGCGGTCCCTAGCTGTAACCGCCAATGAATAGCTACTATTTTAGCAGTTTTTTACAGCTAAGAAATTTGTGAACATTTTCTTAACTCACTTATATTTAGCTATAAATTACCGCTAACAAAGACCAATTTTGACTGCTAAGAAAGCTCAAATCTGTTATAGTATATTTCAAAATCTTTAGGATGTTGTCATTTCTCAATATTAAAAATAGTTGTTGCTAGGAATTTGTTTGATTTTGCGACTTTATGGTGGATTTTTGGTTGGCCGGGAATAAGGGAAGTGATATTGCCACTCTATAATTTGATATTGCCACTCTATAATTTAATATTGCCACTCCAAAATCATGAAAAAAAGTTTATGAATTGAGTGTCATGGGAGTGGCAATATCAAATTTGAGAGTGGCAATATCATTTCCCCGGGAATAATTATGTTTTCAACAATACAGACATCTCCTTGGAGAACCTATTGGATTTGGTTTTAATTAGAAGTTACGTTGGGTGGGGTTAAAGGCACAAGCTCCAAAATTCTGCATTCCATTCTCAATTTAGAGTAAGGGTGGCTTCGGATTGGGTTAGATGGGTTTTTAACCGTTTTGAAGTTTAACCCAAATTAAATGGGTTGAGTTAGGTTGGTTCGATTTCTGTAATTTTTACTCTTTAACCTGAAGCAATCCAACCCGAACTTGATTGGGTTTGGTTGAATGATTTGGTCTACCTAATTAAGTAAAAAATAAAAAATTTATTTTTTTCAAAAAAAATCTGTAAAATTTACATTGATATAATATTAATTTTACTTAAGTTTAGTGATTTTATTTGCTAAAATAAAATATTAATAATATAACCATACAATATAACATAGTTTTAACATAAATAAAGTAGTCAAATGGTCATAATAGGAGGAAGCAGTGTTGGCGGTGAAGAGGTCAAGGTGGCACTACGGCTAGAGTTCTGAATTTGATTATGATTGTTTTGGAAAAAAAGTAATTAGTAAGGAGAAGTCTTGACATAAATCTAAAGGAGTAAAACCATATAGAAAATTAGTCATTTAGGAATTTAGTTTGGGTAGTTTGGGTTAGGTTGAGTTTATTAGATTTTTAAAATGCAAACTCAATACCCAATCTAATTTTATTTGGGTTCAGTGAAAAATACCCAAATCTACCCAATCACCCAACCCAGAAAAAACAATTTAGTTTTGTTTGAGTTATTCGAATTCGTGGGTTACCTGACCCATTACCTAACCCTAATCCGGAGCACAAATTTTGCAGCTGCTAAAATAATGGATGGTATTCCTTAATTTTGTTGTTTTTCAATGTTTTTGCTGCTGCACGTTCTTGCGCATTTTTTGAGGCTGTTGGCGCTGTATTTCTTTTACGTTTTTTTTATTTTTTTTATAATAGGTGGATTTTTCACTGTTTTGAAGCCCAACCCAAACTAAATAGTTTGGTTGGGTTGTTCGATTTTAACAACTTTTACCCTTTGACCCAAATCAACCCAATCTAAACTTGGTTGAGTTGGACTGGGTTGGGTGATTGGGTCTGCCTTATTAAATAAAAACAAAAGTTTTATTTTTTTAAAAAAATTCTGTAAAATTTATAGTGACGTATTATTAATTTTATATATGTTTAAAAAATTTATTTGTTAAAATAAAACATAACATTAATAATATAATTATACAATATATTAATCTTAACGCAAATAGAGTAAACAATAGAATAAAGGTGTAAAGTGACTTATAAATAGAGTAACTCAATACCCAACCCGAATTTATTTGGGTTCATTAAAATATACTCGAACCAACCTTACAATCCAACTCGATCCAAAAAAAAACAGTTTGATTTGCATTGTTTGAGTTCATCGGTTACCCAACCCGTTATCCACCTAACATCAATCACTATTATATAATATCAATTGTTATATAAATCTGGATGTAATAATGCCTATAAATAGGCATGCAATGTTTTGATTATGGCGAGTCATAAAACATTTGGGCTCCGTCCTCTTTGACTTCCAGGCATCTATGTAAAGGATTCAAATTACGTGTTTCCAAATTATATTTTAATTATGTTCTACCAATAGAATATTATCACGTCATTAAAATAATTTATTAGAAAATTAAAGATTAAAATTAAAGAAAATATTTTCAATAACGTAGCGATATTCTATTGGTAGGACATGATTGAAGACATGATTTAGGAACACTTAATTTAAATCCCACTATAAGTTGCATACATGCATATTTTACCAACTTGCAAATATGTGTACTCTTCCAATCAATTCCAATATTATAATATTAAAATAATAATTTTCTAAAGTCATTAACATGATGTGATGCTAGAGTGCATGATTAGATAAAGACATTTAATTTATAAATGAACTAATATATACAAAGTCAATTTAGCATTAAAGTACTTAATATTTTTTTCGGTCAAATTAAAGTACATAATATCACTACAAGAAAAACAGATTTTAGCGGGGGCCAAAGTCTTCGCTAACGAGGCGAAAGCCCTCGCTAATTAACAATTAGTGACGGCCATGCGACGGCTATCGGGCCATCGCTAAACACCGCGATGCTAAAAATTAGCGGCGGCCAGCAAGCCTTCGCTAATTAGCGGGGTCTAAGCCTTCGCTAAAACCGCAGCAAAATAAAACCAGAAACCTAATGGAACTGCCCCCGCAAATTTAGCGAGGGTCAAAGCCCCTGCAAACTGCTTCGTGCCAAAAAACCCACGTATGTTAGCGAGGGCCAGAGCCCCCGCAAAAGGCAGCACATATTAGCGAGGGCCATAGCCCCCACAAATTTTACTGAATTTTTAAATTTTTTATTTTTAATATAATTTACACAAAAAAAAACCTGGATATTTAACAGATTAATAATAAAGCTATAAAAAATCCATAAAAAACAACAAAGATATATAAATTCATATTTAAACAAATCCAACAACAAATAAAATGTTTCAACAAAATAAAGTATTAATACATAACAACGTTAATAGCATAAAAGTAAATAAAATAAAAAACATACCGCAGAAGTATAAAATAAAGTGTTCAGACATCGAATAATAACATCAACTAAGATCGACGACGGCGGGAAGCCTGGACTGTAGGACGATCGATGACATCCTGGTCATCATTCTCGTCATCATGATCTGGATGAGGATGACGTGGTCTGGATGGTTCCTCGTTATGTAACACTGAACGAGACTCCATGGCTTGCATACGCTGCATCATCATGTCCATGTTTCGCTGCATCTCTAGCGTCAAATCCTCACGGACTTTACGTAACTCCTCTTCATGAACACGTTGTAACTGATCTATCTTCTCCTGAAGTCGCAAACACTCCGCAGTGTTTTGCGAGCTCGATCCGCCAGAAGTCGCCTTACAAGTTTGGGAAGAGTAGAAGTTGGATCCTCCCCTACGTGAAAAATGAGATGCCATATCTCCAACGCCATAAAGACGGCCATGATTCTTTCCTCCAATAGTTTCGGCCCAAGCCGAGAGCATAAAGTCTCTATCTGCCTGTTGTGAGCCATCAAGAGTCAGATCGTCAACTTGTGATGCTGCCTTCTTCATCCTACTGTCAAATGCATTCTGAAAAATAAAATAAATTAGGCATATGAGATAAAAATAAAATTTGGCAAACATAAATTACTGACTTATGTTATCGCTCTTACATAGGTATCCTCGAAGCGTTTATCAACCCATCCTCCATCCTTCTTACGATGAGTGGCAACAAATAATTTGTCAGGCGTCACTAAGCGGTCCTCCTTTTTAGACTGTAAACAATAATAAAATATTTATAAAGAAATACATAATTGTGTAAACATATAATTAAGCCGAATTTGTCTCAAAGATAAATACATACCATATTCCTAATGACCTCAGAGTGAGGAACTCGACCAGAGGTGTGCAATACACCACCTTTTTCTGACGCCCGATTCTTCTTCGCTTGAGCTTGTATCTTCTTATATTCATCTGAATCCCAATACTTCAGCAGAAGTTCCCATGCTGAATCCCCACACCAGCATGGCGCCGTACCATCCTTTGCATATCTCTTCCTTGCCTTGTTCATCATATCCCCAAGGCGTCTCGAACCTTTATGCTCAAAATTTTGTCGCATAGTGACAGTATCATGCGGATCCCAAGTGCAATAATCCTATAACAAATAGCCATTTCATTAGTGTGAAAACAGACATGTCATAAACAAGCATAAAAAATGCATGTCAATAAGCAATTAATTAATTACCTGAAAATTTTTCCACCATTGATCCCAGACCTCCTGAGGAATATGTCCCCAAGTAGGCCATGGCTCCCTAAATTGGGCCTTGATCGACCCCATGAGTGAATCAAGTCCAGGCTGTGTTGGATACCATCTATATAGAGTATCAACAAAATAAAAGTATAAGATATTAAATAATTTCATCAACAATTGCATATGAAAGTAAGAGTTTGTATTACATACCCTTTACCGCTGACCTCGATGATGTACTTTCCTGTTTCATCCATTTTCCACTCAGAACGAGGGACAACATGCACATGCTGCCATAGGGATGGAAGAGAGTCAACTTGCTGCTCTAAGTCCTCCTCCTGCTCAGGGTCCTCCTGATCGGCATCCTCAACAGCTACGTCATCGTCATAATGTGCACTGTGGATAGACTCAGCACCGTTATGACTGAGCATATGACTCGGGTGAATCTCATGCCCCCCTGGAAGTGGGTGAAACTGTGGCATCGGAATCATGGTGATCTCTGGCTGTGTGACTATCGGGGATGGTGGATACTCTGGCCGTGGTATACCCCTATGGGACTGCTCAACAATCGTACTAGATCGTCTCTGGCGATCAACATCTAGAGAGAGGCGTCCAGGATGTATAACTCTCGATCTCCCTCTACCACTACTAGCACCATCATCCACACACCTAGCCTTGCCCTTCCCTCGGTCCTGTGAAGACATCTGTCCATAAACCTTTGTGTGAATAACATGTTATACAAAAAGAAAACTATTAATTAAACAAGAAAAACATGTTACACAAAAGAAAACTAAAGAAAACAAGTAACCTATTCATTAATGTCACCCCAGGTGTCATTGTCATCATCATCATCATTTTCGATGTCCTTATTATCGACCAAATTGTCATCCTCAACATTTTCTTGAAATTCAATATCGACCTCGTCTTCAAATGAGAGGCGATTATCACCGACAGGTTCCGATAGGATCCACCACTCGATCAAATTCTCTAACATTTTCATCAACCAACGCACGTAATGGTTCAATCTCTACACTAGGAAGAATCGGCTCATCTGCCTGATAAGGTGATTCATCTGGTTGTGTTTCTTGTATAATATCATCCACCTCAATATGGCATCTCGGCTTTGTAGAAATTGCAACACACCAACCACGCAGGTCCCTACAAGTTTCAGGATAATGTACATAACAAACTTGTCTTCCTTTTTGAGCGACAATAAAAGGGTCATAATACTGATATCGTCTTCCAATGTTAATTTCGACTATCTTATATTGCGGATGAACTCTTGTGCCTCTACTGGTTGGATCATACCATTGACAATAGAAAAGAGCAATCTTGGGTAATCCATAATACTCCAACTCATAAATATGTTGTATGACGCCATAGAAATCATCTTCGCCACTTTCCGTAACACCCTTTACACGTACGCCAGAGTTAGTAGTCTTTTTACCCTCACTCCAAGCTCTTGTGTGAAACTTATATCCATTGACGAAGTACATGTTCCATGACGAAACCTTTGAATTGGGACCTCGAGCCAGTAACTTTAATTCTTCATTGGTGACTCCATTTCGTGGATCATAAACCTATACAACAAACAACTTGGGTAACTGCCAACAAAAAAGAACTGGTAATTCATATACGTTGTACGTAAAGGTCATATAAACACTTACATATGACTTAAACCAAATTGGAAACTCTGCATGCATGCGACTGGCACCGTCTTCGTGTGCCATTAAAAACATGCTGCAAATATGGGGATATGAATACAAATTTAACTAGTCAATTGATATGTAAACTATGATTATAATTATAGACACTTACTCCAAATAAGGTTTGACTTCATTGCAATTGATAAGGACATGTACACGAGCAGACTTCCATTCATCATCAGTTAACCAAACAGGTTTTCGTGGTTTACCACCTGGATGACCTCCATTGTTGCATACTGACAACGAAGAACTCGGCACGACATCATTTCCAGGGTCATTTCTAAGGCTAGAACTTGATACCAAATTAATTGTATTGAAGTAGTGAGAGCAGAAATAGCTAATCTCACGACCAAGATAGTCGGCGGATATAGACCCCTCTACCTTAGCTTTCTGAGTTACCGCTCTCTTGTATGCTCCCATCATCCTATACAATTCCACTTAGTTTTTAAGAAAACATAATAAATAAATACATCATTTAAAAATAAGTAGGAGTGAGGATATATACCTTTCAAATGGATACATCCATCGATATTGAACTAGACCACCCAATCTTACTTCTCTAGGTAAGTGTATCGGAAGATGTTCCATTGAATTAAAGAACCCAGGCAGAAATATCTTCTCTAACTTACATAGAATAATTGGAATGTTTTGCTCGATTATGTCCAAGTCACTGGATCTTTGAAAAATTGACTTATCTCAGTCAACGGTTTTCACACGACATCAGGTAATGAACGAAATGCAATGGGGAGCAAACTTTGCATAAAAACGTGGAAATCATGACTTTTCATTCCATGCATGACTCCCTTATTTATATCAGCACACCGAGCTAAGTTAGATGCATAACCATCAGGTACTTTCAACTCTTTAACCCCACGACAAACTGATTTTGCCTCAACTGATGTGAATGTATAATATGCCTTGGGAAACCCCATTTTCCCACTCGGCAACGGAACCAATTCCAAGTCCCCACGTGCACATTCTTTTTGTATGTGCATCCTTGCCTTATCATTATCCTTTGTTTTATCTTTCACATTCATAACTGTGTTGAACACATTGTCAAAGAAATTCTTCTCAATATGCATTACATCCAAATTGTGTCTCAACAAATTGTCTTTCCAATATGGAAGATCCCAAAAAATGCTCCTCTTAGTCCAATTATGCAAGTCCCCAAACCCTGGTATCTTAGTGGGCACTTCCTCAGTTACCTTTGGAAAATCTTTCACAAATTGCCACACAGGTTCTCCATCCAAAATAGTCGGCGGACTGCCTTTCTCCACTTTGTTCCTTCTAAAAGACCTTTTGCTCCTTCTAAAAGAATGATCAGGAGGCAAGAACCGACGATGACAATCAAACCACGAATGCTTTTTACCAAACTTCAACCAGAAAGCATTTGTTTCTTCCATGCAATAAGGACATGATAACCTACCATGTGTGATCCAACCATATAACATCCCGTATGCAGGAAAATCATTAATTGTCCACATTAAACAAGCTCTCATTATATAATTTTGCTTCGTGGATATATCATATGTCAATGCACCCTGATACCACAATTGTTGAAGCTCATCAATTAATGGTTGCAAGTACACATCAATCCTTACAGTGGGGTTCCTTGGACCAGGAATGAGACAAGTTAAAAATATGTAAGGTTTAGTCATGCACATTTCAGGAGGAAGATTGTAAGGTACAACAATTACAGGCCAACAAGAATATGGATGTGCAGAAGCTTGAGTGTAAGGTGTAAACCCATCCGCACATAAACCGAGTCTAACATTCCTTGGCTCATCGGCGAAAGTAGGATAACATTGATTGAAGTGCTTCCATGCTTCCCCATCTAGTGGATGGCGGAGAACACCGTCAACACTTTTATTCTGATGATGTCATCTCATATGACTCGCAGTCTTTGCTGAAGCGTATAGTCGTTGCAACCTAGAAGTGATTGGAAAGTAAAACATTCTCTTCACTAGTACATTTTATAATTACCCACCCCGTCCCTTTTAGGTGCAAACCTCAACTTGTTACAAAATTTGCAAGCATTCAAATTACTATCTTCCTTGTAGAATAGCATGCAACCATCCGCACAACAATCGATCATCTCAACCTTCAATCCTAATTTACCAGCCAACCTTGTTGCTTCATAACGATTCTTTGGTATATTATTTGTTGAAGGTGAAACGGCCATAAGTAATTGTGCAAAATAATCTACACACTTTTGAGGAATGTGCCAGTTAGACCTAGCTGTCAATAGTTTGACTGAAACAGATAACATAGATTCAGAACACCCTTCGTATATTGGTTGGTTAGCTGCTATCAACATATCATAAAACCTTTGACATTCTGCATTCGGAAATTGTTCCTCATTTACTGTCTCATCTATAATATGTTCAGTATCGTAAACAATTGGCTTAAATAATGCATCAGTTACCATATGATCCATCATCTCAAATTGATTATCATCATCAGCCCAATCGTGATTGCTTGACTCACCAACACGATCCGGTTCTTCTGGCCTCTGTTCACCGTGTTCAGTCCAAATCCAATATCCCGCCTTAAAACCGTGTTTGTACAAGTGCAGTCTAACGTCAGCCTCTCCTAAAATTTTCATGTTCCTACACTTCACACATGGACATCTTATCCCCCTTCAGATATATAGTAAGGAGATTTTTTAGCCTGCTTTACAAACTCTTTTACACCATGAATAAATTCAGCTCTTAATTCTCTCCTAGCAATGTCAACCCTATCATACATCCAACTACAATCCATGTTCTGCATTAAGTATATGACAATGCACAATTTTAACTAAACTTACAAAAATTTGGGCAGCATAACATCTAATATTTGGACATTTCCCAATTTCAAAAACATAGAAAATTCAAAACAACATAAACCAGCACTCTGGTACTCCAGTATTTTCATCAGGGTCTCACCTATCCACTAACAAACAACAAACACATGCACCAACATTAAAAAAATTAAAACCAGCACCCTGGTACTCAGATTTTTCATCAGGGTCTCCCCTATCCACTAACAAACAACATACAATTCCTAGCAACATGTGAACAAATATATTCTAGCTAGTTCCTACATATAACCTACACTAAAATTACCTCAAACTCCAAAACCGTAAGCTCCTAGCTAGATCCAAGCTCCAAGGTCAACCCCGAAAATCAAAATCTGTAGTCAAACCAAATTTGTCTCAATTCAATTTCATCCGAATTCAAAGCAATAATAGCTTATGAAGTGATTAATTAAAATAACAATATGTTCTCAAGTAACTTAAACAACAATATCTTGTTCACGTACTAAACATATTTAACATACTCAATCTAAGTTAATCATCAAGTAATTTAAAACAACAATATGTTCTCAAGCAACTAAAAAAACAATATCTTGTTCTCAAGTAATTTAAATTATGTCATAAACATTCAATCTAAGTTAATTATCATCGAAAACTATAACATAGTCAATAATATTTCAATAACATTTTTTATCCATATTCACTTCAAAATTATGCAATTCTAATTCAAACTTTTCTTATTTAAATGCAAATTTTAAATTCTATTACACACGTCTAATTCAAACATTCTAATTAGTTTGTAACACTTAATTAAATTTAATCCATAAGCATTCAAAATACTACAATATAAAATATCTTACATATATAAGCCATAATGAATTCTATAAACTAAACATACATACCCTAATTACTCCTAAATATCTAACATAAGTCATAATTAATCCAAAATTTCATATATTATAATAAATTAATCCTAAATATTACAAAATACTACAATATAAAATATCTTACATAATTCATAATTAATCCAAATTTTCATATATTATCATTAATTAATCCAAAATACTACAATATCTAACATAAGTCATAATAATCCTAAACACTAAACATACTATAATTATTCCTAAATATTAAAAAAAATCTAACAAAATATAAACTGGAAAAATAAAAAAATTATACAAATACACAATTTCATCCTAAACATTTTAAAACTTATAATTTTCAAATAGAAAAATGAGATAAAATAATTTAATTTTTCAAAAAAAAAAAGTTTGAGCCACCATCAATGGTAGACCCACCATCCATGGTGGCCGTGGCACCACAACAGTGGCGGTGTCACCATGTGGGGGCGGCCAAATAACAAGGGAGACAAGAGAGGGAGAGAGTGCGCCACTTACCGGAGAGGGAAGATGAGATTTTTGAGCTTCAATGGAAGGAGTAGCTTGTGGAGGTCACCGGAGATGAGTGGTGGTTGCCGGAATATGGTGGTGGTGGCCGGAAATCTAGCCTCCAATGGGGGTGGGCGCGGCGAGTTTGAGAAGAGGAGAGGAAGAGATATTTTTGTTTTGAAATGAAGGGATAACTGAGAGAGAATTTAAGAGCTGGCCATTTTAAAATAGGTAGCGGCGGCCACACCCCCTCAATAGGCCGCCGCAAATTATTAAAATTGTTTTTTTTTTTTTCAAATCCGCTGGTAGCGGCGGCCTAATTACCCGGTTTTTTTAAAAAAAAAAAAATTTAGCGGCGGCAAATTTTTTTTTCTTTCTCCACGGTAGCGGCGGTTTGGCCGCCACTAACTACTCTCTTTTTTTTTTCTTCTTCCTTACGTTAGCGACGGCTTTAGCCGCCGCAAATTTTAGCGGCGGCTAGGCCGCCGCAAAATGCTACTATTCACTCAGCCTCCCTGTTATGACGTTGTAGCGACGGTCTGGCCGTCGCAAATTGCGACGGTCTGGCCGTCGCAAATTGCGACGGAGTCGTGGCCCCCGCTAATTTTGCGCAGCTATTTTGCAACTTTGTAGTAATGTATAACTCCAAACACTTCAACTACGTAAATATTGAGAGAACCAATATAGTTGAATGTGTAAGCCTGTAACACAGCAATTCTACTTCTCAAACCAAATTAGAAAGCTCAAATTAAATCATTAGCATAATAATATACTCCCTCTAATCCTATTTATAAGATGTTTTCAATCGAATTACACGGACCAAGAAAAGTAGTTAATGTTAGTTAATTTTATTAGTTTTCTAAAAAAGTGTGTGAGATGCCAATTTTATCCTTTATTTAATATTGTGTTTTAATTAAAATTAAAGAGTTGAGATAGTCAAAGTATTTAAGTATTTAACGAGGGTAAAAAAGAGAAGTGCCAATAAATACTTTATAAAAACTACAAAACATCTTATAAAAAAGACCATCAAAATCTTCTAAATAGTGTCTTATAAAAAGCACTAGAGGGAGTATATTAGGGTACGGTGGAGTATATATATCCCCTCTACTCTCTAATAATACAAAAGGATAGCTTAAAAAAGAAGAAGTCTTACATAGAAAACAACTCTAAACCATATCCATATGCCAGTAGTTATGATAAACTTATTACACACCGTATCAGAGTTACGTTTTACATGATTAAATTATAGAAAATGATAATGTCACTCCTAAATTTGATATTGTCACTTGCATGACATTTATTCATAAGAATTTTTATTCATAATTTTGGAGTGGCAATATCAAATTTAGGAGTGACAATATCATTTCCCTTAAATTATTATTTGTTACTCTTCACTGGAGGATCAACCTTAACTGGAAAATCATCAATTTCATCTCTCCAGGGACTTCTAATCGACGCGGGTTCAATATTGTTCAAAGAAACCCAAACAGCAGTGTTACACTTGAATCCAGATCCAAATGCCATCTGCCATACCCTATCTCCCTTTTTGATTCTCCCCTTAGCCTCGCAATAAGCCAACTCATACCAAACCGAACTGGACGACGTGTTCCCGAATCGGTACAGCGTCATTCTGGAAGGTTCCATATGCCAATCATCAAGCTCGAGACTCTTCTGCATTCTATCAAGAACGGCTCTACCTCCGGTGTGGATACAAAAGTGCTTGAAGGCAAGTTTGAAGTTGGGCATGTAGGGTTCAGTGTTCTTGTTCTTCAAGAGCTTTCTCTCAATTAGGTTTTTGACAAATTTGAGTTTTTCGGAGATTGGGAGAACCAATGGTCCAAGGGATGTTATGTGAACCTTTAGGGCATCCCTGGCGACGTTCATGAGTTCTTTGGAGAGTGAAACGCCGACGTTGTTTTCGTCGTCCTCTTCTTGAAAGACACATTTGTAGCTGTTATCGTCGGCGCCGACATGGGTGCGAAGCGTGTGGATGAGTTGGTATTTCGAGCGGTGGCGGTCGGAGGGATGGCTTGAGAGCAATGCTGCTGATCCGCCCATGCGAAAGAGGCAGTTGACAAGAAGCATTGAAGGGTTGTTGCCCTTGTACATGCTTGAGATCTCGTTTTCTGTACTCAATACCAAAGCGTATGAGTTTGGATGTGCCTGCATTTATCATGTGATAATCAAATGTTGGAGGCATTAATTTACGCTAAAACAAAATTGACTTTTAGCAACATTGTCAGATACAACATTTAAAAAAAAATGTTGAAATACTAAATGACAACATTTTTTTAAATAATTCGGCAACATTTTTTAAATGTAACTAAAACCTTTTTGCAACATCATCCGATACAACATTTGTCAAAAATGTCGCAAATGCACAAACAACATTTTTAGTGATTTAGCAACACTTTTTAACAATTTAGCAATATTTTTTAAATTTTGCTAAAAGTCATTTATGTAGTAGTGTTAATTGGTACATCCAAGTTCAAAATGCATCCTTGAGTTATAAAATGATTGTTTTGTATGCGCAGATCCTCTTTTTGTTCTTGGTTTCATGGGGGTATGTTCCATGATGGTACTATTGGTGTGTTAGATTTGATAAAAGTTTGATTTTAGAATTGGTGTTAACAAGTCTCACTTGTCTCGCTCTTTAGAATACAGTTTAAATACTTATTGATCTTCTTTATTTCCTTTGATTTGTTCTTTTTTCTCTGTATAGGTACTTTATTTTATTTTTCTTGGTTTACGAAGATACTACAAATTAGAAATTAACACTGTACCACATATCTACACACATGTCCTTATCAACTGTGCTCAAATAAATAGGATGTACACATACTTTTATTGAATACTCCTAATACTCTTCTTCTTCTTCTATGTAATGCTTTTGTTGCTTTGGGAAAAAATATATATTTTGTTGATAAAAGAATTTCTTAATTGACATATTTGCTTTTGCCCTAATTAAAAAAAATTCTTAGTAAATAAAATAGTTTCAGATATGTTTCTTTGGTTTCCAAATATAAGAAAAAAAATATTTGCCGCACTCCTATTAAAAAGATAACCAGTATTAGTTAGGGTCCTTATGCTTCTTAGCTAGGAGAGGGCAAAATAAATTTATACTTTAAGTAATTTCGAATTTTCGTATAGACTTGATAGAAATAAAAAAAAAAAATCTTCTTTTAAAAATATTTTAACTTGTGATAAAAGTATAATCAAACAAAGCTTTTACTTTTTTTAATTTTATTAAAAAAAAAATTTGGTTTCTTTCATTATTTTTCATCATATTAATCTCTTTTCATTTTCATTTTAATTGAAAGTAACTACACTAAATAATAAATTGAGTGAAAATAAAGCATTTGAAGTATACTTTGCTTATATTTAAAAAGTTAAAATTAGTGCATGTTTAGAGAAGATTATTTTAAAAGAAATAATTATTTATTTTTATAAATTTCTTAAAATTTTAAAAAATAAATAATTATTTTTTAAAAATAAGTTAATCCAAACATACAGTTAATATATATTTTTACTGAAAAGGGAGGATGTTGGTAGGTTGTAAAACTGCAAGAAATTAAATTAAATTAAATTAAATTAAATAAAAAGGTACCTGTAGGAGCTGTTTGGCAAAATCCACTGCTAGAACGCCAGCACTACAGCCCATACCGCTGAGATTATAGGTCAATATATTCCCTCTAAACTTGTAGCGATTTACGATTGTGTCAGAAAGCGAAGGTGTTGGATTAAACAAACAGCAGTTCACGACGAGAATCCCAATGTCCTTTGCTTCAACTCCTGTTTTCTCTAAAATCTCATCAACCGCTCCAAAAAGTACTGTGTCCGTTTCCTTCCTTGCCTCATCCAGTGTCAGCTTTGGTGGGATCTGTTCCAAATTAATAATTAAAATTAGGAGTTTTTTAACTTGTATAATATTGCACAGGTTAAGCTTTTTAAATGAGAAATTTTTTATGAAAAAACATAAAAATTAAATGAGTTATATTTAAACATACATTTATTATCTACTATTCTTTCTATTTTGGGATTCTTAACCTGTGCAATATTGCACAGATTAAAAAAACTCTTAAAATTAATTATATATATAAATATAAAAGGGAGGATGAAATGAAACCGGTGTAACTTACACTAACTCCTATAACTGTTAATAATTATATGTCGAAAATGATTTTTACAAAACTCAACGTAGGATTGAAACTACTTATCGTATAGATTATGTTTACAAAATTTCGCAGGATTCTGAAATCATTTAGTATTCCATCAACGTATTAAAAAAATAACGTAAAATATATTTTTAAAATATATGAAATTAACAAGCATTGTGATAGAGTATTAAACAATTTTGAAATGATGTGAAATTGTATTGACATGGTGTATACGATAAGTAGTTTTAATCCTATGGTGGATTTCGTAAAAAACACATTCGACAAATTTTATATATATATATATATATGGGGAGGGATCAAATGACACCGATGTAATTTACACCAACTCTTACGCCGGTAATAACTATTTGTCAAAGTTTTTTTTTACGAAACCCACCGTTGGATTGAAACTACTTATCATATAGATCATGTCTATAATATTTCATATTATTCCGAAATCGTTTAGTACTCCATCAAAATGCTTGTTATTTTCATATATATATTTTAAAACTATATATTTATGTTACTTTTTTAGTACGTTAATGAATAACTAAACAATTTCAGAATGACGTGAAATTTTGCAGGCATGATCTATATCAAAAGTCATTTCAATTCTAAGATGGGTTTCGTAAAAAAAATCTTCGACAAATAATTATTAACCGATATAAGAGTTAGTGTAAATTACATCGGTATAATTTGATCTATTCCCTATATATATCGTTTAATTATTGTTATCTGATTATTATGACTTAAAAAATAATTGAATACTAACCTCCAATAGTCCCTCAGGGACATAGGTCTTAGGTCCAAGACCAGACCTATCTAAGATCTTAGTGACCAGTTTGTAATTCTCCTCAGAGAGAAAGGCAACAGCTCTGTCAAGAAGTGTTTCCTTGGAGCAAAGACAAGAAAGGCTTGGCTTGTAGCATGCAAAGTCTACCAAGTAAACTTTGTTGGGTTTGCTCAAAAGGAAGTGGCATAGAAGTGTTGCTGCTATGGAAAATAATATTGTTACTGAAGGTGGAGGACTGAATTCATGAACATACATACACACTGTTACTACCACTAATAGTGACATCAACATTGTAGATAATGATGATGATGATGATAATGCCATTGTTTTTTTCTTGATGTGGAAGGCTATGTATTGTCTTTGTCTTGAGATACTGTCTGGTTGAGTTTATATAGGAATGAAGGGAGCATATTAAATTTAAATGTATATGGCCATAGAGAATAATGAGTTTACTAGTATTATTTTAGGGTGAATATGTTGCTGCTCTTCTTAATTTGTTGATTCTCTCTTATTTAAATATTTTAATAATATTTAAATATGAGTGAAGGATTATATTGGTCCTTAATTTTTTTAGATTTGTTCATATTAGTCCTTAATATTCTAAATAGAGTATTTAAGGTCCTGACTTTTTTATTTGTGATTTATTTTGATCCTTGACATTAGTTTAGTGTTAACATTATTTAATGTAGCACGCTAATTAGTGGCACATAGAACATCCAAAATTTCATTATTTTATTGCTAAGATGATATATAATCTAAAATATAATTTTTTTTTTCGTAATACATTTAAAAGGCATTTTTCTTTCCAAAATCTTAGAATTAGAGTTTGTTCTTCTGTACTGTATGAAGGCGTTTTCCATTAAAAAAGAGTTTTTTTTTAACCTACAAAGTGAAAATGACAAGTTTGATTGTCCAACGTGACATTTAATGTGTCACGTTGGACTTTCGTTAATGATTTCAACATTTAACTAATTTCAGGGATCAAAATAAATAGATGATTAAAATATCAGGGACCCAAATGCACTATCACAAACGTTAACAACTCGTGTGAACTTTAAAAAAAATAAAATAAAATCAAGGACTAAATAATGTATTTTTTTATTTAAATATTCATACTTTAATTATATTGTTAAAAAATATGTTTGAAAATTAAAAATTAATTAAAAGAGAGTTTGGCAATAGTTCCTGCCTTATTTTAGTTCATTTTCATTTGAGAGATTCTAAGAATTTTTTAACTTCGTCCCTCTGACTTTGAGGGGCTTTCATTTTAATATACGATTTTTTTTCGATCAATTTAGTCCATTTTAAAATATGAAATGTATTCATGGATAGTTTTGGAGATTTTTGTTTTTCATGATCTTATGAATCTGTATTTCATTTGAGATGCCTTATACTCAATCGTTCTATATATTATGTAATATAAATATTTTCTTTTCAAAAAATAAAAAAGAAAATTATCGTTAGTGTCATAATGTCGTTAACTGATGAGTTTCATTTTAGTCTCTAACATTTTTAAAAATTCTTTTAGATAAATCTTTGAATTCATTTAAATTTTCATTTTATTCCTCATGCTTCATTTAAAATTGATAGTGGTGGGATTAAATTGAATTTTTTAAACAAAAAATGAAAGACCGATTTGATTGTTTTAAAAAACTTTAGAAACTAAAATAAAATTCATTAATTGCATTATCATGTCAGTGACCAAATTAACGAATGATTGACCATTTTGGTCTCTCACTTTGTAGTCACATGGTATTTTAGTTCTTGACTTTTTAAAATATCTGAATTAGTTCCTGATTTTCCATTTTGTAAGTCACTTTAGTCGCTGACGTTAAGTGATATTGATGAAATACTTATGTGACTAGTTAAGTACCTATATGACAAATTATTTGCCACATATGAGTCCATATAAACGATCAAACGATGTTATTTTGCTTAATCTCCAAAGTTACGCAGCATTTTAAGTTTAAAATTAGGTTATGTTGTAAGTGATTTATGGGACGAATTGAGTTACTTATTTTCAGATTAAGTAAAACGACATCTTTTTGTCGTTTACGTAGACTCTTAAGGGTCAATTAACATACCATATTGATAATTAACATACCATATTGATAATGAACGTGTCATATTGACATTTTGCTAGTGTCATTTAACACTAGCGACTAAAGTGATCTATAGAATGCAAAGTCAAAGACTAATCTAGACATTTTAGAAAGTTATGAACTAAAATGCTCTAGGACTATAAAGTGAGGGACCAAAACAGTAAATAATTCACAAATTAAATATCAAAAACAAAAATCAACAGCTAAAATAAAAGTTGTTAAACGTGAAGTAAAAAACTAAAAATATTATATAATCTCAACACTAAAATAATATTAACAAATGGTATTTAGTGCAGGACACTATTTAAGAGTCTAAATGTAGTAAAAAGATATTGGATTGTGTAATTTTTTATATTTCTAATAGACGGAACGTGCTTTTGTGATTATTTTTCTGTTTGTAGTAATTTTAACTAGGGCACTATATATCAACGTCCAATAATATTAAACTCACAATATAATACTTGGGGATTTAATGATCGACAAGTTTTACATTTACGCATTGTATATGTGTTGGCCAAGAAAGTTAAGAGGTCGCTGTGGGAGTTGGAATACATAACTATTACTAGTAATTATTGTTTTTTTCTGTCAGGGGTTAGCTTTGGATTAAGTACTTATTTATAGTAAGTGTCTGCCACTTATTGGAAGTAATAATAATTGAATACATTTAAAGAAGAGGAAAAGATATAGGTCGGGTAGTTTGATTTGTTGCCAGAGACCAATGGTGTGATTTTATGTTTAATAATTTTAAATCTTCCTAATTTGTTCTTAAAAAATTCTCTTAATTATTTATTATAAAATGTTTTCAATGTTTTTTATATTTTTAAGATTAAAAGTGTATTTAATTTCATACTTTACATAGTATTAGGAAGATAATTAGGAGGATATAACATTACTTTTTTATGTTTTATCCTTGCCTTTTACTAAATGAGTGAAGGGATTGATACTACCACACTTGAAAATAATATTATCGTTTTTGGATATTAGTGTTCAGAATTCATAAAAATATATATAAGGTCTACCAGGACACCAATTTTACTTAGAGTGTTTTTCATAAGTCCTCTCGTAAAATAGGGTTTGTATGTCCTTTTTAATTTGACCAATCAAAATATAATATGCAGGATTAATGAATTATAAATTAGTAGTGTCAATTTTTAGTAGATAAATTGATATCAATCGGTTTTGCTATCTATTACCCTTAGGAAAATTGTTAAGCAACTAATAAATGAAAACTTTGCATTTCAAATAAAATGAAAATAATTTCATAACATTAAATACTCTACACTTTTAACATCAAGTTTTCATTCAGAGGTTGCTTAACCATTTTCCTAAAGGCAATGGATAACAAAATTCAATATCAATTAGTCTCAATCATATAATGAATTCTAAATTAGTAAACTAGTATTAATTATTACAAAATTATAAACTATTTCTATTTCTTATTTATAAAATAATTCTATCATTTAATATCTCTTTTTTAATTTTTTTAAATATATCTTTTAACTTGTCATTCGAATACAAATTTACCAAAAAAAATGATACATTTTAAAATATTTATCAAATCGGTCTTAAAAAAATAATAATCAAATTGGATCTATTAATTTTTCATCTTTGATTTTCTTAGATAAATAAAAAAACAAAAATTTAGGTGTCACCACATGGCAGGACTTGAATTTTTATGTTCTAAAACAATATAAATGATTAAAAATTAATATCAAAGTAATAATCAATATTTAAGAAACTTAATGAAAATTGTATACAATATCAAAAAATAAAATAAAATATTAAAAAAAATATTAACTAATAAAATAATAAAAAAATATTTAAAAAAACCAAAAAAATAAAGGGTTTGTATGTCCTTTCTAGTTTGACCAATTAAAATGTGACATGTAGGATCAATGAATTATAAATTAGTATCAATTAGTATCAATCATAATGAATTCTAAATTAGTAAACTAGTATTAATTTTTATAAAATTATAAATTAGTCCTATTTCTTACCTGAATAATATAAAAAGCAAGCAAGTGAGGCCAAAAGAAATAGGGAAATTTGGAGCCAAATTTGTAGAAATCACGTAAAAAATCATGCAGTAAATTTGAGCCTTCTATTTTTCTACTCAGTCTGAGAACGAAAGACAAGACTAACTACAAAAAACAGAACTAGATAGAATAAAAAGGAAGAAGAAAGGAACATAACAACATAACAGAACTGTTAGAAATAATATTTAATTTGTTAGTGATAAGATTATTTAGTTAGAGATAAAATTGAGTTTATTTAGAGTCACTTATGAAGATTAGAGTCAGCTAGTACTGATAAGATTAAGAAGATCTATTAGTTAGTTAGTTTTGAATATTTATTTTTTAATTTTTTCTATAAATACCATATATCTTGATATCATTATAAGTGAGAGTGAAATAATAAAAGTTCTTTTGTATCACTCCACCATGTTTTTTCAACAAGAACTAAATAAGAGGAAGATAATGCTAACTAAAAGAGCTATATCCTATAGCCTTAATTGAAACAGATAGCATGACCATCATCGAAAACTTCCAAGAAATTGCGAATTGCGACCAGAATTGTCAGTTTAACTGTTTTCCATTCTTTTATTTCTGTTATAGTTCAACGGTGTTGCTTTTGTGGGATTCTATGACATGGTTTGTAATTTCTACAAATTTCTGTTCTATATTTGGTTGAATCGAAGGATTGTACTATTACTATTTTCTTAGGCAGCTGCAACATTTATGTGTCCATTGTACTTAACAGTAATTACAGAGGTTTTATTTTTCACAATAATAAATAGCAATATTTAAATGATATATCTAAAATCAAACTTTTGGGATCAATCCATTCTGAGCATTGCGTGGGTGCAGATCTAGTTTACAAAAACTATAAAATGATTCTATTATTTAACATCTCATTTTTTTTTAATATATCTTTTAACTTGTTGTTCAAAGGTAAATTTACCAAAAATAAATGTTATTTTTAAAACTGTTTATCAAATTGATCTTAAAATAAATAGTTACCAACTTGGGTCTTTCACTGTTTATATCTGATTTTCTTAAATAAAAATAAAATCCAGGTGTTGGATTTTTTTATTAAAAAAATATAAAAGATTTTTAAAAAATTTAAAAATATAAAAATAATATTAAATATTTGAAAATTAATTTCAAAACTAAAAAATATTTTACAATATTAAAAAATATTAAATATATTCAAAAGAAAAACAAATTAGATATATCCTAAATATATGAAAGTTGTACTTGAAATTTGTGTTAGTTGATGAGTTTAAAGCTTCTGGTAACTTTAATTTTGCTTTACTTTTTAGATTTGAACTTATTATATATCGATTTTGGTAGCTCCACACCATCTATGCATGACAAATCCCTTTTGAATTCAAAAAATGTCATTTTCTATAATTTTTCTATTTTTATAATATTTTTGTGAAAATTGATACTTATTTACTAATTTAGAATTCATTATGATTGATACTAATTAATACTACTAATTTACAATGTATTAATCTTATATGTCACATTTTGATTGATCAAATTAAAAGAAACATACAAATGCTTGTGAGAAAAAAAAACCTAAGCATACAGAAGATTATGAGCTATGTCAGCATTGAGCCATTGAGAGCATATCAAAACTAAATCCCTGTTATGTTATTTGCGTATCTCAATTTGGAGTTTTATTAGATTTTATTATTGTAAGTAATGTAGGAAAATAGGCAATATTATGATATATGTACTCTCCTTAAATGAATGAGGTTAGAACGAAGTTTCGTATGGGATAAGTATGACTATTATGGTTTCACTTATGGTACATAAATAAAAAATTTGTATTTTGGTGCAGAACTCTTTTAATAGCCATTGATTTATTGTTGAAAAGTAAAAAGTTAACATCACACTTTAAATCAATAGATAAATTTATACACAAACTTTTTCACATATATGTTGTGTATGACAAATGACAACTTCATTGTTAATGGATGACGCCATGCGCTCAAAAACTAATGATAGATTGGAAGATGCCATTCTTAACCTTATTTCGGCAGCTACGAGTAAGCAGTTGAGATAATGATTCTTTCAGTCTATAAGAAAGGATAGGGCCCACATTTATGTTGTGCATGATAAATGACAACTTCATTGTTAATGGATGACGCCATGCGCTCAAAAACTAATGATAGATTGGAAGATGCCATTCTTAACCTTATTTGGGCAGCTACGAGTAAGCAGTTGAGGTAATGATTCTTTCAATCTATAAGAAAGGATAAGGCCCTTTCTCCAAACTTCTCTCGAGGTGGATGAATGTCATCTTCTTCCCATTTTAGAGGTACTCCAAAGTGATCTAGTATGCTTGTTATAAGAATATTGAATGGTAAATTAGTTGAATTGTTAGCATTGTCAAAACACCTCTCCATGGGTTTGGTGATCATGCAAGGAAAGTTAATCTTCTTTCCTTTCAAGATATTCAATCATGAAAACATGCTTAACAAAATACCTAGCTTTCACTAGAAAACACTTGGAGACTAGATGAAAAAAGAACCTTCTTACTTTAGTAAAGCAGTTCACCCTTTACTTGATCCTCTCAACCTTAATAGTGATGTGACCTTAGAGACATCCTCCTTTACATCTTTATGGTTCCAGCAATCCTTCTCAATGTATACTCTCCACCCAAAGGGATGAGAATCTCTGAGATATCCTATTAGATTCTCAGTAATTGCAATATTTTTGTCCCTAAAGTTAGCTTTAACGATTGGAGGGAAGTTTCTTCCAGGAAGAATTTATTTGAAGATGACAGCAGAAGCATAGAATTGCCGCATGGTTTGGGGATAGATAAGCTTTTGATGCTGGATGAAAGCTATGAGACCTGCTCTTTCAAGATAGGGAGTGATGAAGATTTTTTTGGATAGGAATCTCTCTATATATTTGGCTTTGCTTTTTGTGGAGCTAAAGGGATACCATCTCATCTTCTTAGGTTTGTGATAGGGTGACATAAACTTCACTCCATTCGAGGTGTCTACAAATAGAATAGGACCTGTACACAGTTTCCTTGGAGGAGGCAAAGTTTAGGAATGAAGAACCTTAGCTTCGGGTGAGGTAGCTACTAAAGAAAGGTGAGAAGGTGAGGATGCATTATCAGGGTGAATGATGGTTGTTGGTACTTTTTAGTTAGCTTGAGACATAGTCTCTATTTCAATTGACACATGAGAGATTTCTATGGAGTTTTCCTATGGAATTTTTTTAAGGGAAAGAAAAGGGTATTCAAAGGTAGATGGTTAAATGAAGGAAATATGGTGTGAGAGCAAAAGGAATGAGTGATGATGATCAGATACATGTTATCATATTTATAGACATGAATTTGCGTAAGTTCAAAGTCAAACATGTGGGATTATCTAGGTTGATTGGGACAGGTAATGGAGAACTTAGGCGAGATTAGTATGAGACAAATTGGGTATTTATTGAGAAGAAAGAGTTGCACGAAAACTTAGGTGATATTTATTGACAACTTACAAAGTCTATCTTTTGGGGATAGCTTAGCACGCCAAGACTCAAATGTGTTTTGTCTTTCCTCTATCCCTTTTCCAGTGACCAATGGGATTTCTAGAAGAACAGTACTATCCTAGATAACTCTCCTAGACAAACTAATAAGACAAAAATTAAAAACTAAATGTATAGAGAGCTCAACTCAGATATTGATCTGAATCTAAATCTAAGGTAGTTCAAACCGCATGTGAACTATCTCAAAAACTAAGTTTATCCTAAAAACTAATTCTGAGGCTATATTTAAAAGTAATAGAATTAGTTCGGATGTTGAAAAGGAAGTCATATTAAGCATATTTATAATATCTTAAAATCTATAATCAAGCAAAGGTTTGGTGAAGATTTCAGCAATCTAACCTTTGGTGTCAATGAAGCTCAGCTCAAAGTTTCTTTTCCGATCATGATATCTGATGAAGTGATGTTTGATATCAATGTCTTTTGACCTTGAGTCATTTTCAGCTTCAGTGTTGGATAATACAATTGAGTTGTGTTTCTTGCAAAACCAAGATGTTGAGTCAATACCTCAGATGATTGATATTTGTTTTAATTATAACAAATCCAATCTAAGCTACAAAAATATAACATGATCTGAGATGTGTTGGTATCTAACATCTCTATCTAAGCGTGTAGAAAGTTATTAGCTTAGGTCTATAAGAAAGTACAATCGTACAGAGACCACCACTAGACAAGAATACTCAGAAGAGCTACACTCAAAGACATGCCAATAGTAATGAAGCTACATAACAGAAACCCTGCTCAAACTTAGTTTGAAATGGAGGATACAAAGATCAGATCAGTCATAACAGAAGAATGAGTGATCAAATCATTGATAGTGGAGGACATGCACATACTAGACCAACTCATCTCAAGATCCTACCATTACACTCAGATTAGAACTCCAAAAGATCCTGCATTTGCACAGACAAAACAAATTCAATCTAAAGTATGAATTTAACTATTAAAGGATCAAATCTTAGCCCCGAATTAAAAATAAACAAGCTTGGAAAGCTTTAACATACCTCACATCCAAAGAAGGAGATTAGACTCATATAAACAGAGGAAGCTACAAAGAAGAAGGTCTCAAATAGAAATTTTGATAACATAAAGAAGACATCAAGATCTCAATGCCTCATTCACAACAATCAGAACAAACTACACCGATGCATCAATATATAGTAGGAAGATATTCCTGACATTCAAGTGAAGGTTACTGAGGGCAACTGATCAAATATCTCCGATCATATTTCTAACACATGAACTCAATCAGAATCTGATCAAAGATGAAGTTCAGATCTAAACTTCACTAAAGAACTATTCTCTAATCTAAAACAAGAAGAAAAAGAATATAAGAACATGGATTCAATCAACAAGGATTTCAGATGAATTGAAGATTAGAAGATCCTACATCAGAGTCCATGATCAAATAACATCTCAAATCAAGAAGGACTAAGATGAGATATATCGATGACTAATTACAAAGGACAGAATATGATCACTCATGATTAGTGCACATAGATTAGTACATATACATCACTGATATCAATCTGAAGGAGCAAAAGTCTGAGATATGCATAAATGAAGACACACAATACTCAAAACTACTTAGATTGGTCAGAAGAAATGCACTTCAAGACTATCAATTGCATATAGCTTAGATCAGTCATCACAAAGAAATATCTCAAGATCTCTAAATTATAAAGCAGTATACTGACATATGCAAAATGAAACTCAGATTCATCATATACAGAAGAATAAAGACGTTTTTGTTCTTAACGATCAGAATGGAATATGAAGTTATCAGTTCAATCCAAAAGGTCAAATTGACCGAACAGATGAAGAAGATTGTCTTAGATACTGATGATGTTTATCAGAGTATCATGAAGAGACATAACTCAGATTCTAATATTGCAAAGGATCACACTTAGAATGATACTGAGAAAAGGAAGTTCAGATCTAGCACTCTATGAAGGCCATCCTTCAAATCTGAACTGTTGAGCATCATGATGCATATTCATAAGATCTCACAAGAAATAAGCTCATTTCAGAAGTAAAGGACATAAGAAGAAAAAGATCTCACATCTAGAATATCTCATAAGAGCTTAACTCATATCATAAGTTACAGACTTCATAGTCACAAGACAAAAAAAAAGCTTCAAAAGTGCACAACTCAGATCAGAAGTTAAAGACTCCCGAGTTATAGAACTCAGATTCAAAGAATGAAGCTTCATGTGTGCATAACTCATATATGGTGTAGAAAGACTTCTATAAGATCATTTCACATCATAGGATGAGCATAAAACTCAAATCCTGAGGAGATGAAAGTTAAAAATGTCAAGTATCCCATGGTTCCATGTATCTAAGAAGAAAGTCTAGAAGTTATATCAGAACTCAAGTCACACAAGGAGGGATAAAAGAGAATTTAGATTACTAGAATATAGAACTAGAAGATAGGTGATCCTACAACTGCACAGAATTGTTAGATTCAATCTGAAGTGTGAATCTAACCACAAGAGGATCAATATAAGCTTCAAGGAAGAAAAAGATCAAGGTCAGAAATGTTTGAATTAGCTTAGATCTAAATGGAAAGATCAAATTGAGATGGAAACTTCAACTGACCTAACACATGTTGTCAACAAGTATAAGATGATGTCATCCTAACTTGGAGCCCAAGTAGAGTTTGAATTCATACTCCAACAAATCGAACAAGCCTCAACTATCATACAACGGTTATGTCATCCTTTGGAGGCTATAAAAAGACATGAAGACTTGATCTACAAATGGGGATTTGCGTTATACATTGCCAAACATCAAGTTCCTCGAGCTTCATGCTCTATCTTAGAGCATATATTGATCATATCATGTTTTAACTGCTATCTGTTGTGTATAAACCTCTGTAATTCACACTCCGTGTGTTGTCGTAACCAATCAAAACCCCAAACTACCCATTAGATTGATCATTTAGTCACTCAGCCATGTTAGGCAGGTGTCTATAAGTGGGCTGTGAGAGCATTTGAGTTTGGAGAGACTTGGGAAAGACTACTTAAAAGTATGGAAAGGCTTTTGAAGAAGAACACTTTGGTGATATAAGGATGGAGAGACACTTTGAAGAAGAAAACTTATCTTGTAAGCCTGAAGAGGCTTTAGCAGAATACTTTATAGCCTTAGTTGGAGAATATTGGAAAATCTCACTTAGAGAAGTGGGGACTTAATATAGGGTAGGTTGGGGTGGACCAGGATAAAATCACTGCGGTATCTTCTTACCCTTCTCTCCTTTACATTCAGTTTTGGATTCTAATTTATATCATCCTTAGTTTATTTATCTAAGCTGAATTTGAACTTAGCTCACACTTCCTTAGAAGATTATGAACTTAGACTGAGCTTTAGCTTTTATATCATATCTTTTAAATCTACCTAGATCTAAAGTTCCAATACATCTACAACATATTTATCTTACAATATGTTTAGATAGATTATGTTATAAACTTTTAAGTTCATATTTGATATGTTGTTTTTCACCGATATCATTTGCAAAGTTTTTCCACTGAGTTAAGAATATGAGATACAAGTCTAAGACTTGAGATTCAAAAATCAGATTCAATATGAAGTCCTTCTTGCAAAAAAAATTGGCCAAAATTTTAAGTCTCAATTCAACCTCTCTTCTTGAGACTTTGCATTCACCTACATATAATACTAAGCATTTTCCATGAAATTGGCATATTCCACTAGTGCTCTTTCTGTCTAGTCTGTCTTCATCATAGTCACCATCATTCTATTCAATGATATCAAAGTCTGTGCCTCTTTCATAACACAAACCAAGGTTAGTAGTTCTAATCAGATGTCTAAAGATCATTTTCACAATAGTTAGATGAGATTCCTCAAAGTCAGATTGAAATCTAGCACATAATCCAATAGAGAATTGTATGTCGGGTCTGCTTGATGTTAGATATAGTAGATATCTAATCATTCTTTTGTAAGTCTCTTTTTATACAAATTTTCCTTTCTCATCTTTGTCCAAGTAAGAAGATGGATGAATAGGGGTCTTCATAGGTTTATATGGATCCATCCGATACTTTCTATGATCCTTTTTATATTTTTATTGATGAATAAGGATCACATCCTCATAATGCTTGATATAGAGTCATAGGAAGAATCTGAGTTTTCCCATCATATTCATTTAAAATTTCCTTTCATAAAATTTAGAAAATCCTTACACAAAGAATCAACATGATCAACATAAATTTAAACTATCAGGATATCATGTTTGAGACTTTTCTTAAAAAGTTTTGTATTGATAACTCTTCTATCAAAATCTTTTTCAATCACAAATGAGCTTAATCTATCATACCAAGTTCTAGGAGTTTGTTTTAGACCATAAAAACCATTTTTCAATCGAAAAACATCGTAAGGATGTTATTTGTCTTCAAAACCAGGAGGTTGATATACATAAACCTCTTGTACAATAAAGACATTTAAGAAAACACTTTTAACATCTATTCAAAACAATCTGAAACCTTTATGAGCAACAAAAACAAGTAAGATTCTAATTGTCTTCTTATTAATTGTAACCTTGTGCTACTAATATACCTTTATTTCTTACCACCCTACCTTGCTCATTAAGTTTGTTTTGTGAACATCATCCATCTTGTACCAATCACAGATTTGAGACTGGTTTTGAACTAAAATTGTTTTTAAACCATAATTTATTTGTAAAATCCGATTTGAAATCTGTTTTAAAACTAGACTTCAATTTGGACAACAGTTACGAACCGGTTCGAATTTAAACCGATTTTGAATTTAAACTAGTTTTAAACCAATTCAATGGAAACCAAACTATATATGGGAGACAAATGTGCTTTGGTTTGAAAAACAACCATATTATTTAGTTGGCTTAGTTTTGTTTGGTTTTGATTAAAAACCAATTCATGCCCGTCGTCCCTATATTGTACCCAAAACTTTTAGTCTTTTTTTGAAAGAATGCAAAATTTTATCCCAATGAATTCAAACAATTAATATTGCTTTTGTTATTAGGAGGAATATGCTAATATAGTGGTGGGTTTTTTTATGGATCATGTCAATGTATTTTCTCCCATCCTAAAATTATATCGTTTTAGATTTAAAATTTTGTTCTAAAATATTTGTTATTTTAGGATTTTAAAATATAATAAATTGCATATTTTAATATTTCTCTCTCGTCACTTCCTTTATTCATCAATCATTATTTTTTTTTTAATCATTTTATCAACCACTTTAACTTCTAATTGGATACTTTAGTCCACTCATATTAAAAACCTATCGATATCAATAATTTCTAAATATATGTAAAAAAACGTAACAAAAAATAATTATAGTTTTAGAACGGAAGGAATACTCATATTTTACAATTTTAACCTTATGTTAATTGGAGGCTAATCAATGCCCCACTATTCAACCAATCAAATAATGAGAGATAAAAGGTATTATAGAGAGTTTAAAATTTATTTTGAGAAAAAATATACCAATTATTACATTTGTTAATATATGTGATTTTATCTCTCCAAATAGTTAAATAGGAACGAAGGGAGTACTTGTTAATCTATAATAAATACATGCACGTCTAATAATTTTTTTTATATACTCAAAAAAGATATATTTGATTTAACATAATTCGAGATCTATGGTGCCCATTAAATGGAACTGTTGAGTTGAACGTGGAGAAGATGTTTAGGCATTGCTTTGCAGAAAATTAGGTCCCTTTCTTGATTATGGTTAAGCCTTTATTCCATTGAAGGGCGTTACTAATATTGTTTGAAATTCATTTAATTATCATCAATTTTGGCCAATAATTTTAACTGTTCATGAAAGTCACTTTAACTTTTTATCATTTGTGTAGGGGGCTAAGCAAATGACACGTCTCAATTAATTATTTTAAGAATATTGCTATACATTACGCTTTTAGGACAGTCGCTAAATTATTAGAATTAAAAAATAGTCACTAAATTATTAGAATTAAAAAATTAATTATAAGTGCACGTTAAGCAAAGGACACGCCTCAAGTTAATTATTCTAAGGCAAATGATATTTAGTGTCTAAAGAGCACTATTTAAGAACTCAAATGTAGTAAAAAGATATTGAAATGTGTAATTTTTTGTATTTTCAAGAGACGGAACAATGTGCTCTTATACTTATTTATCTACTTTTAATAACCTTAAATAGTGTCCTAAGAGCACTATATATCAAAACCCTTATTGTAAAGGTATACGTATTGCTAAACAATATGCTTTTAAGACCGTTGTTAAAGTTGTTAGAATTAAAAAAATAATTATAAATGCACGTTATTTTGTTTGTCAAAAATAATATATATATATATATATATATATATATATATATATATGTATATATATATATAGTTGGGTTCAAATGACACGAATGTGTCAAAGTTCTTAAATGACATCGCACATAAGTTTTTATAAAAAATGAATCTCGTCAATCCAATCAATCAATTGAAAGTTTGTATGACGTAGATCAACTATGCAAAAATGTGGTATGTAATCTAACAAATGAAATTTACTTCGATTTTAAATATTGTATTAGACGTTCAAGCAAAACATTCCGATAACGTATCAAATAGTTTTCAAATTGTATGAATTTTTGCATAATTGATTTACATTATATAAACTTTCAATTGATTGGTTGGATCGGCAAAATTCGTTTTTTATAAAAAGTTATGCGCGGTGTCATTTAAGAATTTTGACACCTTAGTGTCATTTGAATCCAACTCATATATATATACATTTAATAATTTTTTATTACATTTAACTCCTTAAAAAATACACTAATAACATTAAATAGAATTTGTCATTTTGTACATACGAAGGTGAGATGGAAAAGAGTAATGTTATATCCTCCTAATAATCTTTCTAATTATTTTTTTAATACCATATAAAGTATGAAATTAAATGCATTTTCACTCTTAAAAATATAAAAAGCATTAAAAACATTCTTTAATAAGTAATTAAAAAGATTTTTAGAAATATGAATTAGGAAGATTCAGAATTATTCGGATGGAAAATATATATGTCGCGACAATTAGTAAGAAAGTGTTTCTAATAGTACAATTCATTTATGTAGAAGAACCTAAACTTGATTTTATCATAAGTTCAAGTACTTGTTTTGTGCTATTTGACGTGGGGTTATATACTACATACACTACTTGGTTATGGGTGAAATTACCTCCTTTATATATACCAAAAAAACAAATGCCTCCTTTACATTTTTTTTTTCTATCCGTAAGAAAATACTCTGTTCATGAAAGTACAAGAAGTGAAAAAAATAATCAAAAATGAGAAAAAATGTACTTGAAGAAAACGCAAGCTAATACCAATCGAGAAAACGCAACCATTATATTCGAGTGACTATAGACACTCTAGTCTTTAATTTTTAGTGGCATTTGTTTTTTCTCTTAGTGACAATAAAAATAGGCACTATAAATTTTACTGACAATTGATAATTAGCCAGTGTATCTAATGTCAGCAAAAGTATTGCTGGCAATTATAAAAAAGTCAGTAAATATTAATTTTATTGCACTAAAAAAGTGGTTATTGTTAGCGACATTTTGTATGGTCACTAAAACTTCAACCCAATTCTTATTCTAACTCAATTATCGACTTTTATTATTGTCGTTAAAAGTTATAATTGTAAATAAAAGTCATATTATAATGACAATTATTTGTAACTATTTAAATAGCCACAAGAGAAAAGACAAGTGAGTAAATATACAATATTAAAGGAACTATAATACACAGTACACTAACACCTCTCATTATTAAAAGACAACATTTGATTTTGCAAATCTTGACTAAATTTCTATTACTCACCATAGTTCACTCATTTCAAAATACTTGCTTCGGTAGCTTGTATAGTCTTTTAACATGAAATTTCTCTAATTATATATATATATATATATATATGAGAGTGTATCAAATGAGAGCACACGTTATTATGAGAGGTGAGAGGAGTGAATCTTGACCATTGAATCCTATCATGAATGGTTGAGATTGAATATTAAAAAGTCATGTGACTTTTTAAAAAACTCACATGACTTATTTAAAAAATCCTTACTTTTAATCTCAACTATTCATAAAATGATCTAATGCTTGAGATTTGCATTTCTCACCTCTCACCTCTCAACTATATATATATATATATAGTTGGGTTTAAATGACACAAAGATGTCAAAGTTCTTAAATGACACTGCGCATAATTTTTAATAAAAAACAAATTTTGTCGATCCAACCAATTAATTGAAAATTTGTATGACATAGATTAATTATGCAAAAATTCATACTAATTAAAAGGCTAGTGTAGACTTTTCATTAACCATGAAATGAAGCTGCGATAAATCTCTGCTTCTTTCACTCCTTAGCCTCTTTAACCTCTTGAGAACTATCACATGCATGAAACACAATATTCATGTAATGTCAAATTGAAATATTTTGGGGTTAGTAAAAAGAAAAAATATGTTTTCTACTAACAACAATTCAAGATACAATAATTATATTAACTTAAAAAAATATAAATATAATACCTTTTTTATTGCCAACAAAGATAGAAGCCTCTGAAACAATTTTGTCATTAGTCTTTAAAAGATCTCTAGATTTTTGCATATTTAACTCCTTTATTCCAAGATTAATGCTCACCTCATAATGTTCTAATCAAAAGTAAAAATATAATTAATTGTAAATTATAGGCTGACATCTTTTACTAATATAACGATCATTTTAGTCCTAATGATCCCTCAAAGCAAGAAAAGGAATTGGATCGTCTAGGATTCGACTTTGCCGAAAAAACCCTTGGAATGATGTAGGGCTGCTTGGCGCCAAAAATGAAGGGGAAAATGATGTGTTTGGGAAAGAAAACTAGAGGAAATTAAAGGTTAAAGGCTGGAATTTTCTGGGCAGTTTTAGGCTTGGAAAATTGAATTTAGGGATGCTAAATGGAAGGTTTAAAGATGGTTTGAAAGTAGAAAAAATTCTGGGTTGTTTTGGAAAGGAAAGGATGGAACTAAAGGTGAAAATGAGATAATTTTGGTTGGCTAGTAGTGGCGCAATTCTGGGAAGAATTGAGCTAAGATTCTTGAGGAAAGAAAAGGAAAATGGATGGGAACAAGTGGAATCACATCACTTGAGGAAAGGCTAAACACACAATGGGGTAGAAATCTTTGATAAGCCAAATGAATTCTTGAATCACTCAAGAACCAAAAAGGAGAATCACTCTCACAAATTTGTATTTGATCGCCAAACTTATGTTATTTTTACAACGATAAAATGGTGCCCCTTTTATATATAAGGTGGCAGTCACAAAACTCTACAATATCCACTAGTGCTCATTAATTATTTCCATTCACTAGTGTTCCACTAAGACTAACTAGTGCTCCACTAGTGCTCTACTAATATTTCCACTAAGTGGTGTACATGACTATGATGTCATCCTAATGACATTATCTTATTGTCACCACATTTGAGCCTTATTACAACTTAAACAAAAACTAGAAATTAACCCATTAGTTTATCAATCCAAGGCACAATTTTGGACAGCCAACTTACATCAAATTGGGCCTTATTTTAACTTAGAAACTGCAAAAAAGGTCCTCAAAGATTGCGCCATTTGGTCCTCCTTTTGGGCGTTGAAGCACTTCTAAATTTTGGGTTTCACTTGCTTGACTAGACCTTGCTCTTGAAAATTGGTCCTTGAAGTCCTCCAAATGATCATTTATTTCAGTGATTTATTTACTTAGATAAAATTAAAATACTAAAGTTAAAGTTGCATTTTCAAGATCATATTAGAATGACTAACCAATGAAAAAATGCTAGCCATAATTGAACCAACATCCTTAACGTTGAATAATTTCAATCAAAATCCTTATTGGCATAAGGTGTTCTAGGTTTCCTAGTCAATAGGATTTCACCAAGGAAGATTATAAAATCAATTTTAATTGATCCCTTGTCACTACCATGTATTTTCCTAATTTAACCTAGCAAAAAGTGAAATTCTATCATAATTATCCTTCAGGACAAAGACGATGAAGAATTATAGGATATTTTAACAACCACAAAATGTAGTTAATGCTTAACGGTGTGAGGATCCATGATGAAAAAAAATAAACTAACAAAGAAAGAAATAAATCAAAACTCGATGCTACAAAGAGGTACTTTCCCTTTTTTCCAACATCCACACACGGAAGTTAACAGAATTTGAAGCTGATAATCACTTAGTTTAGTAGTTCACCACGCACTGTCCATCTATGTTGTGAGAAGAGTGAAACCAGAAAAACCTAAATAGATTAAAAAATTTTAGAGTCGAGATTACCGATTCTCTCAAATTGTAGATCGTAGACCATAGACCGTATATGAATCACCTAAAGAGGGAGATAGTGAACAAGCAATTGCAGATTGTTAATTTGTGATTCAAGATGGAGACACCATGGCTTCTTCATAGAATATTGCAATTGTGTTGAAGGAAGCTATTGCCGTGAAAAGGTTTTGCTGAATCGAGAAAAAGACAAAATAGAAAAATAAAAAAGCATGGGCCACATGTATGTGAGAGTGTGGGTTAATAAATTAGTGGCTATAACCATGTTAGTCAGGAATAATTTCAAATAAATGATTGATTACTGGCAATAATACTATTGTCATTAAATAATGGCCACAAAAGTAGTGTATTTCTTTTTATAAGCCCTAAACATAAGAAATTGGGGCTGTTGTGAACCTGAGATCCAGGGACGACGATTCCACGCTGACGACGGGATGTTTTGCTGCGCTCCTCGGCGGGGTGGAGGTACCTGCAAGGACTCCGAAGATCAAGTCAGTATGGGCCAGGGTTAATGTATTGTAAGGCTAGAATATCATACCTTTGGTTGAGATGTTCATGATGTATTTATACCCTTCGGCATAGGGTTCATATCCTCGGTTGGGTCTTCTCCTGTGTCCCGGCCCAATTACCTGCGATGAGGCCCGAATCCATTATCAGGGAGGCCACGGGTGGCCGGGTGCCGTAACTGATATGTTATGATGGATTGGGGTCCTCGAAATGTCAGTCCACAATAGTTGCCGCCAAGCCGGTAGTTTTGCGAAGTCAAATTGCCTTAGGCTTTTGCTAGATTCCTGGACTATGACGTTTTTAGAAATGTTATAGTGACATGTCCTTTTCTCATTGGATGCCTGCCTTGGTTTTTGTGCTCCATCATTGCGAAAAGAAGTGTGTTTTTGGCAGTTCCAAAAACGTTTCACCTTTTTGGTTTAAATTGTGAGAGTTTTCACTTCCCCTCTTTTTTTTGTTGTTCTTCTCTGTTGTTCACTTAGTAACTTCTTTTCTCCTAGTAATCGTACTCGCACGACCTGTGTTCCCCTTTGTCGCTGAAGCCCTTGGAACGAAGTTCAACGCAATTTCTCTAGGAAACATCAAGGCACCTCCTTTTACAGGTATTTCTTACCTTTCATCCTCTAAATATTGTCTTCGTTTATTAAAGCTTCTTTGACTCGTCCCAGTCAGGGGTACAATGAGTTCCCTATCCCGACGAAGGAAAAAGGGTACCTTTCTCCCTGAGGGAGGTTGAGCGAACTTGAAATTACATGGCTACCGTGAGCACCATCCTGTTATGTTTGAATCTGTCTTGTCTGGGTTTTGTCTCCCCAAATTTGAGCCCTTAGGGTTTCCTTGTCCTTCGTTTATCTTGGTCGTTTATCTTGGAGCGCCAAGAATCTTAGGAGAAAAAGGGGAAGAATTTGTAACTGTGTCTTGACATTTCTTCTCCCATCGGTGACTTTGTCGCCGACTGCTCCATTACCCCTCGTCCTTTTTGTCAGACTATCGCCAACGAGGGTTGTTTCGTTGATTCGTGAACTCGTCGCTCAATGACCTCTTAGATTCTGTCTATTCTTTTTCAAAGTTTTTTTCTTCATCTCCCCTTTCTCTTTTCTTTTTGTTTTTACATTTCCCTTATCTGTGTAGACATGTCTCCCCCTCGTACGTCTGCCCCAAGTGGTACAAGAAAGGATAAGCAAAAGGGGAAAGCCGTTCGGCGGTTAGTCATGGACGATATTCCCGAAGATACCGAAGTCTCGAGATCTCTGGAAATTGAAGTTCCGGTAAGGTGGGCCGACATCAAAAATATTGAGAAGTTTTCATCGGTAAATGGCGATATTTTCGATATTCCCACCTCTTGGTCTCAAATCGGTGGATTTGGAGGATCCTGACTTAGTTGATTTTGACCCCTTTGCTCCTTTTGTCCCGGAAGGGTCTGAGACCTTGGAAGAAGGAGTGAAGGGTGACCATGGAGACGCTGGAGTGGGTCCATCCGAGATGGTGCCTTCCGCAAATGAGACTTCGGCGCAGGTCGGTTCTGAAGATGTCCAAGCCAGGAATACAGAGCCCTCTGACACGACTTAGTTTTCATTTTGTTAGCTTTTAATATTTTCAGCGTTGTACTCTGAGTTCTTATAAACATTTAACTTTAGTTTCGAATTGGTTTTTTATTTTCATCTTGTAAATGTTTGACTTCTGGTTTTATCAAAGTATTTGTTTTGCCTCTAAGACATTTATGCCTTGTTTTAATTGCTAGTCTAAGATTGTTGTGGGGCTTATATCCCTTCTCGAATTAAGATTATCATGGGGCAATTATCCCTTCTCAAAATGAGATTATTATAGGGCATTTAGCTCTTCTCAGAACGAGATTATTATGGGGCATCTGGTCCTTCTCAGGGCACTAGCCATTCTTAGAACGAGATTAATATGGGGCATCTGGCCCTTCTCTGATATCAGCCTTGTTAATTGTGAAAACAACATACATAAGATCATACACCATAAAAACAAGGGAACAAAACTGCAAATGGATTTCTTATTAAAATCTGATAAGTGGGGCGTCATTAAAACCTACAATGGTAAAACCCTCCTTAGGGATAAAACCCGCCGAAGGAAAAAGAGTACCATCAATTACATGCAATTATTCATAATTCAACTTAGTACACTTAGTTGTAATAGTGCTTTAGGTCAAGCACGTTGAACGTTCTTGGGATCACTTTACCAGTCAAAGTCTTTGATGCATATGCTCCGGCATCCATAGCTTTCTTTATCCGGTATGGGCCTTCCCAGTTTGTCGCCAACTTTCCGTCCTTAGCGTTCTTGTTTCCAATATTGGCGCACCGGAGTACCAAATCTCTGACTTTGAACTTTCTTTGCTAGACTTTGATATTATATCTTTGGGCTACCTGTTGCTTCTGAGATATCTCTCTCATCATGGCCATCTCCTTGACTACATCAACAAGGTCTAGTTCTTCCCGGAGATTTTGATCATTATCCGGGATTGGATATATCATCCTTCAAGTCAGGTTACCTATTTCAACTGAGATCACTGCATCGGTCCCAAAGACCAACCTGAAGGGGGTTTCTCTAGTTGAGTTTTGTGTGCTTGTTCGATGGCTCCACAAGAGTTGGTACAGATTCTCAACCCAGTTACAACCAGAGTCTTTGCAACGTTTTCGTAACCCCACCAAAATTACCATGTTTTCCACTTCAGCCTGACCATTACTCGGGGGTGTGACACATTAGCGAAGTGTTGTTTGATGTGCAACCGACCAACATTTCTCGGAAACCCTTGTCGCTAAACTGGGTTCCATTGTCAGTGACAAGTTCCGCCGGGATACCAAAACGGCAAATAATATTTCTGAACACCAAATTTTCTTTGATTCTCCGGGGTCTGTGGGCAAGGGCCCCTTCATTATGTATTCTTTTAAGGGAACTCTCCAATCTTCATCCTCTATCTAGAGGATTAACAGGGGTTTGACGATGTCTCTTCTATCACTGACCTTACATTCCCTGTCAGTTTTGTGCTTTCTAACTAGGACAACAGGTCTACGCGATGATTCTGTTGTCTTGGGATATACTGAATTTCAAATCCTGATAGTCCTTCCAGGCTTTCCTTGACCTTCACCAAATATTTCTGTAGTATTGGCTCCTTAGCTAAATATTCACCACGGATTTAGGAAACCATCTGTTGTGAGTTTGATCGGACGACCGTTGTAGCAGTACCCAGCTCTTTGGCCATTCTGATCCAGGCTAAACATGCCTTATATTCTTCCTGGTTGTTCGATGTCCGAATTACGGAATATTCTACCACAATTCCCTCATTGTTTTCAATTTTCACCCCGGCTCCACTCCCTTTCTCATTTGAGGAGCCATCCACATGAACAATCCATGATCCCGGCAACGAAGATCTCGGATGGGTCATTTCGGCAAGGAAATCCGCCAAAACTTGTGCCTTGATATCTTGTCTTGGTTTGTATGAGATATCATACTACGATAACTCAATTTCCCAATTCATCATTTTCCCGGCCAAATCAGGCTTGTGTAGTACTTCCTTGATTGGTTGGTTTGTGCGTACAAGGATTTGATAGCATTTGAAGTATGGCCATAAACGGCGGGATGTCACCAACAATACGTATGCAAGCTTTTCTAGCTTCTGATAATTCAGTTCCAACCCTTGAAAAGCTTTCGATATGAAATATACTGGCATATGCTATTTATCCTTCTCTTTGATCAGCACTGCACTCAAAGCTTCATCAATGACAGATAAATAAACAATTCAAGGTTTACCTGGATCTGGTCTGGTCAACACTGGTGGATGGGCCAAGGTGTTTTTAAGCTCTTGGAATGCATTTTCGCATGCTTCATCCCAAAAGAACTCTTCCTTGTGACGCAATAGTTTGAACAGTGGGAGGCACTTCTTTGCCGAGGCATGTAGGAACTCGGATAGTGCAGCAATTCTCCCAGTTAACTATTGGACTTCCTTTATGTTCTTCGGACTCGTCAACTATAATAAGGCTTTGCATTTATCTATATTAGCTTCTATACCCCGGTTTGTCAACAGGAAACCCAGAAATTTTCCGGCTTCAACCCTGAAAGTGCACTTTTCAGGGTTCAATCGCAGCTCGTACTTCTGAAGTTGCTGGAAAACTTCATTCATGTCAGCTATGGGATCATCCACTCTCTGGTTTTGACGATGATTTCATCTACATATACTTCCAGGATTTGCCTTATTTGTGCACCAAAAACGAGGTTCATCATGAGCTGATAAATAGCCCCAACATTCTTCAATCCGAACCGCATGACGTTATAGCAATATACCTCAAATTTAGTGATGAAGGCAGTCTTCTCTTGCTCATCAGGATGCATCGAAATCAAGTTGTACCCGGAATAGGCATCCATAAAGTGAGGTATTTGTACCCCTCGGAGCTTTCCACCAACTTGTCTATGGTTGGCAATGAGAAGGGATCCTTTGGGCAAGTTTTATTCGGATCGGTATAATCGGTGCACATGTGTTACTTCCCGTTAGCCTTCTTTACCATCACTACATTGGATACCCAATCTGAATAGCGAACTTCTCTAATAAAGCCTGCTTCGAGAAATTCTTTGACTTGCTTTTTAATCGCTTCAGCTCTCTCTAGGGCCATGCATATTTTATTTTGGGCTATCGAGATGGTTCCTGTCCTTAATGCTAGCCTTTGGCAGAAAATCTTGGGGTTTATTCCTGGCATTCCAGAGGGTGACCATGCAAATAAATCAACATTTTTAACAAGAATATCAACAAACCTGTTCCGTAAATCAATAGGTAGAGAAGCTCTGATCTTCACTATTTTAGATGGCTTATCTCCAATATGGACTAGCATCAAGTCCACCTCTAGCTTCGGCCTTTGGAACTCGAAGTTGGCTCTGGGATGAAGATTGAGTGTAAGAACCAAGGAGTCCTTTAGTAAGTCCTAGCGTTCGAATTTTCTGCCCAGAGGGGAGTGCTCTTGCTGGGAAGGTGTTTTTGATATCTTCAAACTTTGCTGGTAACACTCCTTGGCCTCAGCCTTATTCCCAGAGATTGTCACACTCACAGCCTCGTTCCCACAGATTTCCCCAAGAGTATTTAAAGTTGGTCGTCCAAGAATGGCGTTGTACACCAACGGAAAATCTACGAATAGGAATTTGATGGGGAAAGTCCGTCGACTCAGATTTTCTCCAAATGCACAAGTCAATTCTACGTAACCTTTGGGAATAATGGTGTCTAACTGATTATAGTTTCCCAATCCCAACTTCTCAAAAAGACTCCAAAACATGATATCGGCCGAGCTACCCAGGTTGACAAATATACGGTGTGCCTCAAAGCCGTTAATGATCACGGTTATGACCAAAGGTTCATTACCCCGAGGTTTTCCTGCAGGCATGTCATCTTGTGTAAAGGATAAAGCTATATCAGTTTTGGGGGTTACATGAGCACAATACGCTTCTTCCTCCTGTGGCTGTTTCAAATTTCCTCTAATTTCCCGTGATTTCTCCAGCGATCACGTTAATTACCCCTCGATTCTGGGATCCCTCTCTCCTCTAAGGCGAAGGGGAACATCTCATACCCTGTCAGGACTCTCGATTTTGTTGGCGGGGAGAACGATCTCGTCTATTTCTATCGCAGGGGGATACACTTCTTTCTCTGATATTGTTATCCCAAGTATTTTGCACAAACTCTTCTAGCTTACCCCGGTGGATGAGATGTTTAGTGGCATCTTTTAGTTGAATGCACTCGTTGGTATTATGTCCATGATCCCTGTGATATTCACACCATCTTCTCTTATCCCGGTTTTGGGTCCTCATAGATGGAAGTCGGCTAGTTAATTATGTGAGCATCACTTCTTTATATACCTTTGTTGGGGTTATCAGCAGAGGTGTGTAATTTGTGAACATCCCCCGATTCCCTATATCCCGAGGTTTGGGCTCAGATTGTTTCTTGGAGTTAGCAAGTGCTTTCCCCTTATCGTCAACCTTCACTTGCATGGACTCACCACTAGCTTTTGATTGTTCTTCAATCCGAATCCAGAATTCAGCTCGATCTTTGAGCTCCTCCATGCTTTGCGGCTTATTACCTTTCAATTCCGGTTTAAAGAAACCCGGCTTTAAGCCTTCCATCAAAAGGAACAAAATCATGTTAGAGGCTACACCTTTAACTTCCGAAGCCTCCTTATTAAATTTGACTATGTAATCTCTCAAGGGCTCCTTATCTCCCCGAGTCACACTTTTGAGGTGATATCAAGATTTAAACTGTTATTTTTTACTACTAGTGAGGTGTATAAGGAACTTATCTTTAAAAACTTGCTAACTTCCAATTAAATTGACCGGTAGGTCGGTGAACCATCGTCCAGTAGCTTCGTCAGGGTCAATGAGAATGGCCGACATGCTAATGGATCTTGGATGCCTTGAAAGGTCATGATCCGCTCAAAGTTCTGCATGTGTTGAATGGGGTCTTTGGTCTCGTCGTAATCAACGAGCTTCTTCGCAAATTGAAATCCTATCGAGAGTTCTTGGGCCATAATATTAGCTGTGAACAGGTTTTTGCAGTACTCGAAGGCTGGATCATTCTCAGCCACCACCTCATTCAAATTTTGAGGTTAGACGGGAGCGAACAGTTATGGATACGGTATGGTAGCAGGGTTCCGGAGCATCTGTCCTCCGATCCAAGATCCTACTATGACATTGTTGCTGGGATTCTAATTCGATACTTCCCGCGCTGGCTGATTATTTTGTTTCAAGACATCGGGTATATGCCTCGGTGGAGCTCTTGGAAGTTCCTGATCCAACGATTGAATGCCGAGGTTAGCTTGATTAACCCCAGGCGCTTCTGCATGCCTTTTCTCGGCCCTGAATTCTTCGATGACCCTCCCCTGCGCCTCCATTACATGAAGGATTCGACGGATTTCATTAGGTTCTAATGTTAGTTGTAGGATTGGTTGAACTCGAGGGCGTTCAGAAGCGTCTTCCACGTGCACTGAAGCCCGTTGAACAGGCGGTCGGGGAGGATGGGATGACCTGGGGTCCGATAGCCAAGGAGGGTTGTTATGAACGCTATGGTTGTTGTTGTCATACGTTCTTTGTCGAGTGTTGACCACAATGGACTGGTCGGTTTATGCTTTTTTTTCGTTCCCCACAGACGGCACCACTGTTGCGTACCTGAGATCCAAGAACAACGGTTCCATGCTGACGAAGGGATGTTGTGCTGCGCTCCTCGGCAGGGTGGAGTTACCTGCAAGGACTCCGATAATCAAGTTAGTATGGACTAGGGTTAATGTATCATAAGGCTAGAATATCACACCTTTGGTTGAGATGCTCATGATGTATTTATACCGTTTGGCCTAGGGTTCTTATCATCGATTGGGCCTTCTCCTGTGTCTCGGCCCAATTACCTGCGATGGGGCCCAGATCCATTATCTTGGAGGCCACGAGTGGCCGAGTGCCGTATCTGATATGTTATGACGGGTAAGGGTCCTTGGAGTGTCGGTCCACAACAGGGGCATTTATTATGATTTTTTCTTTTTATCCCTAATTAATGAAGATAGAGGAGGTTGATTTTCAAATGAATTAAATAAGGGTAAAGTTGGAGATTTATAATAAATTTTTAAAGTATCAATACATTTTTTAGATATTAACAGTTTTCTTAAAATGTGAGAATTTTTTTTTATGGGCTTATAATTAGGAATGGAGGGAGTATTAAATTTTAAGATTTTTGGTAGTGTAAATAAAATTTTATTATTGTATTTCTTGGTGTAATTTTGTGTCTACTGTTATATAAAAGTTAAAACCGTTGAGGTCTTTTATTAAATTAAACCTCTTCGAAAAATACACAATAATTAAATTGAAATTTTAATAACGTTGTTAAATATAAATTAACAAAAAAAAACACTAAAATGAATATTTTAAAATCTAAAAAATTAACATGTGCCACTAAAAATATCATACACTAATTTAAACTTCCTTAAAAAAGATTAAGGACTAAATCATGTGTCTTTTCCACTATATTCTTTTTCAGTATATTCCCTACTTTAATAGTATTATCGCTACATAATTAATACTTATCTAGAAGTATAGAATAACTAATGTTTTGCGCCTCTTGTTTATTAGATATTTAATTTTTATTCGGCTCCAAACTCTTTTTAAATCAGTTAATAAATTACGTATTGATCTTTGGCTCCATTATTTCTGACTTAATTTTGTATAATCACGTACAGTAATATAGGAGTAGGTGATAGATATGGTGTATATCTAAGAAAATGACACAAAGTCACAGACTAATTAAATATGTCTTTATAATTAAATTACTAAAGTTGCTATTTAAAGTAAAATTTAAAATGAGTAACCTCTTAAATTGGTCCTTGAGATTATAGGCACCATGCAGATTAGTCTTAGGGATTATGAAAACTTCAAATTAGTTCATGACTTTACAAAATTACATACATTTTAGTCTTTTTACCTATTAAATGACTTTGAAAAACTAAATAGAAAAAGACTAAAATAATTTTTATTTTTTTTTGCAAAGTCAGAAATTAATTTGAGGTTTCCATAATCTCTAGGACTAATCTACATGACCTTTACAATCTCACGTATTAATTTGAGGATTTATTCAATTTAAAATGGTACTATTTTAAAATATAAACACCTAACTTACTGGCAAACTTGACCTATATAGCTTTTTTTTAGGGGCCAAAGTAATTAAATAATTTACTCGAAGTTTAAAGTCATAAAATCATTCATGTAAAAACAAATTCAAAATAAAACATAAAAAAAAAACTTAATATTGCATTTGTAAGCTATAACTCAGAAGTAAATACAACTTTAACAATCTTTAAAATTACGTCCGATCCACTTGACGTAATACTTAAGTTAAAGTCATTTATAATTGGTTCTACTATTAACAAAAGATGATAGTGAAATATTAATTTGATGTTTCAATGTTTCGAGAACTAAAATAATGATATAAGTATTTATAGAGAATCAAAATGATTTTTTATAACAATTTTAGTCTTTAAACTTTTAAAATTTTAATCAAGGAGAATCAATTTTATGATATTTTTAATCTTTCGAAGATTAAGATGATAGCAAAAGAAAAGAAAAATTAAACACCAATTTAGTAACTCATCTAATCTTTTGAGGATTAATATAGTGAAAAACAAATTTAAGACTAAATAATTAATTCTCCATCCGTTCTTATTTATAAGACCTCTTTTATAAGACATTTTATAGTTTCTATGAAGCATTTATTGCTTATTTTCTTATGTGTCCCTATTAAATACATTTACTATTTGTACTCTTTAATTGTAATTGGTTAGCACAATATTTGAGGAAAGATAAAATTAGTATGTTATATAATTTTTTAGATAACCAATAAAATTAACTAAACTTAATTACTTTTATTGGTATGGTAATTTAGTTAAAAACATCTTATACTCCCTCCATTCCTTTTTATCTGTCTCCATTTTGAAAAAAATTTGTTTTTTTTTATTTGTCTCTTTAAGAATTCAAGAAAACATTTATAGTTTGTTTTCTTATTATACCCTTTCTCATTTATTAGTTTATACATATACTAAGTAGTAGATAATTAATAATTGTAGAGTTCCAACAAGAGTAAAATAGAGAATTATCTCATAATTTTGATAATTACAAGAACATTAAATAAATTTCTATTTTAACCTTAAAAGACAAATAAAAAAAATAAAAAAAATAATAAGGAACTGAGCGAGTAGCACTTACATCTTTAAAGAATCAAAATAATATTCACGTGTTAAAATAAATACGAAGATTTATAAAAGTGTAAATAATAAAGTATCTAATTATCTATTCTTATCTTATTGCCGAGAAGCTGCCCAAATGACTCCAACTAACAAATACTCAAGTGAAACCCAAACGTGATGCCTATGCACCTCTCAGCTCATAGGTACCGTTTCGCCTAACTTATATAATTTTTTAAAAGTTACTTTTAAGCTAAAATTATAAATAAGAGACTTAAGCAAAAAGTCATAAGTTGTTTGGCAATTTTATTTTTTTTTAAAAAATATTTTACTGGCAGCGGCGGAGGGTGGCCGCGAGTGGCGGCGGGTGGCGGTCTTATGGTGGTTAGTGGATATTTAATGAATATAAGAGGTTATAAAATAAGCAAAAGCTCTTATGTATGACTTATTTTAAAACTCTTTTCTCTCTCTTTCCTTCATTAAAAAAACTACTTAAAATTTTTAGTGCTTATTAATATTTATGTTTGACCCAACTTTTACTTATAAGTAGAAGATAAGTTCAAAATAAGCTGGGTCAAACGGAGCCTAAATATCTCCCGCCACTGACCTAGTCACTTTTTACACAATTTAAGAAAAATAGTTATTACATTGATATTTTTTAAAAAAAAATTAATCTCTTTATTAAAATTTTACATCTAAATAAATGTAACTCGCTAACTTGGGAACTAATAGTACTAGTAGTGGGTTATTTTAATAAATAAAGGTAACGATAGAAAAAGTTAATACATATACATTATATTTTGTGTAAGTGCTTATAATATATATGATACGCAAACATTTTACTTTAAATGCTTATATTTTAAAATGGAGGTAGTAAATAATAATAAAATATTATTGCATATGTGGTTAACTATGCCAATGACGTGTCTTCACTATAGAATGTGTTTTTTTTATTACATGGGAGTGAGTAAACCCAATATGATAGAGGAGCGGGAAATGGTGAGAATGAAGTTCAAATCCCGTATATCATGGCTATTGACTGGCTTTATCACCAACTGGGACTACTTTGCTTGTCTTCACTACATAATGTTAGTCACCCTTAATTAGTTTTTTTTTTTTTTGCTTAAATAAGTTTTTCGTTCCTGCAAAATACTCATTTTTGGCTTTTTGTCCCTCTAAAAAAAAATTTGTTCTAAAATCCAAACTTTTTTAAATTTTTATCTTTCAATCCTTGCTGTTAACTTTGACTGTTAATTGCTGACGTGCCTAACGGAGAGCCACGTCAGCTTGCCACGTTAGCCTGCCACATCAGCCTACCATGTCATTTATGTGGTTTTGCTTTTAGTCCTTATAAAATTCATATTTTTTACTTTTGGTCCCTGCAAAATTCATGTTTTTTGTTTTTGGTCCTAAAGTCATTTCATCTTCTTCTCTTCCACCATCTTCTTTCTCCTCTGCCACCACCACTATCACCACCTTCCACCTCTGCCACTCCTTCCTCTTCCACCACTATCACGTGTTTGGTTAAGCTTTGGAGATGGCAAAAATAATTCTAACCAACTCTTCTAAAAATTCTATAAAAGAGCATGCAAAAATCTTCTAGGATTGGGCTAACGATGAAAAATTTGGTGAATGCACAGAGTCTTAATAGTTATTATTGGTGCTCCTATTTGTAGAAAAAAAATGGGTGCATATAGAATTAATTTTGGAGTGTTGTGAATCTTAACTAAATGGAGTCCAAAATGGCTCGCATGCTTCTATTTACCCATTTTTCCCTCACCTATTAGGCTTGAAGAGCTGTGATAGGCTACCTAGATTGAAGAAGGAATTGGAAATGGAAATAATCCCAGGCCCAGGCATTATTTATTTTTTCAACATAAAATAATAATAATAATAAAAAAGCATAAAACTTATTTTTGGGGTCAGAAGTGCACTAGGAAATGGAGTGGATTCTTGCCGCAGGTAGCTAAATTAGTTGAATCATATCAGAATGTTTTATAAACAAGGATGACCCCCGGCCGCGTGCTTAATCCCACCATTAACAACTAGTACGTACTGATTATTGATTAAATTGATAGTTCAAGGAAATACTACTACTTCATGTTCATGGAGCGCAAATTAATTAAACATCTCAAATTAATGTCCATTAATTATTATTATTATTATTATTATTATTATTATTAATATTCTAAGATTATATATATATATATATATATAGTAATATTCTAACAAAAATAGAATACACATACTTTCAGATAGCATAAACACATTTCTTTAGAAATGTCAATGCATCATATTATAGAAGAATGGATTTTATCAAACACTTGATGTGCAAACTAACAAAAGCATTAAATTTGAGGAAGAAGGTAAAGTGAAGAAGCAAAAAATAGAAAAAATATTAGGGTAAGATGTCTCGCTTACATTAGTTTGAAAAGTTCTAACTTTCTTCAATCCACAACCTTTGCTCTGTTCCGAAAAACCTAAATTAAATAAAGGATGAAAAGGAAGGGGGAAAATGAGAGAGAAGAGAAGAGAACAGTGTGGATTGTGAAGAACAGTACAGAACAGAACAGAGGAAGTGATATTGGTGGAAGAGGAAGGAGAGGCAGAGGTGGAAGGTGGTGGTAGTGGTGGTGGCAGAGGAGGAAGAAGAAGATGGTGGAAGAGAATAAGAAGAGATGACTTTAGGACCAAAAACAAAAAACATGAATTTTGCAGGGATCAAAAGTAAAAAACATGAATTTTGCTGGGACTAAAAGCAAAACCACATAAATGACATGGCAAACTGACGTGGCAAGCTGACGTGACTCTCTGTTAGCCATGTCATCAGTTAACAGTCAAATTTAACAATAGGGACTGAAAGACAAACATTTAAAAAAGTTTGAATTTTACAACAAAATTTTTTTTTGCAGGGACGAAAAGCCAAAACTAAGTATTTTGTAGGGATGAAAAGCTTATTTAAGCCTTTTTTTTTTAAAAAAAAGCGTGAATTCTCATAAATTATATCACTATTCATTGAAATGTATTTGTTATGGACCCAACCGCTAGGTATAGCACGTGACATACTCACCGTGAGGAACAAAGTCGTTAAGTCATGTGAGAGACATGACCATGTCGGGATTACCCGACATGACATTCAATACTCATTGACATCATGAGTGGTTAGTTACAGATCCAATTGTCACGCCGTATTTCACAGAGGCCTCATGGTGACATGTTTGACTTTAGTGACCTTTTGATCATTATAAATAGGTTGCACGCAGATTCATTTGGTACGTTACTTACTCTTCACTTTGATACTAAGCATTTGGAGCATCTACTGACTTAAGCATCGAAGTGCCTGCAGGAAGGAGCTACTTACTTGCGATCTTTAAATCGAATTTGGTTCACGATCAGATACACCTATTAAACAAAGAATTTCTAACACAAGGAGAAAACATCATGCTTCCATCATTGATCAAGCTGTTGGGAACGCTGGAGGATTTCTTGTAGAGCAGCCTTTAGCAAACAACCCTTCCCCAATCCCACCTATGGATGGAAGAATGGTTGATCTAGCTGTGTCAGAATAGAGGATGGAAATGATTGAAGGAGGAATGAACGAATTGAAAGAGATGGCAAAGAAGCAAGCTAAGGAGATTGAAAGAATGAATAAAGAAAGACAGGATTGGCAGAAACAACAGTAGGAGTTCCAGCGACCTATCCTTAATTTGGGGATAGGGTAGCAGGTCCCAAATGTTCAAGATCAATAACTTGGCAATCAAGAGCAACAGCTTGAAAGACAGGTGTCCATGGTGGGCCCTTTGAACCCACCGCCTAATCCTATGAACATCCCGCCACAATTGAACGAGATGATGGACCACCGGGAAAGGGTGTGCGAGAACGAAGTCTAGATTGATGGTTGCAGTAATCCTTTTGTCGCTTGGATAATGGAGTACAAAATGCTAGTGAATTTGAAGTTTGCAATTCAGGTAGATCCTTACGATGAGACTACTCACCCACAAGATCATGTGGAATTTTTCCAACAGACCATGGTTTTTCAAGGTTTGAAAGAGGCCTTTATATGCCGTCCGTTCCCTCTCACACTGAAGGCTACGACGAGAAGATGGTTTTCTTCCATTCCCACGGGATCCATCGCGGGATGGAAGATGTTGAAGAAGAAATTCATTCTGAACTTCACGAGTAGTAACAACAGTTCAAGACTAAACATCATTTAGAACGTGTGAAGCAGAACCCAGATGAGCCTTTGCACGATTACATAATCTGGTTACGGAAGCACTAGAAGTCAAAGATGTTGCCCTAACATGATCTTGTATTTTTTGCGACAGGGACTGAAGCCTGGTGGCTTCGCGAAGGATTTGGCTGGAGAAAAGCCAAAGACAATGGAGGAGCTTAAGCAACGGGCCAAAAAGTGGATCCAAATTGAAGAATGGATGTGCAATAATCGAGCTGAGAGCCAAGCCACCAGGGAGGCACGAGACAATAAGGATAAAGAAAAGTCGGGATATTACAATAGGTCCCGAGATGATAGGTCATTTGACAAAGCCCGAAAGCCACCTAGGGGAAGTTATTCCAATTATACCAGACTTACAATGCCACCTGCGAATAGGGATGGAAATAGGCTGGGCCTTGGGTGGTCGGGCTTGGGCCTGCTTTAGAAATTAGAGGTCTGATCCTGGTTTGTTACCTGTCATAGGATTTTTTTAAGGCTTGAAAATCCCGTTTAAAAAGTGGTTCATAATAAAATCCTTAAAACTATTTTAAAAATTCTTTAAAATAAGTTAATGGACTTACAGTCATAAATAAAATAGTGAAAAAAATCTATTAACACAATAAATGTGTAATAATAAAGCATAATACTGAAATTTTCACAGAGTAATAGTAATAACAAATATAATCATATTATAATTTATTATTATTACCATTATTATTATTATTATTATTATTTTTATTTAAATAGGCTGGCCTATTAAGCCTAAAAGGATTTTTAAAAAGCCTGAAGCTTGATTTGTTTAATTAAATGGGCTTTTTAAATAGCCTTAGCCTGTGCTTGATATAGGCTTTAAGTGGGCCCCTGTCGAGTGGCCTGGCCTATTCCCACCCCTACCTGCGAAGGCGTACAACGAAATCAAGCACTCAGAATTGAAGGTTAGGCCTCCACCACTGCGTACCCAATCAAAAAATAAGGATAAATTTTGTATATATCACAAAGATCATGTGCATTACACAAATGAATGCGTACACCTACGGGATGCCATTGAAAAGCTTATACGGCAAGGGAGACAGAAACAATATCTGCAAAAGTCGGGTGAGTAATCGTCCTGGGGTCGAAGCCCTTCTCCTTCGAGAAGACGGAGTTTTGAAGACAGTCACAGGGACAACGACCAGGGTTGGGATTGCAGATGAAGGTATCGATCAAGGATCCCAAGGCGTCATGATCAGGAAGCTACTAAATGCGTCATTAATGTTATCGCGGGTGGAATTGAAGAAGAGGAGATCGAAAGTTCTTTAAGGAAAGGAACTAGAGATGAAAGGGATTGCTGCCTGATGGTCGATGCTGTGAAGAGGATAACATTAGCTTTTTCTGAGGAAGATTTGCCGATAGATGGTACAGGACCAAACGCTCCCTTGGTAATTTCGGCCGTGATGGCTGGTTACGAGTTTAAAAGATTATTTTTGGAACAAGGAAGCTCGGTTGATATCATGATTTAGGATTTCTTCAAGAAACTTGGCCTGAAGGAGAAAGACTTGATAGCTCATAGAGGGAATTTGATCGGCTTTACTGGGGATACCATCTCCCGAAAGGGATATGTGAAGTTGAACGTCACATTTGCTGGGAAAGTAGGAAGTCGTACCGTGCCGGTAAAATTTTTGGTGGTATATTGCTCCTTAGCTTACAATGCAATTTTGGGGAGACGAACTTTGAATAGCTTGGGGGCAGTGGTTTTCACTTTACATATGGGATGAAGTTCGCAGCTGACAAAAGCGACATAGTCACTGTTAGAGGAAAAGGTCAATAATCCAAAAAATGCTACATGGAGAGTTTAAAGATTGGGAAGGTAACTGCCCAACAAGAGTAGCATAAAGAAAAGAAGGAGAAGTCCAAGAAGAAGTTTGTAATGCGAGATTCATCAGTAATGTTGACAGATGTTGATCCCAGGGAGAAGTTTCAACATCAAAGGCCTGAACCAGAAGGTGATGCTGTGGAAATTCAAGTCGTAGATAAAGCCATACAAGTCGTGAAGGTGGGAAAGACCTTACCACCAGTAGTGTTGGAGAACATGACCATGCTACTGCAAAATAAAAGTGATATCTTTGCCTGGATACAATAGACATGCCAGGTGTGGACTTAGACTTTTGCTGCTATCAACTCGCGGTAAGGAAAGGGGCAAAGCTTGTAGCTCAAAAATAAAAAAAGAAAGGTGGGATCAGAACGAGCTCCAGCAATTGAGGTGCAGGCGAAGGAATTGCTCGATGCAGGTTCATCGAGAGGTCTAATACTCAGAGTGGTTGTCCAATGTCGTGATAGTCAAGAAGGCGAACGACAAAATGGAGGATTTGCACCGATTATACGGACCTGAACAAGGCTTGCCTCGAAGATCCCTTCCCCCTCCCATGCATTGACAAGTGGGTTGATAACTCAGCAAGTTTTCATTACTTATCATTTTTGGATGCATACTCGTGTTATAATCAAATACCCATGCACCCCATTGATCAGGATAAAATAACTTTTATCAATGATCTTGAGGTTTTTTGTTATAACGTGATGCCCTTTAGTTTAAAGAATGCAGGGGCAACTTATCAAAGAATGTTGGACAAGGTCTTCGAGGGAATGAGAGGAAAGTCGGTGGAAGTTTACATCGATGACATGATCATTAAAACAAAAGGAGGGGAGGATCCAATCAAAGGTCTTGAAGAAGTCTTCCAACGGTTACGCTGCTATAACCTGCGGCTCAACCCTTTAAAATGCACATTCGATATGGAAGCAGGAAAGTTCTTGGGTTTTATGCTGACCAGTAGGGGAATCGAGGCGAATCTAGATAAATGTCAGGCAATACTCGACATGGGTAGTCCGGAATCTATAAAGGAGGTACAACAGCTCATAGGGAGTATTGCAGGTTTATCCCGTTTCCTTCCAGCATCTGCCAAACGTTGTCTCTCAATGTTCGAAGTGCTTAAGAACCAAGAGTCTTTTCATTAGAGCCCAAAATGTGCTGGCAAGGCCAGTCTTGGGAGAAACTCTAGTGATTTATCTTGCGGTGACAGATGAGGTAGTAAGTGCAGTCTTGATACGTGAAGAGGGCAAGTCTCAATTTCCTATTTACTTTGTTTCGAGAGCATTGCAGGGTGCAGAAATCAACTACCAACGACTTGAAAAAGTTGCCTATGCCTTGCATAAAGCTTCAAGGAAATTACACCCATATTTTCAATGCCATCCGATTATGGTCAAAATGAACCAACCCATACGCCAAGTCCTGCACAAGCCAGACTTAGCAGGGAGGATGATGTCGTGGGCCATTGAGCTCACTCAATACGATATCTCTTATGAATAAAGATTAGCAATAAAAGCACAAGTGTTGGCAGACTTGATAGCTGAAATGATACATCTCGGGGAGGTGCATCCCTGGGTATAGACTATCTATTTCGATGGCTCTTCAAATACAAAGGGTTGCGGGGCTAGAGTTATCATTGAAAAAATGAAGGCCTGGTGGTCGAATATTCACTAAATTTCGATTTCCCGACATCTAATAACCAGACAGAATATGATGCATGTCTGACCGGCATCAGGGCGGCCAAGGAATTGGGAGCTTTAGCTATTACAATATGTTCAGATTCACAACTAATTGTATCCCAGATTAAAGGAGATTATCAAACAAAAGAAACAATAATGCAAAAGTATTTACCCAAAGTCCGAGATTCCCTTGTGGGACTGTCAAAATTTGAAATCAAACATATTCCAAGGGAAGAAAACTCAAGAGCAAATCTCTTGTCAAATCTTGCTAGCACGAAGAAAGCTTCGAATTATCATTCAGTGGTAGAGGAAGTGTTTCCTTTCCCAAGTATAACTTTACAAGTTGAGGAGGCTGATTGGAGAACTCCTCTAATCGATTACATCTCCAGAGGCACTCTCCCTAAGAATGAAAAAGAAGTGAAGCAGTTATTGAGGAAAGCCACGAGATTTGCCATAGTAGAGGGTCATCTCTTTAGAAAGGTAGTTTCTGTACCTTTGCTAAAGTGTATTGGCCCTAAAGAAGTTTTGTACGTGTTGGCCCTAAAGCATTGAGAGTGGGATATTTTTTGTCGACAATGCAAGAAGACACTAAAGAACATGTGAAGAAGTGTGAACAGTGTCAACAACATGCATCCATACACCACATCATGCTGGAAGATTTACATAATCTTTCAGTTCCATGGCTTTTCACACGTGGGGGATGGACATTTTAGGCTCATTTCACAAGGCTCTGGGGCAACTCAAGTTCGTAATTGTAGTTGTTGATTATTTCATCAAGTGAGTGGAGGCAGAACCATTGGGAACTATAACATTGACAAGAATTCAAACATTCACTTTTAAAACAATGATATGCTGCTTTGGCATACCAACCGAGATGGTAACTGATAATGGAACCCAGATCACTGACAGGCATTTCAGGGAACTCTTAGAAGGATTGCAAATCCGACATCACTTCTCAAGTGTTGAGCACCCACAAACAAATGGGCAGGATGATGTAGCAAATAAGATAATTTTGAATGGTTTGAAGAAAAGGATTGAAGATGCCGATCGATATTGGGTTGAGGATCTATATCAGGTGTTTTGGAGTTATAGAACAATCCCTCAAAGAACAACAGGTGAAACCCCATTTCGTTTGGTTTATGGGGTTGATGCCGTCATCCCTGTATATATTGGCGAACCATCTTGGAGAGTAATGCATACGTCTCCAGAAAACGATAAACTCTTGAAGGAAGATTTGGATTTACTTGATGAAACTTGTAAACTAGCACGATTAACAAAGATGTCGCGAAAGCAACGAGTTGCTCAGCGTTATAACACCAAAGTCGTTAAGTGAGAGTTTGTGGCAAATGACTTTGTCATGAGAAGAACAAGCATTGGTTAGAAGAATTCTAAGGATAGGAAGTTAGCTACTAATTTTGAAGGCCCATATCAGGTGATTAGAAGAACTCGAAAGGGGGCGTATGCACTAGAGACATATCAAGGGAGATAACTTCCACGAACTTTTAGTGCTGCAGACCTACGCACACACTATAGTTCGGTTTGCAGTGTTTCTATATTTTTGAAACATTGCTCTAAATTCGTAGAGTTATTTCTTGTCTGTGTAGTTTGAGTAGTGGAGTACTCTTTTTCCTTCACGGGTTTTATTCCTAAGGAGAGTTTTAATGTGAAGGTTTTAGCGAGGCCCCATGTTTTGTAACTGAATAATTGTCTAATGAAAATGAGAATTTCAAAGTATAGAGACAAAGTTAAAGATGGTTGCAGGATTTACATTTATGTTATCTAGAACGACATGGGCCACAGGCCTTAAAGTGAAGCTAAAGGATCACACATTTTACTAGGACGATATGTCCCAATATGGGCCACAAGCCTTAAAGCAAATTCAAAGGGTCACAGATCCCACTAGGACGACATGTCCCCAAAATTGGCCACACTCTTTAATCAAAAGTGTAAAGGATCACAGATCCCACTAGGACGACATGTCCCAATAATTGGCCATAGGCCTTAAGCAGAGGTGCAAAGTATTACAGATCCCAGTCAGTGGCCACGGGCCTTGAAGAGTTGAAAAGGAGCATAGATCCTCTTAAAAGAGACAAGTGCATGGATTCGAAGGAGTACAGAGATTTGAAATTTCAAAATCAACAAGAAAAGGCAACATACAAAATGTATTTGAATTATTTTTTTTAACCAAGTTTGAGAGACGTTTAAGATAAGAAGTAAAAATAAAATAAACAAAGTCCAAAAGAAGAATTAAAAATAAATGGAAATTTAAAGATCCCGAGAATTTAGACGCTAGCGAGATAGCATAATAGATTCACGGGTTAATCGCCCCGACATCTTCAGTAAAGGGCTAGGAATTTGAGGCTTTAGCAGCATCCTCCAATACGGGATCAGGCTCCATGAGTTCAAGAGGGACTTCAATTGTAGCTTGGGGGTTAAAGCTTTCAGTGTCATGGCCATTGAGGTCCATCAGAGTAGGCGGGTTAGTATCATAATTGAGCAGCCTCCCTTCCATGACTTCATGTAAGGGATGCACCCCTTTGTAGTTGAGAAGAATCCCGGGGTTAACATCTTCAAATCATCGAAGACAGCTTCTAAAAGCCATCCTCGCACTGTTTGAGATCAACAACCCTCTCCTCTGTAACAACTCTTTATACACGTCGATCTTTGTTCCCAAGCTCTTCCTATCCACTTGGAGTTCGTCGCATAGGACCTTCAGGGAGTTAATCTCAGCGCAAAGCTTTTCCACCTTGCCTTTGGAATGCTCTAATTGACACTTCAAATCTTTCTTCTCTCCTTCAAGAAGAGCATGATTTGCTTCAAGATCATCATGTTTCTTGGAGGAAGCCTCCACGTCAGTTTGAAGCTTTTGATTCTTGGCTCGGAACTTATCCTGCTCATTTAAAAGAGCCTCGATCCTCTAGTCCTGTGCCTCGACCCGCTTAGTGAGCTTCGTGGCATGTCGGGGGTTTTCTATGTCATCGTGAAAATGTTTCATAAGCGTGGCATGTCGGGTCATCCACCTAAGGGTTTCCTCGATATATGCCTGACATAGAACATCAGACTTTAGACAAATATGGAAACAACGAATTAGAAAGGAAATTTTAAAGGGAAATGCATGTCTTAAATACCCTCAGGGTAGCTGGTGGGAGATTTTTAAAGTACTCCTGATCAGGGAAAGTGATGATGGGAGCGGGGAAATTTTCCCATGATGGATTACCTGTCTTGCTAGCTGGTGGAGACCCTCTCATATCTCCTGACACATAAAAATCAAACAGTATTCGTTCTAAGAAAATTAAGACTGTTCGGAAAAGTGATAAGTCGCGAACATATACCGTGAGTCCTTTTCAAGACCTTTGAGAGGGGTTGGCGATATTCTTCTTCTTCTTCTTCGAGGTCATAGACCTGTATATTTTCAGGAAGCAGGTTCTTGCCCTGAGTCAGCAGGTTGGGGCCGGGAGTCTTAAGTCGGTGAGTCATCCCACGGGTTTTGACTTGAGGCAGGGCGACTTCGACGTTAACAACAGCTTCTTGGTTTGCACCCTCTATGGCCTTACCTTTCTTGAGGTCCTTTAATTTGTCGCATTTCCCCTTTCTTGATTAGTTGTGCGAATGTCACCATCAGATTATCTGCAGTGAAGTACGACATGAGCATTAGAAGACATTATACAATAATTCAAAAAAATAAAAGAGTGATGAGGTAACTCAAATCCAGATACCTATGGTTTCATCTCATTCAATCGCACGACTTTTGATAATTTTTTTCACTTCAAAGTCCCATGTTTAGAAGTAAATTCACGTAACGCGCTTATGATGGTAACATCCGAGTCAAGTAGAGAACCTCGATACGTTACAAATGTGTCGAGATCTTGCAAGTAATGGTTGTATTTCCATGACAGGGGAAAAAGTGGAGAGTTATTAGAGCCAATCCAAAAGGGAGACTTGTTCCCTTGGTAAAGAACTTTAAAGTATAAGGACTTAAAAGGGGAACAGAATCTTCGAAGAGTTCAAAGAAAGTATGGTCCTTTCTATGGAGGAAGGATATGAAACCAAAATCACCCATCAAGTAGGGACTAAACAAATGCATAAACAGATTGGTGGAGACCTCCCAATTATGGGCCCAACAAGAAATTTCAAAGGCATTAATAAATCCCCAAGCATTAGAGTGAAGCTGTGTGGGAGCGACATCGAGTCTATTCAAGATCTCAATTTGAAAGCTTGAGAAGGGGAAGCGAAGTCCAATACCCTTAAACAGGCAGTCATAAAGCATTAGAAAGTTTGGAGCTTTGGGTTGAGGTTGTGAACAAATTCTCTCATTGCGGTTAGGTTGGACATCCTTATAAAGGGTTACAGGCCCTTCGGGAGTTTCCATTTGGGTCACAGCTCCAGGGAAATACATGGCTTCGCGGAAGCAAAAATCAGTGGCATGGAAATTCAGAAATATCATGAGCCCAGACTCGACTTGGAGAATTTCTTGATGAACCCATATCATTTTCCTTACCTTTCGTATTCCGTAGAGATTTTTAGGAACCTCGACGGTAGCAACTTGCTTTGAAGGTCCATATAATTCTTCAATCATCTTGCAACGACGCTCCAAGGCCTTGTTCTTTGAAGGTCTCTTGGAGGTCTCTTTTCTCTTTGGGATCGACACAATCTCTGAATTTGACATGCTTTTTGAATCCGACATAGGTTCTACAAGTACAATAGGGGGAACATATAAAAGGTCAGACAAATCTGAATAAAAAAAAGAAGAGGGAAAAGTAGAAGAACTAGAAGGTAAGAGGCTCTTCAAGGAAACAACTTCCCCATCACTTTCAGAAGAAGAAAAATATTTAAATTCGGGTGCCCCATGGCGTAAAGGTTTGGGGACAACAAAATTATCAAAAGAAACCCTAGAAAAGGAGGTGTGATGTGGTATTCCTGGAATATTTTCGTTAAAGACAGAGAAGAATATGTCACTGCCTGAAGATGGTTCTCCAGATGGGGAAGGTGAGGGGGTGTGATGCCCACTGCCATCACTGATCTCTCGTCCATAAGGAGGGTCAATGAATATTCCAACCTCACCAAAGAGTGACTCTTTAGGGGGATAGTTGGTAGGCCTTATTGGGGAAGACATTGCAGAAGGAATTGGGAAAAGAAAATGACAAAGAAAGAACAAACAAATGTAAACAATTGATTAAAAGAAGAAGAAATAGATACAACAAAGACTACAACAACATAGGGTAGAAAGGGTTTGAAGGGTACCTGAAGAGGTGAACTGAGAAGGAAGCATGAAGAAGGCGAGTAACTTCAGAAAGAGGAGCAGAGACATCAAGAATAAAGAGCAAGAGAGCACGCGGCAGCAAGAAAGTGTTTTTTGAAATTGGAAGAAAAATACTTATAGAAGTGTGAGGGAGGAGAGAGAATGTCAAAAACTGTGACTGCTGAATGTGTCTCAATGCGCTTGTTACCGAGAAAACATCGAAATGATGAGCGCAAGAATCGAAGGGACATTCTCCAATCAAAGGAGGACACGTGGCCACAACATGAACCAAGGAAAGATCAAATGTCCGCGACATCACATATGCTTAAGTAGGCAATATAACAAGTTATGTTACCGACTTGGGGGAAATTGTTATGGACCCAACCCCTGGGTATAGCATGCGACGTACTCACATGAGGAACAATGTGGTTAAGTCATGTCATAGACATGATCATGTCGAGGAATGACATCCAATACTCATTGCTATCATGAGTGGTTAGTTACAGATCCAGTTGTCACGCCGCAATTCATGGATGCTTGATAGTGACAGTTTTGACTTTTGTAACCTTGTGATCATTATAAATAGCTTGCACGCACATTCATTTGGTATGGTACTTACTCTTCACTTTGATACAAAGCTTTTGAAGCAACTACTGTCTTAAGGAGTGCCTGTAGGTACCCACCCCCACTGTCAGGTGAGTGGCCGAAGTTCAAGCACCACCACACCGGAGATCAAATAGAGGCTATGATTAATCTGCCTACGCACATGCTAGACCAATATTTTTTCCTTTTTTCTTAACATGTTTAGGTGTCAACTATTAAATTAAAGGTACAAGCAATTCTTAGATGTAGGTATATGGTAATAATATTTAGCTAACGACATGAACATTTTAACACTTCAGGGCATATTTGACGGGAAGAATAAGAGAGTTAGATAAAAATACTTAGTGTCTATTAGATAATATAATGAATCATAATGCATTAAATTTATGTTTTAGTTAAATTATATCATCACAAAATATTTTATTCATTATATGTTAATGACAATCACTACTAAAATGCGACGGTTTAGACGTGTAATGGTAGCGTCAGCCACGACACTGACGCTACTAGCAGCAGTCTACGTGCACGTGACGCCAATTCTGAGTGTTGTAGCATCGGCTTTTCCTGTGACGGCAAGGATACCTTTATGTTAGAGTAGCGTCGGCATAGCCAACGTTAACTAGCATCGGCCTCTTTGGCTGCCGCATAAAGTTAGCTTCGACCAATTAAGTGTCGATCCTGAGGCTGACGTTAAGTTCAACATAGTGTGTTTTTTTTGCTTATTTGCAGCTTTTGGTCGACGCTTTTGACTGCTTTTTATGTAGTTAATATCTTAATAATTTATTTATATTTAATTTTTCAATATTTAATTTTTATGTTAAAAATTAAAAAAAAAATTAATATTAAGTATAAAATTCTTCATTTCTAACTTTTTTATTTTGGAAGTTTCTCTATCTAAATTGAGGAAAACAAAATTTAACTTTTGTTAAGGTGAAAGTAAATTTTATTTAATTGCATTCGATCATAGGATTCAGATACATGCTTATTAGTCCGAGGGAGATTATAGTAAAAAAAAACACACTTTATAATAATAGTAAAAAAAAAAGAATTAATGAAAACTTAACCAGAATTCAAGAGAGAGGCTCAATCTATCAATTACCTTTTATAAGTTAAAAAAGTGCTTATTAGTCAGAGGGAGATTATGTAAGAAAAATTTACAAAACATGAAGAGTTGTGTTGTTTCATGAAAAATTGTGTTGTTTCATTTTAGGTTGAAGAGTTGTCTTGTTTGAAATTGATTAAATTTCAAGGGCTACAAATGTGACTCTTCAATTAAAAGGATATGACTCTTCAAACATAAATTTCCTTTTATGTTTGAATTTTATTATTTATGACATGTTCGTTCTAGTTATGTTAATATGTGGATAATTCAAATTACATAATAAAAGATTGAACAATTGTAATTGTATGATTAGTACATTACTTCAAAGAAAATATATTATGAATATCATAAATGTTTTTGTATGAAATTAGTATATATATTTATCATATGTTGGTTAAAATGTATCAAAACATTTGATTATAGTTTGGATTATAGTGAATTTTAGAATGTTAAATGTATGATAAATTATTTATATAAAAGACTATACATACTTTTGTAAGTAGTTGGGTCTACATTTATGGTGGGGGTGTTGTTTCTTGAGATTTAAGAAACATGAATATATTGCTAGTAAATTTTCTTAATACAGACATGGCGGGATTCGGGGTGTCTCTAGTTGTCACGGAGCAAACCCCGGGAAAGTGCCTATGTTGCGTCACCGTGAGTGGTGGTTAAGATGAAAGTGTCTTTGAAAAGAGCATGTTGACACCTAAGTCAGTAGCAATTTTGACAAAATAACAAATTTTTAATAGAGTTAAAAGGAGTCTTATTATAGGCTTGGAAATTGTTCGGTCAAAATTGGTTTTCGATCTGGTGTTGGATTCAGTTCATGTAATCATGACTATGATCAGAGGGTGACTTACCTTATTATTGTCTATTCACATTAATTTACAAATTAAGTGATCTCGTGTCAATACTTTGCATCTCGAGACACGGTGGCTTAATGGCCTAGTTTAATGTGTTGGCCTGCCAAAGGTGTCGGACGAGGGGATTTTGTGTCTTGACTATCAGAATCGGACCTTGTGGTGTTGGTCATCATGGTCATCTTTCGGCTAGAAAGAAAGCAATATCTTCATGTTGATCTTGACATGAATTTGACCTCTGTAGGTGTCTATATAATAATAGTGTAACTAGTGTTAATTCAACTGCATTTTCAAGTAGTCTTAAACTATTGTAAATTCCCGTCTTGTTAATGTGTTTGGATCCCTAATTCCACCAAGTTGTTTTTATAATAGTTGTTACAAATAAAGAGAAAGCAGATTGGCTTAAAAGTCCAATCCTTGAATTATTGGTTTTGTCCAAGAAAAAGGTACCAATAGCTATCCACTGTGATAGGATCTAGGATCTAAATTAAATCTTGTATATCCTTTGACGAAAGGATTGACAAGTGTTTTGGTGTTTAAGACATCAAAAAGCGGGATGAGAAGCCCATAAAACTTTAATCACCCACAGTGGAAACCCAACTCACACTTGAGTAACATCAAGTCTTGAGTTCAATGGTGAAAGTACACTATCAGAATGTGATTGCAAGTACTTGACATTATACTTTTATATTCATCCCAAGGTTAAAAAGTACTTGGTTACCATGTGTTTACGGTAAGGTTGAGTTTTAGCTCTTAATAGATCTATGAGCATATATTGCTGGAGTACCCTAGCATGGTGGTACTCTTGATAGAGTCTACCAATATGAGAGTGAAGTGAGGCCGCTTCTAAAGTCTTTTGGGCTTGACTTTTATGGCTCTCATGAAATGGATACATGACACAAGGCCATAATAAATGTGCCAAACAAATACGGCATTCAATGGTCCGAAAACTTATGCGTAAGGCATGCACACTTGTTCAAATGGGATAATTGGTTCAAAGCTTGTCTACCACATTATCTCGGATGGGTGAAACCATGTCTTACTAGGAATAGGTTCAAGTCATAATGACACCTATTACTGAAAACATGAGATTTCCGAAGTGATAAAAATTTTAAGATGTTTTGTAAATGGTGGGGGATTGTAAGAAAAATTTACAAAACATGAAGAGTTGTGTTGTTTCATGAAAAGTTGTGTTGTTTCATTTAAGGTTGAAGAGTTGTTTTGTTTGAAATTGATTAAATTTCAAGGGCTACAAATGTGAAGCTTCAATTAAAAGGATGTGACTCTTCAATTAAAGGGATGCGACTCTTCAATTAAAGGAATGTGACTCTTGAATGGAAAACACATCACTTGAAAAGATATGACTCTTCATGAAGGGACACGAAGTGTCTATAAAAAGAAGTGCGTTTGATGCACAAAAAAATGGAATTCATAACTCACATAGCATTCACATATTAGTGAGAAATCAATCATGGAATAGAGACACATGATGAAATACTCAAATTTCTCAGAGCATCTTCAAATTTATTTGCCTATGTCTTTGGTACACAAGAGATATACGCAAAATATCATTTTGTAAAAACCATTGTTGTCACGGCTCGAGTTTTGGAATTGCTAAAACATACTCGAGGAATCTTCATTGTATCCTGCAGGAAATTTGCCGGTCAACCCATTTTTGCACCCAAGAGTTTGGAATTGCTGGGGGCGAATTAAGCCTAAAGGAAAGTGCTAGAGAACACGCGTTGAAGGGATATTGTGCACATTTTCCTTCTTATATTCTTTTTCTTTTTCTTATTCTTTCTTTCTAATATTCGCAGGTCCACCACCACCAAGGATATTTACATATTATTTACTTACAACAAAACACAAGTCCTACTATCCCAAATCTGACATCCATATTACGCCTAACACACTTAAGTCACACACCCTCGGTATACGACATCTATGGCTAACAATGACTACTCTCAGGATTATACGCAAGTTCAGAGATTAACCTCTTTGAGCATTATTTCTCTGTTAGTCTTTCTATGTTGTATTCATTGTTAATACCCCAGTTCTCTTGTTCAATATAAATCAATGTATTTTCATCCATAATTGTATATATATTTCTGTATAAGTTCATATGTCTTTGTTTGCAAGTATTTGTTTCAATATTTCTCGACATCTTTGTGATTTAATGCTTTCTTACTAGTAGTCATTTTTGTTAGTAAAAGTTTTTAAATCTCTTTTTGGTTTACATCATATCTATTAATTCAGTCAATAAATTTATTATTGTGACTATATTAATTAAAAAGAATCCAAAGAAAATAAGAACTCTTCCCCTATATAAGATCTTGAAATTGTTTGTTTAAAATCCATTAAAAAACATGTTAATAAATTTTAAGAGTGAGGGTGGAACAAGATAGAAATTCCCCCACCCTATCATGTATACTCCTATGCTAACTCCCAACTCAGGGTAACATTTAAACTAGGAAAAACTATTATAGGATAAGCTTTGTTCTCTCCTCTTTTCCTTTATATCTCTTTTGGGTTTTTGAAAATCTGAAATGTATCTTAAAAATCATCACTGGTATCCTACAAAAGTTTCTTTCGGGTGGGTGTGGTGATTCTAAGAAATTTCCTTGGTCTAATGGAATGTGGTCATTATGAATATGACGGATGGAGGTCTTGGTGTAAAGAATTTAGTGTGGTCTAATATATAGCTCTTCTTGTTAAATGGTGGTGGAAATTTTTATGTGAAAAAAATACTCTCTTGGTGAAAATAATCAAAGCTATAGGGGTAATAGTCTGAACCCTTGGGATTTCTTTTTAGGTGGTTGCCGCTCTAGGGGTTCTTCTTGCAGAAAAAGTTTTTGTTTACTTAAGACTAAACCCCTGCTTGCTAGTTAGTTTCCAAATAGGTTTCAGATTAGATTTGGTAATGGTAATGAATCTTGTTTTTAGTTGGTAATTTGGTACTTGCGGATTGACTCCCTAGGCTTTTTCGGGATACATTGGATATCAATAGTAAGATTGTGGATTGTGGGTTTGGTCGGATTCTTCTTAGAGCTGGAATCTCAAGTACAGGCATCTATTCTTCAACCATAAATTGCCTATGGTGGAGGACTTGTTGTCCTTTATTCAAAATGCTGCTATTTTTCCAAACAATAAGGACTCATGACAAAAAAAAAGTCTTTTTAGAAACCAACAAAATTAGTCACTAAATTTTCTTATATAGTTGCTAATATGTTAGTGACAATAATGGCCAATGACACCATGTTTAGAGACAAACAATTTTGTTTATTCAGTCGCTAAATCATTCTTTTCTTGTAGTATTGCAATTCATGTGATTGGTACTTCATTATAGGAGAAATTTTATCTTCCAATCAAGTCTACAATTTCATATATTACAATGAGTCACAATATCTAATGCTTCGAATTTTTTGGTTCTCTTTAAATAGTTATGGTGCTGACAAGCATGGGATGCAAAATGACAAGTGTATACTATCAAGCTCATAAGATAAAAAAGAGTGCGGATATCATACCCATAAGGACCAATAGTAATTAACAGATTCATTTAAACATCTATCCTATTTTGACATTATATTTAAATTGTAATGGGAGTTAAGAATGTAATAGTAATATTAAAAAGAAGAGTGAGAAAATGAATAACAATCACTTATGGAAAACCTAGGGAATATGTTTTCCCTTGTACTGAATTAGTTAAGTTTCTAGTTCATTAGAATATGTTACCTGATCAATAGTTGTAATGCCTTATTTTTTACTCTTACGCCAAAGAATGAGAATCCTCAACATTTATGAGAATATAGACGAATTTCTTTGATAGGCTCTCTGTACAACATTATCTCCAAATGTCTTGCTAGTAGACTTAAGAGTGTAATTCACTCAACTATTGTAGATACACAATATGCTTTTGTGGAGTCTAAAAACATGTTAGATGGGGTAGTTGTCGCTAATGAAATGATACACTTTGTTAAAAATATAGGAAGCCTTATTTTCTTCTCAAAGTTGATTTTGAGAAGGCTTAGGACACTATAAATTGGGAATTTTTGAATTACATGTTGGTTAGATTTGGCTTTGTGAGAAGTGGAGAAGGTGGATTAGATGTTGTTTTGAATCGGCATCTGTGTTTGTTCTTGTTAATGGTAGTTCTACTCATGAATTTTATATGCACAGGGGTCTAAGGCAAGGAGACCCTTTATCTCCTTTCCTTTTTCTTTTGGTAGCTGAAGGATTAGGTGGTTTAATGAAGAGAGCTTCATTGTTGGGTCTGTATTCGGGTGTTTTAGTTTGTAGAGACCAAATCGAGATTTCACGATTGCAATTTGCAGATGATACTCTAATTTTTGGAGAAGCATCTATGTAATGTCGTGATAATCAACTCAATGCTTAGGTGTTTTGAATTAATTTCAGGGCTTAAGGTAAATTTTCATAAGAGTAGGTTCATGGGAATTAATTTTCAGGTAGAAGCCTTTGAAAGTATGGCTCGTTTTCTAAATTTTCTTATTGGCTCTATCCCTTTCACTTTCCTTGGTATTCTGGTGGGTGTTGCTTCTAAGCGTAAGAGGACTTGGAAACTCGTTATTGATAAGCTCCTTGGGAAACTTTCCTTATGGAAACACAGATTTTTATCCTTTGGTGGGCGGGCCACTCTCCTTAAATCGGTACTTTCTTATATCCCTTTCTTTTATATTTCTTCTCTTAAATTACATGTGTCTGTTTCTAATTCCATTAAAAAAATCTTTAGAAAATTTTTATGGGGAGAGCGTAAGGATGGAAGGAGCATTTCTTGGGTAGGGTGGGAAAAAATCTATTTATCTAAAAACTAGGGTGGGTTTGGACTTAGGACTAAGGGATTTGGAGCTATTTAATGCTAGTCTTCTTTCTAAGTGGAGATGGAAATTAGTGACTAATCCTAATAGCCTATGGTGTAGGATTCTATATTCTAGATATGGTAATCTTCCTTTTTTTAAGCTTGATTTGTCTCTTAAAGGTTGGTAAACGTGCTCCTCTTGGTGGAGGGATGTTTGGAAAGTCAGTGAAAGTCTAAAAGGTGTGCAATGCAATTGGTTCGAAAATGGGCTGAGAAAGATTGTAGAGGATGGTAAGATGACTGCATTTTGGTTACAACCATGTATTGGAGACAAAATTTTGAGTGTGGAGTTTAATATATTATATTCCATTTCAAAGAGCAAGGATGCTAAGATGTGAGATATGGGTTTTATTGAGAATAGGAGGTGGATTTGGAACTTAGAATGGAGAAGACCACTTTTTGAATGGGAGAACCAACTAGTGGAAAACTTATTGAATCTGATTAGTCAGTCCTCTATTTATTACTCTATGGAGGATAGATGGAGTTGTAGTTGTGGAAGAACATGGATGTTCAGTGTTAAGGATACTTACAATTTGTTGGCAGTTTCTGACTCTTATTTTGAAAAACATTTGTTTGTTGAAATTTGGTCTTCTTTCGTTCCTCTTAAGGTGGCCTCCTTTGTTTGGAAGTTAATTCTTTATAATTGTTCCTCCAAAATCAACTTGACTAAAAGAGGTATTCATCTTTCATATGAGGAATTTCTTTGTCCTTTTTGTCAGGAGGAGGAAGAGACCACAACTCATTTATTTTTAACTTGAAGAATTGTTTATCAGATATGGATATGTGTGTATAAGTGGTTTGACATAAAAGGGGCAATAGCTTATTCATGTAAAGAACACTTTAAGCAACATGGCCATTTATGGGGTTCTAAGAATAATTATAAAATGTGGTATGTGATATTGTTTTCTATAGCTTGGAATACCTGGTGGTTCAGAAATCAATTGATTTTCAAAGATAAAAATTTTCAATGGGATAATATAGTTGATGTTATCCAACTTTGCTCTTAGCACGGGCTCAAAGTGCTAAGGTCTAGATTTTCAGCTTCACTATCTGATTGGTATTAAGAACCTCGTAACTGTACCTTGTCTGCTTAGTTGGGAATTTTTGTGGAAAGTTTGGTTTTCGATATCTTTGAATTTCTGCTGTTAAGGTTATCTGGATTGCAGATTAGTAGCTCTTGTTGTTCATTGTAAAAGTTGGAAGATGTGATTAAATTTTGCTGGCTTGTAGAAGTCTGAAATCATATCATTTTGTTGTTATTGAATTATTTGTTGGATCTCCTTTTTGGATTAGGCTTAGTCAGTAGTGTTTTTTGGGTTTATCTTTATCCTGATGGGGGATAGAGTATAGCTTGTTGGTTATTAGTTTCATAAAGGCTTTTCTCTGTTGCTAGAGTTTGTTATTTAGTCGGTGTTTTGTATGTTCTGTTGTTGCTTTGTTGTCATGTTTTGGATATTTTGTTTCTTTTCTCTATCTACAATTTGTACTTATGCACCTTAGTGCTTCGTTACTCACCCTTTCTAATTCAATTAACAATCAATGGTCATGTTGATCAAATCTATATTCAGTCAAATAAAAATAATTAAATATGTAATAGAAAGCATATCTAGGTCGTCTCCCAAGTACGCCACAAACAAAATAAAGATTCATACACTTATACACAAATTCCTAGCTTAACTCGAATTAACTAACGAAGCGTCAATTAACACATAGTTCCCTTCAATTAACCCGTAATTTTCTTCCTTCCGTTAAGAAAATATATTGATCAAGACGCTGGTTAAGCATAATTATACATGACTAGAAAAACTGGAAACCGTTGAACTAACACATGATTAAGTATCTCACGTACAAACATGATCTAATTCATAATCCATACAATGAAGCAAACTATGAAAACAAGTTTAAGTTCAAAAATGAAACCCTAATCCATTAAGCATGAAACAAAATACAAATTTAAACCCAAAATGTGAAAGCTTTTCAATTTTGAACACAAAACTGAACTGATTAAGCATACAACTCAAAAATATGTCCAAAATATAAACAAATATGAAGTTAAAAGATGAAAACTTGAATAAAAACAGAAAACGAATTAGAACATAAATCTCAAGAATTTAATTACAATTAACCAAAAAATTATTCACAAAGTTTAGCTTTGCATGAAAGGAAGGAAGAAAGTAAGAAACAAAAATTAAAAATAAAAATACAAGAAGAAGCCAGCGTGAGTTAGAGGAGGAAGTGTAAGGTATTGAAAGTGAAGGAAATAAAAGATAATGAAAGTGGCTAGAAGCTAATGGTGTCAACGTGAGAAACGGAATGAAAAAGATGGTGCTGAAACATGAATTTAAGGAAATAAAGAAAGGAAATTTCATGACGATCCTCCATTATACGGGCTAGAAGGAAATGAATATATATTTAATTTTGTTTTATTTGACTAATTAATTATTAACTATTTAAAATTATAATGTGATATTTTCTTAAATTAAATTAATAAAAGTTTCTAAAATATGTAATGGTTAAAAATGAGGACCATACATTGGGAAACTATCTTCTAAGAAGTGTAGATTCCTTTTTTTTGGAGGACGTAAAACCCTTATTAAATTACTACTCTGTTCTATACCTATTTTTTCATTTCTTTTTTAAATTACCGGTCTCTATGGCTAACATTATTAATAGAATTCTGAAAACAATTTTATGGGGAGGGCATAGGGATGAAGGACCATAGCTTGGGTTGAGTGGGACAAAGTCTGTTTTCCAAAAAACAAGGGGGTTAGGGTTAAGGGATTTAGAATTGTTTAATGCATGTCTAATTGCAAAATGGAGATGGAGGCTTTTATCAAGCCCAGGTAGTCTATGGTGCAAGATTCTACTTTCTAGATATGGAGAACTTTTTTTTTTTTTTAATCCTCAAGTTGATCAGGGAGGGTGGAAGAGTTGTTCCTTATGGTGGAAAGATATTTGGAAGGTTAGTAATACAATTAAATGTGAAATTGAGAAGTGGTTTGACAAAGGGGTAAGAAAGACAATGGGAAATGGTCAGCTTACCCTCTTCAGAGCCTTGGATACGGAACAAAATTTTGAAGTTGGAGTTTGATAGATTAATATTCTGTTTCTAAAACAAGATAGGTAAAGATAAGTGAAACGAGTTGCTTTGAAAATTGAAGATGGGTATGAAAACTTAAGTGGAGAAGAAATTTATTTGAATGGGAAAAACATCTTGAGAAGGAGTTGATTTCTTTGATCCTGCAGATTCCCATTAGTTCATCACTCGAGGACAAATGGGTGTGCAATTGGGGAAATTAGGAGCTTTTAATGTCAAGGAAACTTACAATTTTCTTGTAGAATCATCTCCTTCTATTGAATGTTATGATTGCAAAAGGGAAAATGAGAAAAAGGAAATGCTCAATCCTATTCACTTGAGATAACTGGTTTATATACAGTCATAAGCTGCTAACTGATTAACTAACTAAAGGCGGGAACATAAACTGGAAAATAAACATAACACTAACTAACTGATACAAGTAATCTGTTTATAGATTAAACAATTTATATACTTTTATACGCCCCCTCAAGATGGAAAATATTGTAAATTCCCATATTGGAAAGCATATGCTAAAAACTGGTTTTTGCAGTAGCCTTGGTCAGAATATCAGCGAGTTGGTGATGTCATCTTACATGAATTAGCCGTAGAGTTCCCAGATAAACCTTTTCTTGGACAAAAACAAATGTCGACTTCAATGTGTTTGGTCTTTTCATGGAAGCTGGGATTGGTGGATATGTAGAATGCTGCTTGGTTATCGCAATAAAGAATGAGACGCTTCTTTGGAATTTGAAGATCATGTAGCAGATTTCGTAACCATATCAACTCACTTGTAGCAGATGAGAGTGCATGATATTCTGCCTCTTGATTTGCTGACTGTATCTTGCTTTTTAGTTTTCGAGTTGATCATTGAATATCCCATGAACACATAATACCCATTTATTGATTTCCTATCTTGTTTACATGGGGCCCAGGCTGCATCTACATAAGCATGAAGATGCAGGTCTGATTTTCCACTAAAAATAATACCTTGACCTGGAAAGCTTTTTATGTACCTAAGCACCATGTAAGCAACATCCAAGTGGTGAATGTGAGGGTTGGAAACAAATTGACTGAGTTTGCGAATTTCATAACTCAGGTTTGGTCTTGAAATTGTGAGGTACAATAGTTTGCCCACAAGTCCGCGATAGAATTTGGGGTTCTGCAAAGGTTCATTTTTCAGTTCTTGCCGCTTTAGATTAGGATCCATGGTAATTGAGGAGGGTCTACATCCCAGATATCCATAGTCTTCAAGAAGGGACAAAGGATATTTCCTTTGGGAGAGGAATATGCCTTGTTTTGAGCGAGTGATTTCTAGTCCTAAGAAGTACTTCAAGACTCTGAGATCTTTTAATTTGAAATGACTTTGCAGCAGCTGTTTTGTAGAGTTTAAAACATTGATTCTGTGGCTAGGAATGACAATGTCATCAACATACGCTAGGACAGTAACATAGGAGCCATATATACCTTTAGTGAATAGAGAATAGTCATTCATGGATTTTGTAAAGCCATGGTGGATGAGAACAGATTTGAAGACAGTGAACCAACTCCTCGAAGCCTGCTTAAAACCGTAAATTGACCTGTGAAAGCTTGCAAACCATACGGGATTCAGATGTGTTTGACACAATAACACATCCTTTTGGAATAGACATATAGATTTCTTCATTTAAGTAGCCATTTTGGAATGCATTACTGACATCTAGTTGTGCTGGATGCCATTTTCGAACTGCAGCAACAAATAGAAGAGCTCTAACTGAAGTTAATTTAGCCATTGGTGAATAAGTTTCCATGAAGTCTAACCCATGTTTCTGCGTATAACCTTTGGCAACTAGTCTAGCCTTGTACTTGTCTTTGGTTCCATCTGCTTTATGCTTGATTTTGAAAATCCATTTGGAGCCAATGTAGTGTTTACCTGTAGGTAAAGGTACAATACTCCAAGTTTTATTGAATTCGAGGGCTTGAAGTTCACAATTAATGGGTTCTTTCCATTCATGAATTTTGGAGGCTTGGCTGTAAGAATGTGGTTCATACTCTTTAGATACTTGACAAATGAAGTTTTTGTAGTTTGTTGGTAAAGAGTTGTATGAGATGAAGTCTTCAATAGGGTGTTGGGTAGGAGTGTTGTAATATAAATAAAAATCCTTTAGGTTTGTAGGAGGTTTAGACTCTCGGGTTGATTTGCTAAATGTAGCGGGAGGAATTGGAAATGGAGTATGAGAAAGAGTGGGAATGGATGAAGAAGGTCGAGGTTGTTCATGTTCTTCAAGATTAGATGTGGTAGTGCTGCTTTGAGGAAGTAAAAGAATGTTATCAGCATTTGCTAAAATAGGAGAATCTGGAGGATCAGGGATAGTGGTGTGATTGTCAGCCATAGTGGGAGGTTATGCAATAAGAGGTACTGAAATATCAACAAAGAATTTGTCAGCATCATTGGACTCAATGAGCTTGAATGGAAAGATATCTTCATAAAATTGTGTATCATGTGAAATGAATATCTTTCTAGTGGAGATATCCAACAGTTTGTAGCCTTTAGGATAGCCTAGAAAGATAGCAGCAATAGCCCTTGGACTGAATTTATCCCTTGTAGAGTTCAAGGTAGATGCATAACCAAGAAACCAAAGGTCCTAAAATCAGAGTAGTCATGTTCCTTTTGAAACAAAATAGAATAAGGAGATGCATTGTTAAAAGCAACATTGGGAATTCTGTTAATGAGAAAAACTGCAGTTTGAACAAAGTCACCCCAGTAGCACAAAGGAAAATGCGATTGAAAATGTAAAGATCTAGCAACATTAAGAATATGCTGATGTTTTCGTTCAACCACACTGTTTTGTTGGGGCCTTTCAACACACTAAAATTGATGTAAGATGCAATGTTTAACAATAAAATCATGTGGATTTATTTCTTTTGCATTATCTGAGCGGAAGCATTTTATATTGGTCTTAAACTGATTTTGCACATACACACAAAACTGAGGGATAATATTGGATGCACCATATTTTTTTTTGAGAAGATAAAGCCATGGAAAATGTGATTTATCATCAACAATAGTGATGAAATACCGAAAACCATCATGTGTAGGGACCTTGTATGGTCCCCAAATATCAATATGCACCAAATCAAAGCAATTTGGAAAGACAGAATTAGATGAAACAAAAGGTAAATTATGCTATTTAGATAAGTGACAATTAGAACAGTGATCAAAGCATATATCAGAAACAAGGTTATGATTATTATTAAAGAGTTTGAGAACTTTATTAGATAAATGCCCTAAACGATTATGCCATATTTCAACGGTTGGTTTTATTGAAACAAAATTACAAAATTGACTAGTAATAGAGGTTGGCTTACGATGAAGCTTGTAGAGGCCTTCATCAATGCTACCGCCTCCAATCTTCATCGAACTCTTGATGTCCTGTATCCAGAAGGAGTTAGCACGAAAAAAAAAATTCATATTCATAAGATAGTAAGAGAAATCGTATGGAAAAAAGATTGAACTTAAAGGAATTTATGTATAAGACATTGTGTATAAAAATGTTAGTATCAAAGAAAACACTGCCAATGCTCTTAACAGAAACCTGAGATTTGTTTGGAAGAAGCACAATAAAATTTGATAAATAGCGTATTGAATTAAATAAACATATGTTGGAACATATGTGAGAGGTTGCACCTGAGTCCACAACCCAAGAAGTGGGATTTGTGGAATCAAAAGTAGATGCAGCCATGCAGATACCTGCTGGTTTTGATGAAGAAGGAACTTCAGCAGACTTGTCAACTTGCACTGACTTGTCAGCATTGAAATCAATTGATGACATTGTGCCTGTGTCAAAGATCCAATAGGATTCTGATTACCAATATCTATTTGTTCAGAAACGTGGTTCACAATTGCTACTTGCTTGAGCTTGATAGGATAGTTGGGTGGGTAGCTATGGATCTTGAAACACTTGTCTTTGGTATGACCTTGCACATTACAGTGAGAGCAAGTTGGTCGCCTTTCTTGAAGAACTTTCCCTTTGTTCCATCAGCAGAAGAACGAATGTCAGACTCGACAGCAAAAGCCATAGGCTCATTGGAGGAAGAGGTAGAGTCATTGCCAACCTCCTTTTGTTTCTCATCTTGAATTATCAGGGCAAAAACCTTGCTGATAGGAGGTAATGGATTAGAAAGAAGAATTTGACCCTTCACTTGGGCAAAAGAATCACTGTGGCCCATCAGAAATGTCATAACATACTCATTTTCAAGGTGTTGATAGTAAGGGTGAAGACCACCACAAGTACATGGGAGGCTGGGTCTATATGAAACAAGTTCTTCCCAGATGGTCTTAAGCTTGGTGTAGTATATCATCACATCATTAGACCCTTGATGAAGGGACATGAGCTGCTTCTTCAGCCGGTAAATGCAAGGTCCATTTCGTTGTGAAAAATGATTCTTTATGTCATCCCAGATGTCTTTGGCCAAGGTGGAATATATGATACTCACAAGAATCTCTTTGGACACAGAGTTATACAACCAAGAAATCACAACATTGTTGCTACACATCAAAGAATGTTATTTGAGATCTGTAACGGGTGGCTGAGGAAGGGAGCCATCCATAAAACCATGTTTGTTCTTTACATATAGAGCAACTAACATAACTCTACTCCAAGTATTATAGTTCGTACCTAAGAGAGGTTGAGAAACGAGGATGAGCCTTGTACCTTCAGAATGGTGGAGGAACAAAGGGCCTGAGTCATCACGGAGGAGAGGATCTTTGGGAGCATCTTGTGTTGAATCTACCATGGAGAAAGGAGGATCAAGACACGGAGCTCAGGGAAGAAAGACGAGCGTATCAGAGTCGTAGAAGAAAATACACTACTGATACCATATTGAATGTATGATTGCAGAAGGGAAAATGAGAAAAATGAAATGCTTAATCTTATTCACTTGAGATAACTGGTTTTTATACAGAGTCATAAGCTGCTAACTGATTAACTAACTAAAGGCGGGAACATAAACTGGAAAATAAACAGAACACTAATTAACTGATACAAGTAATCTGTTTTTAGATTAAACAGTTTATATACTTCTATACCTTCTTAGGAGAAGCTTTTGCTTTCTAAAATCTGGTGTAAATTTTTTCCTCATAAAGTTGCATCTTTTGCATGGAAGCTTATCCTCAATAACTGTCCAACTAAATCCAATCTGGCTAGAAGAGGTATTGTGTTGTCTTCTGCAGAATTGTTATGTCCCTTTTGCAATGAAAAGGAAGAGACAACAGATCAATTATTCTTTACCTATAGGATATCGCATAACATATGGATGAGGGTCTACTGTTGGTTGGGAGTAAAGACTGCTTTACCAGCATCATGTAAAGAACATTTCATTCAGCATGGTCACCTAAAGGGTTCGAAGAAATATCATAGAGAATGATATGTTATTTGGTTTGCTGTAACTTGGAATATTTGGTGGTGTAGAAATCAATCTATGTTCAAGGAAACAAATACTCATTGGGATAATGTCGTTGATGTAATACAACTTAGAGCTTGGCATTAGTTAAAAGTTTTCTACTCTGGTTTCTTAGTTTCATTATGTGATTGGTATTTCCTAGGCTATGTTTATTACTGGGGTGCGGGTAGTACAATTTCTCTATTGTGGTTCTCTAAAGGCTGTATGATAGACTGTGGTGCTTTACTATTGAAGCAATGTTATCTAAATGCAGCTTTGCCCTCACGAAGATAGGTAGTGCTTAGCACTTGTATAAGATAGAATTTAAATTCTACTTTATTATAATGTCAATTGTTATCCATTGTACTTTGCACTTCTGGTGCATTTTATCTTAATATATTATCTTTTTTGCCGATAAAAAAAATGATGTCTGGTAAGAGGTGGCAATACGGGCCACCCGGCCAGACCCGGTGTGGCCCATCGTGGCTGCGGGCCTAATCTGGGTTGTGCTCAAAAGCCGTTTTTTAACATTTGTGGTAATTTTCAAAGCCCAGACCCGGTTACAACCGTGCTTTGGGCTTGGCGGACCAGCCCGATTTTGCAAATTTTTTTTTTTGAAAAACTAACATTAACTTTTTTATAAATAAAACTTGTAAATTTTTTTGACAAACTAAATCATCACTTCTTTTTTTCACAACAATAAGGTCTTCTACTCCTAATGAACACTTTTTTTTTATATATAACTTTCATATAATTAATTTTAACCTTTATATATAACTTTTTTTACATAAGTATGTTAGTTTTATTACCGGGCCGGGCCAAGCCCGGTTTATTTGAAAGCCCAACCGGGCCGGGCTAAAAAGCCCAAATTTCATTCTCTTGGTTTTGTTAAAGCCCAAACCCTGCGTTTTTTCGGGCCGACCCATATTGCCAGCTCTATGTCTGGTGTCCAATAGTGTCCTGGAAATTAATAACAATTTAATTAGGACAACAAAATCAATTTTAATTCAATAAAGAATAATTATTTTATATAACTCGATATGATAAAAACCTATCAAATTCAATTAATTAGGCACCGTCATCATATAATATTAATCAAAATAAAGTTAATAAATATCACCAAAATATAACTCATCAAATTGTTTCATTCTTAACTTTTAACACTCACGAAAAAATTCAAATAATTAAACATAACCATATATTGATGATTTAAGAGAAACCAAAGGAAAACATATTAGGGGACACAAATTAAAGTAGGCAAAATCCAACTATCTAAAGAATAAAAGAGTATAGACATTCATGAACATCACTCAAACAATTTAAAGGCACTGCTTTGCAAAAAATTAGGTGTTCTAAGGCTTTATGCACCACCAATTTGTCATTCGATTTCTTTTTTGGGTCAACAATTATAGCTATTGATGAAAGTGACTTTAATTTTTTGCATTTGTGTCGAGGTCTAGCTAGGGTAAGCAAATAGCACACTCATGTCATTATTTTGTAAATATGAATGTGACTAGTTGAGAAGCAATTAGGTTTGAGGTAGTGATAAGGAGTTAACCAAGTAAAAATTATTTCTCTCGTCTTATTTATAAGATATAAAGATACATTTTAGAGAGTTTTTATGGTTATTTTATAAGGCACTCACTATTTTCAATGACGCATTTAATATCTTTTTTTTCTTTACTTTTATTAAATCATTCAATTTACACCTATTTTTTCTTATCCTTAAAATCATTAGTGCACTTTTTTATTTAATGGATAAATTTGGTATTTCACGTAATTTTTATGATAAAAATTATATTTAACTACTTTTATTAGTATTAGTAATTCGATAAAAAATGCCTTATAAATAGAACACGAGAGAGTAAGATATATAAACCGTCCAACAAAATTGATTTTTAACAACATTATCAGATACAACATTTGCAAAACAAAAAATTGTTCCAAATAGTCAAAAACAACATTTTTTAACAATTTGACAATATTTTTAAATGTTGCTAAAACATTTTTTCAACATCGTCAAATACAACATTTATAAAAAATATAGCAAATACATAAAAGTAACATTTTTAGTGATTTAACAATACCTTTTAACAATTTAATAATATTTTTTAAAATGTTACTGAAAGTCAATTATATATCAGTGAAAGAATTAAATTTAAATTTTAGTGTTCTCATTAATTAAAAACAAATGAAGTTGAGATGGAAAATATGTCACGACAAATAGTAAGAAAGTGATTTTAATAGTACAATTCATTTATATCGATGAACCTAATAAGCTTGACTGTATTTTTTTTTTATAGGCAAATACTCATACACCTCCTACACACCCTAAACTAAACTATTCTCTTATTTTCTTTTGTCAAGGTTCGAACCTTGGACCTCCTGCTTCTAAGCCTTATGACTTGGTACATGACCATTTGAGTTAAAACTCTCAAACAATAAACTTGATTGTATCGAAAGTTCAAGTACTTATTTTGTGGTAGTTGGTGTTGAGTAATATACTACATACAGTATTTGGCTATGGGTGAAATCACCTCTTTATTTTATATTTTTTCTATCAGCAAGAAAATAATTTATTAATAAAAGAACAAGAAGTGAAACAAACAACTAATAATGAGAAAATGTACTAGAAGAAATTAAAACGCCAGCTAGCACCAAGAGAAGGCAACCACCATAGTCGAGTGAAAGTACACTTGAGTTTCTAATTTTTCAAAGTTTGTTCATATTAGTTTTTAAGATTTTTGATAGTATAAATAAAATTTTAATATTGTGTTTTTTGATGCAATTTTATCTCCACCATTAGATTATAGTTAAAACAGTTGAGTCTTTGATTAAATTGAACAATATTGTAAAAAAAAACATGGGGACTAAATTAAAATTTTAATAACAACATAGGTACTTATTTGAATTATTTTTAAATTTTATGGACTAATATAAAATAAAAATAACTGTGTTCATTGTAACTTAATAAAAAAGATTAAAATAATCATTTTTAAAATCTAGAGGATTAATATGTGTCGCTGAAAATCTTAAAAAATAATGTAATCTCCTTTCGAAAAATCAGGACTTAATCATGTGTGTGTATATATATATATATATATATATATATATATATATATTTTGTTCCACCATGCGTTTGGCATGGCGGATCCGGCCTCCAATCTGGTCTTCGGTACGGCGGTTGGATATCTCCGGCCATTCACCTGGTGGTGAGGGGTTACCTGCAAGCACTCCGACGATCGAGTCAGTTGTGTGTCTTAAGCAGGAATTCTCAGATCTAGAATTATGAAAACGTACCGAATGAAGACTAGTCACATATATTTATAGGGTAAACAAAAGTCACCAAAGTCAAACCCGTCACTGTCTCAGTTCCGTGAATTGCGGCGGTAGTTACGGATCTGTAACAGTCCTCACGTGGGGGTGAAGTCCCTTGTGCCTTATGTCGTGTCCCTATGTCGTGGATACACGACATAGGACCGACGGCTTGGGCCACCCACGTGAGGCCTGCACGTGTCCTTCCCGTGGGTTAGGTCCATAACAGTTGCCCCCAAGTCTTCGGTATGTCGTTCAGCATGTCGTTGACTTACAACTTTGACCTATCCTGGTGTCATAAAGTCCTCCCAAGTCGTTGCTTTTTTGAATTCTATTTGTCAGTTTTAGGCTTTGGCACGTGTCTCTGTGTGATTGGCCCTGACCCTTCGTGGGTCGCGCCCATCAACATTTAGTGACGTCAGGCCTGTGCGTATTAATTGCTCCCCACGCCGTCACTTCTTCTTCACGTTTCATCTCCCCTCTTTCTCTCTATAAGTACTCCATTTCTTAACTTAAAACTCTTCCCTGCCTTTCAAGTTTTTCTCTGCGTAAAAGCCTTCCTCTTGCTTTTCTTGCCGTCAACTTCATCTTGCTGTCTTCCAGCTTTCCTTGGTTCTTTCCGCTACACCATTTCCAGGTATCTTCTTCATTTCCTAATTGCTTTCTCTGTGTGTTTTCCTTCCTTTTATTTTTGATCCTCCTAGGAAATGTCTACTCCCATGAGGCCTACTAACTTTCCCCCAAAAGAAAGCCTTTCTGGGGAAGTTGGTTACTTCATTGGTTCCCCATCTGAGCCTGAACCACGCGATGGTAGTGATCATCACGTTCCCACTCCCCCTTCAGTTTCTGGTTCTGATTCTGACCAAGAACCTTTGTTTGAAGCCTTTGGGGAGATCACCCCTGGAAATTCCCAACTCATCCCCTTCTCAGGGGCTCCATTTTCTGAATCTATTGCCCCCGTACCCTTAAGGTATGGAATGGGTAAGTATGATTATGAAGAGTTATCTGAGGATAGTGACGATACTGTAACGTCCACCTTGCATCCTCTTGCCCCCTTGTTAATTTGTTCTTCGTCTGAAACTTCTAGTTTTAATTCTTCTAATAATTCTCTAAATCTTCTGATTCAAATTCTTCTGACCCTCTTTTTGTCCCTCCTGTTTCTGTTGTAGAACCAATGTCGGCTTCACCCTCCATATCGGGTTCCGAGTCGCCTCCGACTTCAACCCCAGCCCAAGCTGTCCGCAGGCCTTCCAAAAGCAAGGCTTTAGAGCGCCGTAGACAAAAAATTCACAACTGGTACGGTCCTCCAAAAGAAGCCGCCAAGATTGAAGTGCCTAAAAAGATGAGAGGCATACGAGACGTGAGGAGAATGTACTGGATTCATCACGACATTCTCCAGGTCCCATCTGAACTTAACACGACATTGAAATTTCATGTCGCTGATGTGGAATTCTGAGATGCGATGCACTTTCCCGGGGCGACCCCAAAGGAAGATGTCCCCTCCGGACCCGTCACCCTGTACAAGGTAGAGCCCGTGGATCCCAATGAGAGGATTGGATCCCGCCCTCGCCAAGGCGGTTCTGACTTCCTGATGGTCTACGATTGTTTCTTCCGGATGATTTGACTTCGCTTTCCTTTCTCGGTTTTTCAAGTCGAGGTTCTCAATCGGCTCGATGTCGCCCCTTCGCAAGTTCACCCCAACGCCTGGGGTTTTATCAACGCCTTTGATTCTGCTGGGCCAATGGCTGGGAAGGATCTAGCAATCTTTTCCTATACCTTTTTGCCCCGTACCATCTCTCAGAATTTGGATTCATCTCCTTCCGTCAGAGGAAATATCATTTCTTTTTCAAGCTTTATGAAGATTCCTTTCCGCCCTTCAAAGACGCCTATTTCAAGGTTTCATATACGGGAGATGAATTCCCCTTTTGGAGTGGCCCTGATGGCTTGCCCCTATTTCCACTCTACTGGTCGTACGAGCATTACCTCCGGGAGACGAAGTTGTTTGTTACTGATGGAGCCTCCCTACTCGACTCTGAGCATGTCGTGATTGCTGGGCTTCGGGAATTCACTGGCAAGCATGGGCTTATCAGATGTAAAGTCGTAGTCCAAGGTCGCTGTATCAGTCGTGCTGATACCATGGGTAATGTTGTTCTGGATAACTTATTATTGCTTTACCAAGCTCGTGTTGCTTTCTTTTCCATTCTTTCACATGTTGCTAATCCTGCCATCTTTTTTCTTTTCAGCTGCCATCATGACTGGATATGCCCAACTGATGAAGAAAACAGGTGGTATGACCAAGAAGGGGAAAAAGAGGGAGAAAGTCCCGCCCAGAACCTGGTGCACGAGCTTTCCATGGACCACGAGGTTCAACCCTATGGCGCATCCTCAGATCCAAACGCCACTGCTGAAGACGTCGCGGCTACTTCCCCCGAAGTCCAAGCCGTGAAGAAGATGAAACTCATCCTCCAGGATCGCCAGAAGTCCCTAATCCCTAATTCCCAAGAGTTGGATGCAACTCAAGCTGCTTCTCACCACGAGATATCTATCTCGGATGATGAAGAAGCTGAAACAGTTGGAGAAGCTTTCCACCGAAAGAGGGGTTAGTGCTTAGCATCTTTTACTCTATGTATGACGTTACCTTTTCGAAATTATACTGGGTTTCGAAAAAATTATCATTTGTTTCTTTTATTCCATATAGGAGGTGCCCCTGCACTCCCTGTTACGGGATCATCTTCTTCCTCCCAATGGGAAGGCTTCCAAGCCCCCATTGTTTCATTTCATTATGGGGAATTCTTCAAGGAGCTCCTTCGTTCTGTACTAAAGGTAATTTTCTATTCCTCTATGCCATATAATCTGTTTTTCTATCCTCTTTTGTGTTTGTATACATGATTGATGTCGTTTCTTTATCTCGTAGGCCAATGTCGGGGAGGCACTTGGGTGGATGTCTCGCCAATCCGCTCTTCTGAAACATTTTCACGAAGAGTTAGAGAGACCTAGTCCTGTAGCTGATCTGGAGAAGAAACTGCAGATCACCAGAGCTACTGCTGCGAAGCAAATTCAGGCTCTTTCTAAAGAGCGAGATTTATTGAAGGCCTCTCAAAGCGAGCTTAAGGCCGAGATTGCTGCAGCTGCCTCCCAGTTTGACCAGTTGAAGCTAGAAAGTGCTAAAATTTCTGATGAGAAGAAGGAGGTGCAAGTTTCTCTTGCAAAGCCTCAGGAGCAAGTTCGTGATCAACTGCAGTCTGACAAGGCGGCTTTGGAGGTCGCCAATGACGAATTGAAGGCTGAGATCCAGGAGCAAAGTCGTGTGATCTCTGCTGGTGGCAACATGGCTTTTGCCAGCTGCTTGAAGCAAGTGGAGTATCTCAATCCTGGGATCTCGCTTTCTTTCAAGGGAGTACATCCCCTCCATGGCGTGGAAGGGGGGAACTGGTGGATTATGACCACGACCCTCCTTCCGAAGTCGACTTGAACGATCCCGAGTTGGAGGCCATTCACCCTCATGCTGATTACTCGATGTCACCAACTCCTGCTGCGGATGAGAGTGTCGCCCCTACTGAGCCTTGAAGCTCACTTTGTAATAATTTAGGTCTACTTTTGTCTTAGCGAATAGTTTGCTGCCATATTGACCAGCCTTTCTTTTGTAATAGTCTTTCTTTAATGTCATCTCTTTGCTTCTTTATCTTCGTAACATCTGCAACTTTTAAGTTAACAATTTCAATATTACATTTTCACATGTCGCGACTTTTTCGATCCACAACTCAATCTTTTGTGTTTCTGGCTGTTTGGATTTTAGCCTTTTGAAATATTTAAATTCCATATCCAAGTCGTAGATGCATGTCAATATTGCTGGGATCCTTGATCCTGACATAGTACTTCGAGGCCCGTGGCCTATTTGGGGCGTGTCGCCCTAGTGGGATCTTAGATCCTGATGAAGTACTTCAAGGCCAGTGGCCTATTTTGGGCGGGTCGCCTTAGTGGGATCTTAGATCCTGGTAAAGTACTTCAGGGCCAGTGGCCTATTTTGGGGCATGTCACCCTAGTGGGATCCTTGATCCTGGTGAAGTACTTCAAGGCCAATGGCCTATTTTGAGTGGGTCGCCTTAGTGGGATCTTAGATCCTGGTGAAGTACTTCAAGGCCAGTGGCCTATTTTGGGCGGGTCGCCTTAGTGGGATCTTAGATCCTGGTGAAGTACTTCAAGGCCAGTGGCCTATTTTGGGCGGGTCGCCTTAGTGGGATCTTAAATCCTAGTGAAGTACTTCAAGGCCAGTGGCCTATTTTGGGCGGGTCGCCTTAGTGGGATCTTAGATCTTGGTGAAGTACTTCAAGGCTAATGGCCTATTTTGGGCGTGTCGCCTTAGTGGGATCTCAGATCTTGGTGAAGTACTTCAAGGCCAGTGGCCTATTTTGGGCGGGTCGCCTTAGTGGGATCTTAGATCCTGGTGAAATACTACAAGGCCTGTGGCCTATCTCGTTGGTGCATATCACCCTGTTAGGATTTTTTATCCTTTTATACGCCTGATGAGTCGTGGCAATTGTATATCTGCAACTGAAATCTTAAACTTTGACTAATATTTGTTTTTATTTCATATGTCGTTGGGTTACAAAACCTGGGACCTCATTAAAACCTTCAAGGTAAAACCCTCCTTAGGGAAAAAACCCGAGAAGGAAAACGAGTACCCTTTACAAAAATTGTACATTAAGGCTAAAATGCAACGAATTTAAGCGTAAACAAGTCGGGTACTTTCTAGCTATAATACCTTCTCAGATCTGCGGTATTGAAAGTTCTAGGCAATTCTCTTCCTTGCAGAGTCTCCAAGGCATATGCACCTTTTCTAGTACTTTTGATCACCCGATATGGGCCTTCCCAATTTGCTGCGAGCTTCCCATCTTTTGCATTCTTCATCCCTATACTAGCCCTTCTAGGAACAAGGTCGCCTATTATGAATTCGCGTTTCACAACCTTAGCGTTGTATCCTTGAGCAACTCGTTGTTTCCTCGACATTTCAGTCAATCGAGCCAGCTCCCGGACTTCGTCTACAGTCAAGTTCTTCTCTTAAGAGTGCGTCATTATTTGGCGGGGTATACATGACTCTCCAAGATGGTTCACCGATTTCAACAGGGATTACTGCATCAGTTCCGTATACGAGCCGGAAAGGAGTTTCTCTTGTCGTAGTTTGCGGGGTGGTTTTGTAACTCCATAATACCTGATAGAGGTTATCTGCCTAGGCTCCTTTGGCACTTTCAAGTCATTTCTTTAGGCCATTTAGTATCACTTTATTTGCGGCTTTAGCCTGACCATTTGTTTGGGGATGCTCTACACTTGAACAATGATGTCAGATTTGCAACCCTTGGAGGAGATCCTTGAATGGGCTTCCAGTGAATTGAGTCCCGTTATCAGTAACGATCGCCGTCGGGATTCCAAAGCGGCATATAATTGTTTTGAAGGTGAAAGACTCCACTCTTGCAGACGTAATGGTTGCGAGGGGTTCAGCTTCGATCCATTTCGTGAAATAGTCTACTGCGACTAAGAGATGTTTCAACTGTCCCGTGGCTTTATGAAAAGGTCGCAGTATGTCCATTCCCCAAGTGTGGAATGGCCATGGCGCGGATAGCTTGTGCAGCTCTTCCGGCGGGATATGAGGGATGTTGGCATGTCGTTGGCATTGCTCACATTTTTTAATGTGGTTGATAGCATCCTCTTGCATAGTTGGCTAGAAGTAACCCGCTCTCAACGCCTTCTTGGCTAAAGATTTAGCCTCGATATGGTGCCCACAACTTCCTTCATGGATCTCGGCCAGCACATACCCGACCTCCTCTAGGCCAATGCATTTCAGAAGTGGGATCGAGACTCCCTTCCTGAACAGGTGGCCTTCAACCATTGTGAACCTCGTTGCTTTTTTAATAATCTTCTACGACTCTTTATCGTCCTCAGGAGTGATCCCTCTCTCAATGTAATCTATCAAGGGAGTCCTCCAGTCTGCTTGCTGCACCTGCAAGGTCAAGCTGGGATAGAGGATTACCTCTTCCACCACGGAGTGGTAGTTTGAAGTCTTCTTCGTGTTGGCGAGTTTCGAAAGGAGATCAGCTCTTGCATTCTCTTCTCTATGTATATGTCGGATTTCAAATTTAGAGAATCCCACTAGAGCATCTCGTACTTTGGCGAGATATTTCTGCATAATGGGCTCTTTTGCTTGGTATTCTCCCTTAATCTAGGACACCGCCAACTTTGAATCTGAACAGATTGTTATCGCATTTGCTCCTAATTCCTTGGCCATCCGAATTCCTACAAGGCATGCTTCATATTCTGCCTGATTGTTAGATGTCGGGAAGTCAAATCTTAATGAATACTCCATTGCCAATCCCTCCGAGTTTTCCAGTATCACTCCGGCGCCACATCCCTTGATGTTCGAGGAGCCATCGACATATATTGTCCATTCCCTGGGATGGTTGTCTCCGAGATGTGTCATTTCGGCAAGGAAGTCGGCAAGGACCTGTGCTTTAATCGCTAGCCGTGGTTCATACGATATATCATATTGAGTTAACTCAATCGCCCAAGACATCATCCTTCCTGTCAAGTTTGGTTTGTGTAAGATTTGTCGTATCGGTTGATTGGTCCTGACTAGGACGGGGTAGCATTGGAAATATGGGCGTAACTTCTTTGAAGCCACCAGTAATGCGAAAGCTACTTTTTCAAGTCGCTGATAATTCAACTCAGCTCCCTGCAAGACTTTAGAAACAAAGTAGATTGGGAACTGATCTTTACCCTCTTCTCTTATTAGTACGCCACTCACGGCCTCGTCAGCCACCGCGAGGTAGAGTATCAAGGTGTCCCCCGCCATCGGCTTTGTTAAGACAAGGGGATATGCCAGGGAGGCTTTGAGCTCTTGGAACGCGACTTCACATTCTTGCATCCATTCAAATGAGTCTTGTTTCTTCAAGGCCTTAAACATGGGAAGGCAACACTTTGCCGAGATCGGAAGGAAACAAGACAAGGCTGCGACCCTCCCCGTGAGTTGTTGTACGTCCTTGACCGTCCTAGGGCTGGACATGTCGAGAATTGCCCGACATTTATCTGGGTTTGCTTCAATGCCGCGATTTGTGAGCATAAATCCCAGAAACTTGCCTGCTTCCACACCAAAAGTGCATTTCAGAGGGTTAAGTCGTAAATTGAATTGCCGTAACCGTTGAAAAACAGACTCCAGGTATTTCGATGGATCTTGATCATCTTTCGTTTTGACGATCATATCGTCGATGTAGACTTCGACCTTTCTGCCTCTCATCTCGGCAAAGACTTTGTCCATCATCCTTTGGTATGTCGCTCCTGCATTCTTCAAACCAAACGGCATCACATTATAACAAAATACCCCGAGATCAGTGATAAAGGCAGTCTTATCCTGATCTTCGGGAGCCATGGGAGTTTGATTATAACCCGAATAAGCATCCAGAAAAGAAAGATATTTATAACCCGCTGAGTTGTCGACCAACTTATCTATGTAGGGCAGCGGAAAAGGGTCCTTCGGGAAAGCTTTGTTAAGGTCTGTGTAATCTGTACACATTCTCCACTTTCCATTGACCTTTTTTACCATCACGACATTGGATAGCCAATCAGAATACTGTACCTCGCGGATGAATCCCGCGTTTAATAACTCGTCAACCTGTTTTTCAATAGCTGTTGTCCGCTCTTGGCCCATTCTCCTCTTTTTCTGGGCCACTGGCCTAGCGCCTTCCTTTATCATGAGTCGGTGACAATAGAACTCGGGATCTACACCCGGCATGTCCGAGGCGACCCATGCAAAAATATCCTTATTATCCTGCAAAACTTTGATCATATTTTTCATATTATTAATGGGTAAGTTTTTCCCGACCTTGACTACCTGATCAGATTGAGTCCCGAGTTGTATTTCCACAGAATCACCTTCAGGTTCAGGTCGTTCGTGTTGTAACTCCCCTCTTGGATCCAGGTCCGTCATCATTACGGCATCATCTCGCCTAACGAGCTTTTGTTTTCCTTTGGTTTCTTTCTTCTGTGTCTCCTTTACTTTTTCCTGCACTGGCATAGTTTTCGTTATTTTAAGACTTCCTAAATAATAAAGTTGTGCCTCAGGGCCTTTCCCTCGGATAGTGACGATGTCGCCCTTGTCACCAGGGAATTTCATTGCCATGTGCAAAGTTGAGACAACCGCTCCCAAAGCATTCAAAGTTGGTCTGCCTATAATGGCGTTATAGGCTGAGGGGCATTCTATGACGAGGAACTTCTCCTCTATTGATCTGCTTCCGTCACGACCTGCAAAAGTTACCTTCAATTTTACATAGCCCTTGGGGGAAATAGTATCCCCTGTAAAGCCTATCAAATTTCCCTTGTGGGGGATTAGATCTTTATCTGTTAGGCCCAATTTCTGAAATAGGTCCCAAAACATAATGTCGGCTGAGCTTCCTTGATCAACGAATAACCTTTTTACTTCATACCCCGCCATCTTAGCCACGATAACCAGGGGGGCATTGGACCTGGCTCCATCTGTAGGCAGGTCGTCTTCGGTGAATGCCAAAGTAATTCTTTTCATAGCCTTCACAACCATGCAATGATCTTCTATGTCCCGGGACTCTGGTAGTTCCCCCTGATCGAGACCTCCAGCAATCACGTTGATGACCCCTTTCGAAGCTGCTTCTTCATGTCGCTGTGGACTTCTAGATCGAGATCTCCGTCGTTCATCCCGCCCAATGTCCCGATTCCTTGCACCGGGTTCGCGTCTTCTGGGTGATGACGGGCTCCTCCCACGGGATATTCCTTCATCATTTTTCAGGACAAAGTGTCTCAATTTTCCTTGTTGTATCAACTTCTCGATGGCGTCTTTGAGGTGAATGCATTCATTAGTGATGCCCATGGTCTTTATGATACAAGCAAAATTTGTCCTTGTTTTTTGCTTGTGACCTCATTGGAGGAGGCCTATCCTTCAGCTCGGAATACATGATCTCCTTATAGATACGAGATGGCGGCATGGTTAACGGGGCATAAGTTGAGTAAGCGCCCCTGGGTGGTCTCATGCCATTTTCATACATTTTCTCATTCTCCTTGGGTCTCCCGCCATAAGAATTTTTCTGTTTGTGTCTCTTTTCTCTTTCCTGTTTAGCGGCTTGATTATCTGCCTTATTATTTCGAACCCATTCTTCTATCTGGATCCATTTCTCAGCCCGCTTTTTCAACTCCTCCATTGTTTTGGGCTTTTCTCCAGCTAAATCCTTGGCGAAGCCTCCCGGTTTCAGCCCCTGCCTAAGGAAATACAACATCATGTTCGGGGTGACATCGCGTACCTCGAGAGATTCCATGTTAAAGCGGATGATGAAATCCCTCAATGGCTCGTCTGATCTCTTCTTTATCCTCTCGAGATGGTGCTCGGTTTTAAATTGCTGTTTGCTGCTTGTAAAGTTGGACACAAACTTATCCTTTAATGCTTTCCATCCCGCGATGGATCCCGTCAGTAACGATGAGAACCATCTCCGGGCCGCAGCTTTCAAGGTCAAAGGGAATGCTCGGCATATAACGGGCTCCTTGGCCCCCTGGAAGACCATCGTCTGCTGGAAGATCTCCACATGATCTTGAGGATCAATCGTCCCATCATACGGGTCGATCTGAACGGCGAACTTAAAGTTGGCTGGCATGTCAAAGTTCATGATTGCCGGGGTGAAGGGGTTATGACACCCTTCAATAACTATGTCGTTTTCCGCCACCTGATCCATGTCGGGCAGCTGGGGCTGGGCGATCGCTGGGTTGGTGTGCGGGATCTATGGACCAACCATGGATACCTGCCTCTCCATTTGGGGATTGGTCCCCTCTTGTTGATTCTCATGTCGTTGAGGGAGTTGCTGGTCCATCCCAAGGTTGACCAGAATTGCTTGAAATTCCTCTTGTTGCTTCTTCCAAGCTTCTCGTTCCCTGTTCATTCTCTCAATTTCTTCGGCCTGCTTTCGAATCATCTCTTTGAGGTCGAGCATGCCGTCTTCAATCGTTGTCATCCTCTGTTCGGACATCGCCGGACTAGCAGGCTTGACCTCTTCTTGTTGTTGTCGTGGAGAAGGCCCGTTAGCAGAGGGCTGTTCTCCAGGGGCTCCTCCGGTGTTGGCCGATGCTCCCCTAGCTCCTTGGTTCTTTCTCCTGGTGTTCACCATGTCACTACAACCACATTTTCGGTTAGCATGAGTTAGTTCCTGATTGCCTGCAAGCACAAGAGATTTTCTTGCCACACACTCATGCAGGATCGTTAATAAAACAAGATTTAGGAGAATGATCAAGAAATTACATATTCGTATAGGAATATATGCGCAGCTATTACAGAAAAATTCAAAGAATGCAACTATCTGATCAACTAATCGGTGAAAAGTCACAATTCACCGGTTAATCAGCTAGAAATGGCTTTTGCACCGATTAATTGACTGGAATTCACCTTGATAACCAACAAAAATGGATATGCGAGGAGAGAGAGATTAAGTTCTTGATTCCGGTGGTGTTCTTCCTGCAAAATTACCAGAAAAACTAGATAAAGGAGGAAATAAGAGATAAGTTACGATGGGAGAAGATCTAATTCCCCACAGACGACGCCAATGTTCCACCATGCGTTTGGCATGGCGGATCCGGCCTCCAATTTGGTCTCCGATACAATGGTTGGATATCTCCGGCCACTCACCTGGTGGTGAGGGGGGTACCTGCAAGCACTCCGACGATCAAGTCAGTTGTGTGTCTTAAGCAGGAATTCTCAGATCTAGAATTATGAAAACGTACCGAATGAAGACTAGTCACATATATTTATAGGGTAAACAAAAGTCACCAAAGTCAAACCTATCACTGTCTCAGTTCCGTGAATTGCGGCGGTAGTTTCGGATCTGTAACGGTCATCACGTGGGGGTGAAGTCCCTGTGCCTTATGTCGTGTCCCTATGTCGTGGATACACGACATAGGACCGACGGCTTGGGCCACCCACGTGAGGCCTGCACGTGTCCTTCCTGCGAGTTAGGTCCATAACACACACACACACACACATATATATATATATATTCATTTTCACTATATTCCTTCCTTTAATAGCATTATACCTATTAAATTAATATCTAGTAGAATACAATAATTAATGTTTCACTCCTATTGCTTATTAGATATTTAATTTCTATTCAGCTCCAAACTTTCTTATATCAGTTAACAAATTACATATTGATCTTGGGCTCTTCCCTAGCTATTATTTATTGGGTTTTTTCCATGTGATCCATTTCTCTTTATTACACCAAAAAGGCCTATAGTAGCGATTCTTTAAGCCTTTTTCAACGGATCGTAATAGCTGGCATGCACATGGTGGTTGAAGGGATTAGCATCATCCCTATTGGGAGTGGTACCATTCTTTTTAATATATAGATTTATAGATTTATGATTCTTATATATAAAGGGATGGTGAGATTTCTAAAATTAGGTGGTCTCAATCCCTCTCACCGCACACGTTTGGCGTAAGTATTGACACTTTTGTCCGCGATTCAGAACTGCTGGTATAGACCAAATTACAGTAGTGATTATAAGCAGAAGTGATGGCAAATATGGCATATGTTGTTTGTCTGAGGCAGCCTATGCTAGCGCGGTTGTAGCTTGGAACCGCTGGCGTAGCCCCCCCCTATAGCAACGATTGTAGGTTGGAACCGCTGATATAGGTATGTTTTTTTTTTGGTATTTTTTGTTTTTCTAGTTAAAATCCATATGCATATATTAAACCCTAGAATTTTAGAACAACTAGAACAAACTCAATTCAAGTATTTTCAATCAATTTTCATTACACACTAAAGTCCTAAATCATATATATACAATGAAGTTTCAAGTCCTTAGGTCATCTAAAAAAGTTTCAAGTTTGGATGTCACACTATTGGAAATATCTCTGCTTTGTGGGGATTTTCTTACAAATTTAGGCTAGAAGTTCGCAGGAAACAGGTTTTCTGCAAATTTTTCTATAGATTTTCGTTTGCAGCAAAATCCTTTGTGGGTAATTATTTCCTATGAAAAAAATCCGCAGAAAATTACTTACAGATTTTCTTGCGGATTTTTACCTACAAATATAAAGTCCCTAGAAAATTCCCCAAGTAACATTTGCAAGTAAGTCCCCAGAAAATATTTGCAGGTAAATCCCTCACAAAATTCCATAGGAAAATTCCCCATAAAATATATTTGCAGGTAAATCCCCAAGAAAATTCCGTATGAAATTCCTCAAAAAATATATTCGCAGGTAAATCTCCAAGAAAATTTCGTAAGAAAATTCCCAGCAAATATTTCCGCGAGAAAATATGCATGAAATCTCTCTAGGAAAATTCCCAAAAAAATATTTCAATAGAAAAATCCGCACGAAATTTCTGTAGGAAAATCCCTAGCAAATGTTTGTGCAAGAAAATCCACAGAAAAATTTTGTAGGAAAATCCAAAAAATAAAAATGATTTTCATGGTAAACTCAATTATTTGTAATTCATAAAAATAATAATCTAAAAATTATTGCATAATATATGACTAATAATTTGTAATTCATAAAAATAATAATCTAAAAAACCAATAATTTAATACATTATAAATAATACTGGCTTCTTTTTATTTGCATCAACCTTTGAACATGAATGAAACAAAAGCCAGCAATGAGAAAATAAAGCTTTCTAAGGAGATAATCCAACTCACTCACTGACTAAAGCTTACCATATTATAATTGTATCATCTAATCTAATTAAAATCCATAAAGCATATCACAAAATAATCCATAAAAACTTAAAGTAGTGTCATCATCTCCAAAAGTATTACCATAATCTTTGAAAGTATTTGAACATTATTATGAAAATTTTATAAGCAAACTTCCAGAGAAACCCCAATAAGCAGCAACACATTATTTTAAAATCTACCATAACACATCAGACAAACACAAACTGTTCCAGAAATTCAGAGCAGACTAGAGCCTTGAATCACCATTATAAGAAAGACTAAAATCAACTTATCAAGAAAGCAAAGCCACCAAATCAGTATAGATTAAACTCTAAATAATAGAATGTTTGATATTAAGCATTTCATTAAGCAATCAACTCTAAATAATCTTCTTCCATCTATAGTGTCTTTAAACTAGGAGGTTTAAAACTTTTATTTTTATTTTGATAGGAGGTTCAAAATTTTTATTATTCTAAACTAGGATAAAAAGATTTACAATATGTTCAGCAAACTTTTATAAATTTATTTCACTATGATAATTAATATGCAGAAACTAGAAACTATAAACTAGAATAACTAGAAAATAGACTGTCATGAATATGATACTTACAATGTACCCTTTGCATATGGACCCACCCAAGTTTGATCCTTATCCTTTTTTCGATGAGTGTGAAAGTAAAATTATGTCAATGATGGATCAAACCCTTTCTCTGCCTTCTGCCAGAAATAAAAGATGTGTTCTATGTCATTGATTCTATAAACTAAATACAAAAAAAAGATATGTAGAACATTGATAATACCATTCTCTTCCAATGCACACGATGGAGTATTGATCCACCAATATGAAGTGATGCACCAGCCATTGATTCATGGCTTCTCTTGTTTATTGAAGACTTATCTTTAAACTTTGATGAGTTCCAATGTTCCTTCAATTGTTCCCATACTGGCTCTCCTATCCAACCTGGCCTACTATTTAAATCTTTTCGAACTTCTTGCATTAATTGAATCATTTTACCAGTACCTCTTTTCTGAGAGTTACGACGCACCATGTCATTATACTCAGGTGGCCCATGAAACTTGCGCTACAAACCACAAGTTATAAAACATTACATTAAATTAGACAGATTTTATCTAAACAGTGTACACCATAAATTAGAAAAGAATATAATTTAATCAAAGCTTGGACGTCTTGTTACCTGAAACATGTCAAACCACATATTTTGATGGTCTTTGGAAATTTGTTTCAATGACGGTTTGGCCTCCTCAAACTTACTACGTATGATTGAAGCAATTGTTGAAACAACTAACTTGTGCTTATCAAATATATTTAATTATATGAAAAAAAGAATTAAGCATCATAACATTAATAGCTAATATCAAGGTAAAATAATCAAGTAACTCACCCATTCTCCTCTGGAGGTATCGTGATTTTGTACCCAACATTGTCCACACTAGCATGACTTGATGAAGAAGCTGCTTCTGCAATGTTGTCTATTGGACTCTCTTGCACATGAGGGATTTGAGTTTGAGTGGGTTGAAATGAAGTGAACTGAACTTCAGGCTGAAAAGGTTGGCATATAGGTTGAGGTTGAGTAGGTGGAGGTGGAATATGATGATACAGAGGTGGAGATGGAGGTGGGATTAGATGACGTGGAGGTGGAGGTAGAGCTTGAATAGGTTGACGTGAAGGTAGAGGCTGAGTAAGTTGAGTTTGATTGGTATGTGTTAAATGGAATATGTGTTTGTGATGTGTCAAAAGAATTTTTTTTAATTGGTTGTTTGAATTTCTTCCGTACTTTCATAGTGGGTTCCATGGATTTCTTTGAAAGTTCAAATCTAACATTTGTGAGCTAAAAGTATTCAAAATCTGGATGAATCAAAAGAATTCATAAGATGAACTGTTGAATTTTACTATAATTACCATAAACAAGTTCTGTAGTCAATACTCTTTGGCTTGAAATATCATCCACAACTATTGGAACATAAAATCCATTTGTGCCAGCAAGAAGATCACAGAATCGCTTCTGATTTGCTGCCTCCAAATGGTAATCACATTCGCAAGATAATTCTTCTTTGGCCACCTAGAAAAAATACATGAAGAATATAAAAAAATACAAATTTTAACATATGAACAGACATTTATCAAACAAAAGAGACAAAGTCATTTTATATGATGAGTAAGAGGCTCTAGGTCAGTATAACCATAGTCCATAGATAAACATCATCCTCCATAATCCATAGAGATGCTAAGCATATTTTCGAAAGAAGAAAAAAAATACTAAAAAAATAGAGATGCTAAGCATTCCTAGCCCAAGATATTATCAATCAAAGTAGGCTACTGCAAAGTTAGAATTCACACTAATCATATTTGGCTTTTTTGCAAGCTATGATTATGTCTAAAATCACTAAAGTTTGGAAACTTATCAGATAAAATTAGACATGCTAAGCATTCCAACAAGAAAAATTTTACCAAAAACTAACGTACCTAGTGCAAGATATATTCAATTAAAGTGGAGTACTCAAATTACTACCTATAGGGTGAGCATAATAGATACTAGCCATCACATTTACAAAACTCCCACTATTCAAATTATGATTGAATTTTTTCATTGCCTCAATGAAGTTGTTAAGAGATTTTCAAAATAACTACACATTTAGATGAAGCTAGGACACAATCTTGGTGCTTACCATTTCAATGCTAGTTTGTGAAAGGATTTGGAAATTATATATTATTAAACTTAGTGAAGCCAAGTTGTTTCTTATCAATCTTTTGTATTTGGTTCCTAAAGAAACTCATCTACAGGACAAAGATATGATATTTCACAAATTTTTAACTTGTATATAATAGAATGTAATTGCAAAAGTTCTATAATCAGACAAATTTAATTTCTAAGGAGAATGTTATATAATTATAATCCACTTGCTTTTGTTCTTAAATTCTTAAAGGATAGAACATAGAGCACAAGAGCATAATCTCAAATAGGAAAATGTGAAGAACTATATTATCAACTAACTGTGAATTCCAATCAAGAATTAGAGTATATTTTCGAAAGAAGAAAAAAAATACTAGAAAAACATAGATGGACAGAGAATTAGTATCTACATGAAGTGAAGAACTATATTAAATCGTTATCAACTAAAAGAGATAAAAGTGAAATGAACCTCTTCTAGGTAAAATATATCAGTGATCAAGCTTCTTTCTACTTTTTTAAGAAAACGCAGGGCATTAGTATCTACATGAATAATCAGAAATTGGAAAATAAACAACTAAAATACAGCAGAAGTTTGGAATGTTAAAATTAATTAAAGATATAGATTAGATTGTATCCCCTGGACCAGAAGGAAAGAGCCTTCCACTAAACAAGTCAATTACAACTCAATTTGCTTGAAAAAGACACAAAAACTAAGTTATATCATTAATTTTAAATTAACCATCAAGAGAAACTCAATATCTACAATGCAAATTTAACATGATCTCAATATAAAAAGGGTCCAATACAATCAAATTAACATGCAAGAGAAACTTCCTATTCATCTCCATCTTCATATTCATTATGAACTTGATGTTCACCATCCTCATCAACAACCATATCATCAATGTATTGGTTTTGATCATCATTTATTGGATCACCATTGCTGCTGACATATGATTCATTATCGTCAACTCCTGCCTCTATTTCTTCATCATTTTCTTGCTCCCTTGGTAGATCAACCTCTTCACCATCGACTTGATCATCTTGTAGTTGATCGATTGGGTCATCTTCAATGATTGCGTTAATGCGCGACTCCTTCACTTGATAAGAAACTTCCAAACTATGTCTATCATCGACAACTTTCCTTGGTTTTGTCTTGATAGCTATCAACCAATCAATCTTGTCTTTTTGTCGTCCTGGGTATGATGAATAGTAAACTTGAGTAGCAATTTTTGGAAGTATAAGAGGATCAAATTTTCCATATTTTTTTCCCTTTCGAACCTCCATAATAATAGTCAATTTCATACTGCATATGCATCCTCATTCCGCGGTTTGAAAGGTCAAACCAATCACAATAAAATAACACTAATTTCTTGGTAGTTTGACCTGGCCCTTCTATTTCAACAATCTCATTCAAAACACTATAATAGTCATTTGAGGTTTCACCATGTCCAATTCCCCTTACACAAACCCCACTGTTGTATGTTTTTTTGCCTTCACCCTTAGCAATAGTGTGAAATTTGTATCCGTTAACAAAATAAATTGGCTATGACTTTGCCAATCTCAAGGATCCCCTTGCTAAGTCATGCAAATCTGGATTGTTTAATCTCAAATGGTGATTGTTGTTGACCTATCCATAAATATAATAAGAGTAACTATAAGTGCAAGATAACGAATAACAACCATTGAAACAAGTTAAGTGATACCTACATACTCTCGAAACCATCGTGGAAAATCAGCCTCTATTTGTTTATCAATGATATCGTCAGTAATGTTTCCATACATATTTTTCAAAGTTTGTACATATACATTGCCAACAAGATATAACTATCAATAATCATTACTTGAATTAGTGGAGACATATGTTGTGCTAAATACTTACTCAATGAATGGTTTAACCTCAACACAATTTAAGATAACATGTAATTGGGCGGCCAGTAATTCCTTGTCCTCTAGCCATCTTTCACTGTACGTGCCAGAAGTTTGCCCATGTGATTTAAAGATGAACAAAGTTGGTTCTATAGGCTTTTGATGAATTTCGTCTACACTAGATTGAAAATAATGGGAACAAAAGTAGGATGTCTCTTGTACTAAATAAGCTTCACATATAGAGCCTTCAACATAACGTCTATTTTTTGCTGTTTTTTTAATTTTATTTAGAAACCTAAGCACAAAAAATGGATAATTACCATGATTAGTTATATAACAACAAAAACAAAAAGAAAAGAAAAAGAATTCGATGTTAATGAAAAGAAATTAAATATAATCACCTTTCAAAAGGATACATCCAACGATATTGTACCGGTCCACCCATCCTAGCTTCGTAGGGTAAATGAATTGAAAGATGCTCCATAAAGTCAAAAAATGCGAGAGGAAATATTCGCTCCAACTTGCATAATATTACTGGAATTTTTCTTCCATTTGTAATAAATGATCTTGCAACACTGTTGAGCACAAGTTTCTAAAGAATTGATTAAGCTCAGTGAAGGACTTCCATATAGGTTCAGGAAGAGTGCGGAATGCAATTTGAAGTAGACATTCCATAAAAATATGACAATCGTGACTCTTCATTCCAAACAACCTTTTGTTTTTTGTATCCACACATCTAGCGATGTTGGAAGCATGACCATGAGGCACCTTCAAACTTTTCACCCATTCAAGGACATCATTCTTTTCCTCTATGGTAAAACAAAACTTGGCTTTTGGCTTTGTATACTTTCTATTAGCCTTTTAAATCAATAATAACTCTATTCGATTACAGTAGTCTGCCAAGTCTAGTCGTGCATTTTCATTGTCCTTAGTTTTCTCTTTATTGTCCATGACAGTATGAAACACATTATCAAACATGTTCTTTTCTATATGCATAACATCAAGATTATGCCTCAGTAGATTGTTTCTCCAATATGGAAAATCCCAAAATATGCTTTGTTTGGTCCAATTATGAAAAACCTCATGGCCTGGAACATTGCATGGCCATGTTTCAGTAAGTTTAGGAATGTCACAAACCATTTCCCATACTTGGTTTCCATTTAACATAGGGGGAGGCAAGGAACTCTCGATTCTATTTTTGTAAAATGCGTTCTTATTTCTTCTAAAAGGATGATTATGAGGTAGAAATTGACGGTGATAATCAAACCAAGAGTTTTTTCTTCCTTTTGTTAATTGGAAAGCTTTAGATACTTTTATGCATATCAGACAAGCAAATTTTCCTGATGTACTCCACCCAGATAACATTCCATAAGAGGGGAAATCATTTATTGTCCACATCAATGCAGCCCTCATTTTAAAGTTTTGCTTCTTTGAGGCATCATACGTTACTACACCGTCATTCCACAATTGAATCAACTCATCTATCAATGGTTGTAAATATACATCGATTTTTCTCTTTGGATTGTTTGGGCCAGGAATAATCAAAGAGAAGAACATGTAAGGGGTTGTCATACAAAGTTCAGGCGGAAGATTATATGGTGTTACTATTACTGGCCAACAAGAATATGGTGTTGTTGATGGACTCCAATGCGTGAATCCATCCGCACATAGGCAAGTCTAACATCGCGAGGCTCTGAAGCGAATTGGGGATACACTCGGTCAAAGTGCTTCGAAGCTTCTCCTTCTGAAGGATGACACAACACACCTTCTTTCCTTCAATTCTCATAATGCCACCTCATATGCTCTGCAGACCTCACGGAAGCATATAATCGACCCAATCTAGGAATAAGGGGCAAATAATGAAATCTTTTTTGAGGAACACCTTTAGAGTTTGGCTTGCGTTCATTAATAGATATGTATTGAGGTTCACCACAAAAGTTGCACTCCACCCTAGCTCGATCTTCTTTATAGTACAACATACACACTTTAATGCAACAATATATTTTTTCACTAGATAAACGAATCCCGGCCACAACTTTCTTGGTTTCTCTAAAATTGGGAGGTATTTTATTCTCAGGATGATTTGTCTCTTTCATAAATTGCATCATGTCATTGAAACAAGCTTGTGACATGTTGTGCTTAGATTTTAAATTCAACATCGTGACATCCGTTGATAACACTGATGCATTTTTGCAACCTGGCCATAGTGGTTGTTTAGCCGAATTCAACATGTCACAAAATTTGGCTGCGTCCATATATGGCGGTTCCTCTTTGTTTTGTTCAACATATTGACAATGGTCAAGACCAGCAGCATCAAACACCATGCTTTTATATTTGTGAACGTGATCATATGCATCCAAACCCCTATCCAAATAACTAGATTGTTGACTGCTAGAAGCCAATGTGACAGGAGGAGCTTCCTCTCCTTGTGATGTCCAATACCAATAATCGGGTGTGAACCCTTTTTGATGAATGTGAAAATTCACTTCATCTGGGGTTAAGTGCACCTCATTTTTACAAAGAACACAAGGGCACCTTATTACACCTTCAATTAAAAACTTTGGTTGTTGACAAGAAAAAGTAATAAACTCTTCTACGCCTTTTAAAAATTCAGGTGTGTATGCTCTTCGACCAGGAAGAAGTCTATTGTACATCCATGTTCGATGCACAGGCATATCCATTTTCCATATGCAAAACAAAATAAATTAAGATCTACTTATTAACATGTTTCACAATCATAGCCAAACAAGACATCATTTTAAATCAAATTAATATGAATTTCTGGTACCATATCCTACTACCTTCATAAATACGTGTTGATCAATAAGGTTAAAGAAGCATGTTCTGCCTCAAAAGAAATTTTTTGACTTTCTTAATACCAAACTACTATATGCACAAAGATCATAATACCAAACTAAACCAAGCAATATGGTTTCGTTTTACTACTTTCTTTTCTTTCTTTTATTATTTGTCATCATGGCAAATAAAATAAAACGAATTTGGAATTCAAGATTAACATTATTGTTCAGAGGTCAAAGACAATTAAACAAAATAATTAAAAATGTTACGTTGAATGGCCATATATATTTACATAAATACATACCTTTGCGAAGTAGTCCTCCTATTAAGTTCTTCAACTGTGGATTCAAATTACTTGGAACTACTATAGCATTATTCGCAATCTGAATAAGGAAAAAAATAATTAAAACAATAATCAAACAAAACTAACAATTGAAAAAAAAAAATTTAAGTGGAAGGTGCTATATAGCTTGGTTTTACTTTATTTTTTTCACATAAGAAAAAACATCAATTTTGCATTGGTAATTAATTATTATAAAAACAAAAAATATATATATACTGGAAATTCAGTATTGAATAAAAACCAAAACACCTTGTTATATTTGAGTAAGATTGTTCTTCCTATAAAAGGGAGTGTGCCCAATATCATATAGTATAAAGTAACTCCAATTGCCCAAGTATTTCTCTAAATGGTGATGCAACATCTGTAAGATCTGCTCTTGCCCAAGTATTTCTCTAAATGGATGATTGAATATGTTTTCATCCATATCTACTCCTAATTGAATATTATTTGCCACTTCCTTATGAGTATATCTACTAAGCTCTAAAATTGGATCGACCGACAAAGCTCTAACTGTTGCGAGCTCTAATTGTTGCCAATTAGGGCAAAAGACCCCATATCGAATTATAGATCCATACAAGACTAAAACACCAACTCATGTTGCGAGCTCTAATTGTTAATAGTTAAATGACATTCTAATCTGACTTTTATAAAGATAAATAAGCAAGCAACAAAATGATATCAGCATCTGACTTTTATAAAGATAAATAAGCAAGCAACAAAATGGAATGAGCATTTCATTAATAAGAAAAAAGGGATTACACAAAGGGACATAAAAGTCTTGATGGGGTCCAAAAACCCAAAATACATAAAAAGAAAGAGAGAAGAAAGAAATGGCTTCATGTAGTGGCCTAGACATCCACATTTTTGGCCAAATCGTCTTGAGCAAGACCAACTTCTTCAGCCATGACCTTGACAATATTCTCAGCAGTTTTCACAACAGGAAGAGGTGAAGGATGCTCAAAGTGATTCAGCTCGAGGTTCGCAGTTTTTCAGCTCAACAGGAGGAGGTGGATGTACAACCTAAGATGAGGTGAATTAGGTAGACCGAGGTTGACAAATTTTCACAGAGCTAAGGCAAGGATAAAGTGTAATGGTTCTTGCATTCACTACAAGGTTCTATGTTTTCACAAACAATTACAATAATGTTTACAAGATATACAAGTTTTCCCAAAATCTAGAAATATACCCACCAAGAGAACCCCTCTCTTGAATTTCACATACAACACCAAAAGCAGCCCTGTATGATTTCACAATAGCCACCAAAGTTCCCTTTTGGGTTTATGCCACACAAATACACCTAAGAAAAACCATCTCTTTGGATTTTTATCAAACACCTTGAGCACTCACTCAAGAAAATAGCCTGTTATACTTGGTGTCCTTAGAATCCTTTCTAATGACTTCCTAGAAGCAATTAGAGATGAGACAACACTTTAATTTTTCTAGCTCTCAAAAACCCCAAAAGCAGAAAATTTATAATCTAAGAGGGAACACAATATAAAACAATAGAAACACAAAAACAAGGATAAAAAACACCTAGAACTTGAAATCAATCTTCAAACCCAAGCCTTTGAGAATGATAAAACATGAAAACAAGGCTCAATTTATGAAATCGATTCAGCTCCAATTCTAGAATGCATGTTCTTGATGAAAGATGATGAAACCTTGATGATTCAATTGTAAGAAAACAAATCAATGATTAATGAACGATTGGCTGATGACCCTTTCTAAAAAATTATGTTTTCTAAACTCTAGGAGAGCTCAAAAAAGGAGTTTGGATCACTCAAAGACATAAAAAACGTTCCCTTCATTATCTCTCCAAATAGCAAGCGACGATAGCTTTTTATAAGTAAAAACCACTATGATATTCGAAGCACACATGGTATGATTTGAAGCACATTTTCAAAAAATAAAAAAAAATACATCTTAGAACAAAAACAAAGAAATTTTTCCTATGTGATTTGAAGCACATACGGTGTGATTCAAACCAGATAGTGTAAATTTCATCTTAGAAATTTTTTCAGCAAAACAAAGAAACACTAGTGCAGAAAAGCACTTTCACACAGGTTGATTCTAGCGAAACACACCAGATTAGTGGGGGAGTAGAAACAGGGGGCATTATATACACACCGATTGCCAAACCGGTGTTAAAATATTGTTCCACACCTGTTATACTACGTAACTGGTGTGTGTGTCACTAATCCACAACTATGTTAATTTTGCAACCGGTGTGTATTATAACGTTTCACACCTGTTATATTATGCGACCTTTCACACTAGCGCATATTGGTAACTGGTGTGAATTGTTTAATTTTTTTAAATGACCTTGTACAATATGCATTTCTATCCTACAAATTTTGTGCATTTTATTTCTCATAATATTTAAGCCAAACCAAAGATCAGAATTATGGTATACATTCAGTCACAGTATAATATGTCATTATATAAAGAAATACTAAATATTTGATGTCTAATAAGTCCCAATTATAAGTAATTATTTTCACATCATATAAAACTATTATGATCTACCCAAAAAATAACATTTGAATCCCCAATTAAGGCACTTTAACAGTGACGAATATATCTGAGACTTTATAATGAATATGCCCTGCAACCCAAAAATAAGGTAAAGTTAAAACAATGAAAAGCCAATGATCCCATGATCAATAAATAAAACATCAATGTGTTTTCACATTTTATTATAATGGTCCTTTCATATAATTTCTTCACAAAAAAGAAGAAGAAGAAATAACAGCACAAATTAACTAAAATTTAAATTGTGACGCTCTTGACTTTCAAATCCATTTATGGCCAGAAGATATTCAATGGCTAGCATTATTTCACTAACATGTCTGACTAGTTTTGTTTTGTTTGTACCGTTCATTACCAATTAACAAGCTAGATGCGATTTATCAATTAATTTGTAACTTAAAAAGAAAAATAATTTGGAATAATAATTGTGGCAACAACTAGCAAGGAAAGGACTTGGTGAGTTGGTGACTATCTATTCTAAGTTTTTTTTGGTACATACACGATCTAAGTAAATTTTATTAAGAAATATATTGGCAACTTTTGTTACTTGCTCCAAATATTCATTAACTAAAGATAAAAGAAGAACGAATTAACTAAAGACTGAATAGCTAGAGATCAAAAGTTAACACATGGTAGTCATTAGTAGGTTTACCTTAGCTTTGGGAAACCATCAAATCACAAATTTGCAACTTCTATAAAATAAGTTGCCCATCGTTTGTGAACGTCTTTAATTTCTTCTTGAGTGAATGGACTCGGAATCCGAAATATCTACAAGCTTAAAATACACAACAAACATTAGCTCATCAACTTTAAAAACATGATTACATTAAGTTTTGGAAAGTAGCTAGAGTTATATTTTACCACTAATCAACAATGTTTCCCAGATGATATTGAGTATGTCTCATGACATTATAGCCACACTTGTAACTCCCAGTTTGTCTAGACACTACAAACAAGTAAAAAAATAATATGAGTAATTTGCAAATATTAAAAAACAAGAAAAAATAAACGGCTATATCTCTCAATTTGAAATATATACTTACATGTGGGTATACTCAAGTAGGTTTCCTTCTTTTGCCTGAGTGCTTACGATCCAACACATTAATTGCATTGATAGATCTTACATTTAATATTCAACCACTTAGCTCGTAAATTATTACTTACCGATAATTATAAGGTGCTAGGTAACACTCCTTTTCGCCATTACATATTGTATTCTGAATGTACTCATGAATCACTTCTAGCTTGTTCCTTATGGTGGAAATGTGGACAGGGTCCATGAAGTCATAGGTATCAACGACCCCCTTTGTGAAGCATAACCGATGTAGATACCTACAATATTGCAAAAACGTTTCAGATTAAATGTTTCGGATATTGATACTTAATATTAAACAAAATAAAAACTTTACTTACATTAACCACACTTGTAGCACATTTCGTTATCCATTGCAAGCTCCATAGCATCCCTTTTAGTAACATAAAATGTTACTGAAGTGGACTTTCCTTTGATAGCAGCATCGAACTCTAGCTATTTAGGATTATTGTGTCCCATGTTCATTGTTGTAACGCATAAACGCATAAGTGGATCCATTTTTGGTGGACTGTCTTTATCTTCTTCTATAACTTCCTATTTAGTGTTGAAATCATTAATGTAAAAAACATGATATGTAATGATGTATTAAAGAAAAATAAAATATTTTAATTGAATACCATATCATCAAAAGTATCCTTCATAAGTCTTCTCACCCACAAAATGAAATGGTTGATGTCTTGCTCCACTGTTTCAACCTCCTCAAGTGGCATGGGGACGAGAGCATTTGCATCTTTCACAGTTTCAATCGTCACTTTCACCATATCATAAGTTATTTTCTTATGGTAGCATGTTCTATAGCCAACTTTTCCACACTCCCACCTGGAACTAAACGTAAAGATAAAGCCAACATAACTCAAGATTTGGTGGTACTTCTCCAACAACATTACTCCCTTTCGTGCTCAACCGTTTAGAAGAGTGGAGAGGGAGGGGGTTTGTGTTCCCTTGAGAATGACCAATAGAAGCCAATTCTTGTCTAATCTTTAAACGTAGAGATAAAGCCAAGATAACTCAAGATTTGGTGGTACTTCTCCAACAACATTACTCCCTTTGGTGCTCAACCGATTAGAAGAGTGGAGATGGAGGGGATTTGTGTTCCCTTGAGAATGACCAATAGAAACAAATTCTTGTCTAACCTTTTGCGTAAGCATATCTTGAAACTCTTGGTGCATCCTAAGTTGAAATTGCTGCGTAAGCATATCTTTAAGCTTATCCTCCCTTTCTTGAAACTTTTGCTCCATCTCCTTGGTAACCTCTTATCTAATAGCTTGGAACACTTCATTTGGGACAATTCGCAAATTGCGGCCTCGGTGGGCCAGGGGTCCAAAATACTATCCGATACCCACACCTATTCTAGCAACATGGACACGACCGAGGTGCTCTGGTCTCCCAATATCTACATTTGAAATATCATTCCATCCTTGAGGAGTAAAGATTCCTTGTGAGATTTGCACAAGCAAAGAATCCTAAAATAAAGAAGCATGTGTTAACAATGACTCACATACACACTATGATTACAAATTATTTTTGTGAGTCACTTACTACTTTCTCAACTTTGACTCGAGCCCCCTCCAAAGTATACTCTCCATTATCTCTTAAGCAGTGGTCTCTTCCATTTCTGATAACGCGTAGGTGGAGATGGAGGATAACTAGAATGAATGGGTCTAACTAGGATGCTTTTATAGGCTTCTCCTACATCATCTTTTTCTCAAGCAATTTATAGCCACCACGTGACAACATGTGAGGGTAGCAATTCTTTGCAACATATTCTTGAGCCTTTTGACTTTTCTTATGTTATGAATAAAACATTAAAATTAGAATACGTAAAATCAAGTGGAATCTGAATTCATCAACTATAAAACTAACCATAAAATCATGGTTTGTCCGAAGCTCAAGAAAACTCTTTCATGTCTTCTCATCCATGTATGAAAAACTATTACACACTACCTTGTCCTTCTTTGGTCCAAAGATGTATTGACCAGAAAGATATGTCTTAAATGCCTTCTAACGCTCCACTGTGTATGATATCCATTTCTTCTTTAAAGAATCAGTGTTGGGAATGTCATAGGTTTCTTGTATTAATTAATAAAAATAAAAGTTATCTCTACATAGTTTAAAAAGCATATAGTGAACATTATTTGAAATATACGATGACAACAAATAAATAGTTATAGAGTGACATACCATGATGGACTCCCAAAAGAGATCCTTGTCACCTTGATCTACAGAATCCCAATCTTTGTATAGAATACTAACTTTGCTACGCCCAAGTACGCCCACAAAACTAGCAAATTGATCAATATTTGGCCCTAATGCATTCCCTGTACTCTAATGAAATTCAATCGGTATCTTTTACCACAAGTGCGGCTAACAATAAATTCTTTCAGCCTTGTGGGATTCTTACCCTTCTTAGGAGGTTTATCTCTGTACTCCCATATCCCTTCATGATGATCATCCCGAGTTGCATGTACAAAGAAGGTATTCTTGATGACAACGGAGGAATATCCAAAATGTCAAGAGTTAAATCTTGAATGTCACATTCCTTGGAGAATCGCTGCCCACCTTTTGTCTAAAGTATCAGTAATATAAAACACTTGTTTAGCTTACAATCCCATTATAAATGGATCATCCTTATCAGCTACTTTGTAAAGGTCAACCAATGTAAACCCAAAGTCATTAGTTTTTACCGCACTATTACTATTAACCCAATTACATTTTTGAAAACAGGGACCTTGAACGTCATGTAGTCAACCTCCCAAATTTCTTCAATCAGTCCAAAATAAGGTATTGATGCCACAACATGGTTTTTATCTTTTGGGCTTGAAAAGTGTGTGGACTCAACCACTACCATAACCATGTGTCGCAATTGGGGTCGTGGCGGGGACGTGATAAATTAAATAAAATGGAGTTGCACCGAGATTTATCAAAGAAAACTTCAGAAACACTTATAATATGGATTCAGGAGTCGATTACGCGTAGTGAATGTACACTACAACAAAATTGACTTTTAGCGACATCACCAAATACAACATTTGGAAAAAAATATTGCAAATACTAAATGAGAACAATTTTTAATACGTTGGCAACATTTTTTAAATGTTGCTAAAACCTTTTTGCAACATCGCCAAATACAACATTTGTCAAAAATGTCGCAAATGCACAAAGGTAATATTTTTTTTGATTTAGCAACACTTTTTAACAATGTAGCAATATTTTTCAAATGTTACTAAAAAATTATGTAGTAGTGGTATTAGCACCCTACGACGTCTGCCAAATAAGCGGTTACCTTCTAATTAATTGTGCATAATTAATAACTTTAAAAATATTTGATATCACCCCAAAAATTATTTATCTAATATTTATCCATTTACAAGATAGGAAATTTTTTTTTTTACTTATTTTGGCTTGACAGGTTCGGTTCTCGCTTCTACGTATCCTCAGCCGGTGGAGGAATCAAAGCCACATAGTTCTCGATATTTTATTTTATTTTTTAAAAAGGGGTCCAAGAATCCAAAATCTGAAGGAAGTATTTACGACTCAGTCAGATTCTTTTCGAGTGGTTTTTTTTGTTTATTTAAAAGAGGTTCATTAAGCAAATGTTGGGTTTAAGTTAGAACAAGGCTACTTAGTAAACCCATTGACCCTAAAGGAAACATTCGAAATTCAGTCAACTCAAGAAAAGTGAATCGCAGCCCAAAAAATACAGCAAAACACCAAAGAACGTTGGTGTGGTGCAAAAACTAAAAAAATGTTGAAAGGCCCCAAAAACACACAGGAACGCCAAAAAAATGAAACAAAAACACAAAAAGATTATAGCATAAAACAAAAATAGGTCATAAAAAAGGGTGTAAAAGCAAAAACGAAAAGGGCCAAAACAGAACACAGCAACAAATCCAAAAAAAAAAATAGTAAATAAAAAAAATTAAAAAAGGGAGGGACGTGTGTGTGTTTCTTGATTGTGAGTGTGTGCTGTGTGTGTGTTTGGAAATGAAGAGGGAGGGTATAAAGAAGCAAAAAGGTGAGGGAGGAGAAAGACAAGGAGAGAACGAAGCTTCTCTTTTCTCTTTCTTTTTTTTTCTACTTAAAAGGAAATTAATTATTAAAACCAGCTATGTACCTAATCATTTTTCTTTGCTAGCATGATGGATTTCCTCCAAGGACCGATCTAGAATCTCTGAGCTCTTTTTAGTATTTTTCCCGTTCGTTTTTTTTTCAATTCTCGATGATGACCTTTCTTTATGTTTGAGCTTCTATTTATAGAGCCCGAGTTGGACCTATTTCCCTTTTCTAATCAGTTATTTGTTATCTTATCTATTTTATTTGAAAATTGATCTTATCTTTTTATTTAAAAACTGCCTTTATGATCAGGTAAAATAAAGTATTATATTATTTTAAAATTGTTTTTTCTAATCAGTTATTAAAAATTACTTTTTTCTAATTGGTACTTTATCATCTTATCTTTTATTTGAAAACAATATTTTTTGATCAATTAACAATCAGGAGCCTTATCAAAATCTCCATTAACCAGATTAATCAATTACAATTAATTAATTAATTTAAAAAACTAAGTAATTAATCATAATTTAACCAACTGAAATTATTATTGACAGGATAAAATATAATATTCACACCATGGTTTTTTTTTTCAAAAAACAAAACCATACACTCAACTAACGTTCCATTGCCACAAGGGTAAGCAATTCTGCAACCAAATCCTCTGTTTTTCAACAGCCAACAACTTGAAATATGGCTATTAAATTGCGCTTGGTGTTGAACCCGTAGTCCCATACATAACAAAAACCAAAAATTAGCGGCATTAAGCTTCTAAATAAGTGTTGCATGATAATGTTATAACCTGCTTCAAATAATAAATTTTCATGGACATGAATAAAGATCATGTAAGACATAAATATATGTTAGACAAGGGTCTCTATGCTCAAGAGAGGGGAGGGGGTGAATGGAGCTTTAAAACTTTTTCGCAAACTTTTCACAAATTACAACAAAGCTTGAATGTATTGTATTTTAGTTAATATATGAAATTATGCGGAGATGAATATGGATGCTAAAACACAATGCAATGAACAAAATAAGAGTAAAGAGTTAGAGAGAATGACACCAAGATTTATCCTAGTTTAGCCACTAAACCTCCTTGTGGCCTACGTCCAGTCTTCAACTCAGCACTGCACGAAAACTCTAGTATTCAACTTCAACAAGTTACAAACTGGGAGCACTCTTCACAATTGGATACCCCACCAATGTGCAAGAGCCTCAATCTAGGGATACCTCACCCTAACAACTACCTTGAAGGATACCTCACCTTCACTCAAGAATTTAGTCAAAGTGTTATAAACAAGAAGCTCTCAAGAGAGTAAATGATACAAATTGAAGCACTAAGTGTATTTAATTAAGGCTCTTTGTGTGATAAATTAAACTAGGATAGAGATGACAAAGATAGCCCTTTTTGAAAGCACAAGACCCTTGATTATGTGATTGACAAAGGGAATGAGAGATAAATGCATTTTTTCTTTCAATGATTGATTGTAAGGGTGTGTGTAATAAATGTGCTCAAAGCCCCTTTTAAAGAGAAGCAAATGGGCAGCTTAAAAAAATTTAAAATATTCACTATATTCGAATATGGAAAGTCCATATTCGAATATATATTCGAATATACAGTTTCTGGATTATGAATTTAAAGGCCAAGCACTTTATATTCGAATATGTATTTGAATATGGAAGATCCATATTCGAATATATATTCGAATATTTGAATTCTGGAAAGCAAGGAGGCAAAAGGAAAACTTCATATTCGTATTCGAATATGGGAACCCATATTTGAATATATATTCGAATATCATTGCCGGAATTTCAAATTTCTAATGAAAACAAGGTTAAGTACAAATAGGGGTGGCAAAACGGGTTGGGCCCGCTGGGCCGGCCCGCGGATTAGTATAAAATAGGCGGGCTGGGCTGACCATTGAGGACCACCAACCCAATGTAGCCCGCCCTGCCTAACCCGCTAGCCCGACGGGCTAAATCAGTGGCAGGCCAGGCTGGCCCGCGGGCTATTTTTTTTTGGCTGTACATGGGATGGAAGCTTGGAACCTCAGGATTAAAGTTTTTATTTTAAAAAACAAGGGTCCAATTCAAACAAAAAATATTAAATACCTTATGTCCATAATAATAAATAAACTAAGTTTAAAAGTATAGTTTTATAAAAAAAACTAAGTTTAAAGGTCTAGCTTTATAAAAAAACTGTCAATAGTCCAAAAAAAAAGAAACAGACCAAAAAAAAGTTTTTTCTAGTTTTTTTTTATTTTTTCTTTGTTTTTTGAAATGTTGGCGGGCTGGAAGGCCATCCCGCAGCCCATGCGGGCTTGCAAAATACGGTCTGAGCCAGTGTTTTGGGACCGTATAACTTTGGTGGGCTGGTCCAGCCCGACCCGTTTTATGGCGGGTTAAACGGGCTATAAGCCAAATGAGCTGGGCTGGCCCGTTTTGCCATCCCTAAGTACAAACCCCCAAACTTCAAGAAAACCTTTTTCTAAACATGAAACCACTTTTAAGAGAGGGAAAAAGGTTCTTTAGGACATTTTGAAATAAAATTTGATTAAAACTTATTTCATCCATTTTAAAGAGCCTTAATCAAATTTATATTTATGCATGAATTAAATCCTATATACCCTTGTTGTTGCTTTCTTGTTTATAGTGCTCGGTTGCTTGATTTGCCAATCAGGGCTCGATTCTCAGATTGTTGTGAAATCATCAAAACTCCAGTTTTAGGGTATCCTAGAGCATTTGCATCCACAATATAGATACATGTCACACTTTTAGGATGTAAAGACAATATGTTAAAATTAATTTAGGATGTAAGTGAATCACATATGATTCTAATTTTTTGTCCATGAACATATATTTTCTTTAACAAATCTATTTTAAGTCTTACATGATATTTGTTCTAATTTTTTTGTCCATGGTTGCTAAAAAAGAGAAAATTTGATAGCTGAATTGCTCAAGCCTAGGCCTAAGGGTTTCTCCAAGGGCATATTTCGAGACTATATGGTTGAAAAAAAATAGAGTACTAGAAGTATTAAAATATTTACAAACAAAAGGAAAAGGAGAAAACTAGCCAGCCATAAAACAAGTCATAGACTAAATCCCACAAGAGAACCAAAACAAACTTCCTTACTAAGGTTCATTAGCGTAGTGTGTTTATAGTTTTATTGTAGTTTTAATCTTTTAATTTGTGTTTTGATCTCTCTCCATTCTGTTTTCTTCATGTTTCTTTTGTTTTTGTTATTTTTTTAGTGTTTATTTATGGCTGAGAGATTTAGGAGAACATTGAGGGAACTCAATGCACCGAATTTTGAGCATGAAAATTCACACATTTGTAGGTACCCCAGAGGAATAATAATCCCCTTCCCTTCATTATTCATTTTCTTTTGTTTGCGTGTTTGTTTTTGTGTGTTTTGTAGATACATGTGGCTTTTGAGCATTTGGTTGGTGGATTCATTTGTTGAAAACTTCCAGAAGCTTGGAGTGATCTTTAAACGGGAGTCCTTCTTAACTATTCTTTTCTAAATTTTGATTAGATTGGTTACTTGATAGATTTCCTAGACTTGTTGATTGCTCTAGTAATTGTTGATGGCATGGTATTAATTCTTGGTTCTAGTAGGAATGACTCTTGTGACCTATACACTTAGGATTGAAACTTGTGTTCCATTGTAAAGTATGCATGCTGTTCATTGTTTGCTATGTGCTTGTTTACAAATGTGTGAAATAGTGAGAGAATACTAGGTTTGTGGCATTCTTTATGTCGTTTAGCAATGTGTAATAATCATGCAACCTGGTGAGGATTTTGACCCTCCTACATGTTCCTTGTCATGAGTGTTCATTATGTTGAGGTGTGCTCTTGGATTTGAATTTGCCCTTCATTGAGATTGCTAATTACATGCTAGGATTAACGTGATAAAGGCATTTTTCTTGTTGTTAGCCTTGAGCCAAAGTAAGCGTTGTCCTTTACACTATCCATTGCTAGCCCTTTAGCCTTAATTTATTCTTCATTTCTTTACATTTAGCTCATTACAAGCCAATGAAGTGTAAAACAAATTGTCCCTACCATATACACACATAGAGCATTGGTTATGCACTTAGGGTATAGAGTTTTCTTCTAAGTTTGGGGTTGTTTTTACTTAGAGAACCGGTACCAATTCTCTAGGGTCCCGTTGTTTTTGCTTAGAAGTTAATTCTATAAATTCTAATTTGGGTTGCATTGTCAGCTTCACTTGAGGACAAGTCAAAATTCTAAGTTTGGGGTGGGCAACACTTTTTGTTGATGCTTGTTTGGGTGTTTTTGTTAGGGTAGACCATCATGCATGCATTCATTCATTCATTCATCTTGCATTTTTCACTTCATATCCACTTGTGTTCCATTTTGTGACACTAGGTACCAACAGAAGCAATGTTACAAAGAAAAAGAAAAAGAAAAATCAAAAGGAAAAAAAAAGAAAAAGACTAAAAAAAAAGAGGCATACTTAAAAATGGTGAAAAATAATTTTATTTTTGGAGAAAAACAAAGAAAAGGAAAATATGGAAAAAGTTGAAAAATAAATGAATAAGAGATACTCTAGTTGTGTTCATATGTGTGTTGTTGTTTTTCCATTTTTCCATCACATGTATCCATTTCATAAATCTTTTGCATATAGTGTCTATGATTCCATGCATTCCATTATTCATGTGTGTATGTTGTTTAACTAGTTTCCCTTCATTTTCTACCTACCCTACCTAAGCCACATTACAACCATATGAAGATCTCTTGATTTTTCCTAGGCATGTGATTTCTAGTGGGGGAGACTTAGAGAGCAACCTCAAATTTGAAGATCCCACACCTCACATAATTGATTTGAGTGCATTGATTCTAAGCCTAATCACTTGAGTGAAGAGTGTCATACACTTTATCCTTGTGAGGATTGTTGTTCATTACTTTTTTACATGATTTGTGCCACATTCCTAGTTGATTGCTTTGTATCATATCTTGTCAACTTGTTCTTTGATAACATGAAGGAGTGTGTGACTTTTAATGGAGATGCATGCATAGTTCTAAGGTGTTTATGTGCTTGATGAGTTTTGAATGAAGCATAGGATGGATGCTATGCCAATTGTTTTGTCCCTTGGTTTAATTTTGTATTTGCTTGGGGACAAGCAAAAGATAAGTTTGGGGTTGTGATAAGTGTCCAATTATCTATGTTTTAGGGGTTATGTTCCCCTTGTTTTTATTGTAGTTTAGTATTTTTGAAGCATGAAAACTATGGGAAATTAATCATTTGTTGGAATGCTTTGGTTTAGGATAGACTTTTTAGTTTTTGTAGTGTTTTCTTAATAAATTCCCACTTTTTGATCCTTGTTTTGTTGATTTGGTGACATTAAAGGATCAAGAGTTGGAGAGGATTGATGAACCAAGCAAGGTAAGAGCAATGAAACTTGAAGAGAAGTGAACTAAGCAAATAACCACCCAATCCAAGGGCGCCCACGCCCAAAGATGAAGGATTTGCACCAGTTTTGAGGGTGCCCATGCCCAAGAGGTCTAACGCTAGGATGGAAGTAGCTCTCAGGAACTAGAGCGTGGGCACGCATCCGAGATGGCTAGGAGGAAGCAGAATAGCGTGTGGGCATGGCAGGGCAGCGTGGGCACACCCATTTGGGCGTGGGCACGCGCTGGCCCCTGCTATATATAGCTATTAGTTAGTTATTTTTTGTATCTTTGGTTCATTTGTCGATTTGTGCGCGATTTTCTCTCCTTCTTATATTTTCTCTCTTTACTGGGGAAGCTCCTTGAAGATTTAAGACTTATGGGAGCAAGAGCTTGAGGATTCATGGTGATTCCTTCTATGTTTGTTCTTCTTCTCTTCTTCTCTTATCTCCTCTCTATGTTAGTTTAGGTTTCTCTAGGTTAGGGAATTTGGAGATTTTTATCCTAGACCTTATGTAATGTGATTCTTGTGGTTTAATTCAATTTTTCTTGAAATCAATTGATTGATTACTTTTTCTCTTAATGCTTCTTCTTTGTTGATTATATTCAATTTCGGTGGAATTGTTTCCGACGTGAATGCTACACTTGAGCTTGTCAATAGGGATTTTGATCTAGATGCAATTAGGCAATTGAAAAATTGGTAATTGTATTGAAACTGTTGTAATTAACCATAATCTCACATGATCTTAGGAATACGACTTGTAGGTTATGAGGTTTTGTGAAATCCACTTCTTTTTTGTTTTCTCTAATTTGGCCTAAGAAATTAGGGGATTTTAGTTAGAACAAAGGGGCTAATGATCTAGGAATAGACTTACTCTATAATTGTGGATTGTTGCCTTCAATTGATTTATCAAAACTTGAATTAACCTCAAGATTATGTTACATAAGGGAAAAATCAAATGAACCTAGTCCCTAACCTCTCTCTTATTTCTGATTTTTACTCTTGTTCTTGTTTACTTTTGCATGCTTACTCTATCATACAAAATTATGATAGTCCAAATAGTGAAATCCTTGGGGATTTGGTACTCTTTTGTATAGTCCCTGTGGAGATGATACCCTATTATCCTTCTATTCTCATTAAATTAACTAGTGCATATACTAGTATGGAATTTGCTTATCAGGTATGGACGAGGAGTGGTTCCTGTGGCTCCCTTCAACATGTGGTGCAAAACAAGAATTGCCCAATCAATGGCTTTTTGTTTGATGATAGCCCAGAGTAGAAGCCGATCATCATGGAGGACTTTGGCAAATTTTCCCACGCGACCAAGCAAAACGCAAGCAATGATCAAGTGCACGATGCAGGAGTCCATGGTTAGAGTGCTGGTCTGTAGATAGTCACTCTGTTTTAAAGTGTAAAAGGATGCTCTAACATGGCACATGGCCCCAATGGCCTGAATAGGGTTGTACTGACTAGCCAATTGGCCCATTGTAGTGGAGCCAGATATTTGGGCTCCTTCAAAGCGTAGCCTAGTGAGCGATGTCCAGAGAGTAGGTGGGATGGTGATTTTGGTGCATTTGACTTTGGAATAGAGGGTGAATGTCTCTGTGTCGTAGGCGAGGTTGGAGTAGAAGACTTAGACAAGGTGAGGATAGACCTTCTCCTTGATACTGTGGAAGGGTACAATGTTCGCAGATTCAAGCCAGGGGACAAAAGAGAAGCCTTGCTCTTGAAACCACGGTAGGTTGACCCATCGTGTGTCAACTAACTTGTAGTCGGCAAAGTTCTTATGGAATTTGGAGATTTTTTCTGAAGAGGAAAACCAACATTGGAAGTCCGGAGAAACACCAGCAGTGGCCAGGGGAACTGAGGAAGAAGACCCAATGCATGGGCCACGTGGTATGGGAGTGGGTTTGTTGGTGGCAGTGCGTTTGAAACAGGGTGTTTTGTGGGTTGGAGAAGGAGGAGAGGATGCAGGAGGAGGAGAGGAAGGTGTTGAAGAGGAAGCCATTGATGAAGGTTGAGAGAGAAAGGGTTTAGTAGATATTTGGATGAAAGAGAGAGAGAGAGCGTGAGGATGAGTGAAGTGAGAGAAAAATAGCCCAAAAAGGAAACTGTCTAAGTAATAAAGCACTTCCATATTCGAATATATATTCAAATATAAAGTGGTATATTCGAGTGCATATTCGAATATACAGTCAAGTTGACAGTCAAAAGGGTCAGATATTCGTATATGTATTTGAAAATGAGAGTACTGATAAAGATATATTTGAATATGTATTCGAATATGAGGGCGCTGAAAATCAAGAAGACTTTATTGAAGACATGTTGACTGCCCATATTCGAATATGTATTTGAATATAAGACTTCCAGGAGCCTTATATTCGAATATATATGCACAAAATGCATATTTTCGAATGTGTATTCGAATATCAACCTAGAAAATTGAAATTTTTGAAAGAACTCATGAATTTAAGAGATTCCAAGGGTTGATATTCATATTCTTGTGCCTTTTTGTAAGTAAAGGGACCTACAAAACAAGAAGAAGAGCCTCCGACGCTCAAGTCAGTAATACCATTGATAAAAATTCCTGAATTTAAGACGAGTTATGATTCAATTAACACATGATTGATCAATTATCTCAAGTTCTCAGCAAGTTGTTTAGATGTTTCAATGAATTCAAGCATACAATCTCCTTTTTGCACATGATCTCTAATGAAATGATGCCTTATTTATATATGCTTAGTCGTATAATGCATGATGGGGTTCTTAGTGAGATTTATTGCACTAGTGTTGTAACATTTAAGGGGAATATGATGCATGTGAATGCCATAATCTTCAAGTTGTTGTTTTTACCAAAGGATTTGAGCACAACAACTTCCCGCCGCTACATATTCCGCTTTGGCGGTAAAAAGAGCTACACTCACTTGCTTCTTACTATGCCATGAAACTAATGAATGACCAAGAAAATGACATGTTCCACTAGTGCTCTTCCTGTCCATTTTACACCCCGCAACATCGAAATTAGAATAACCAATTAAAGAACATGATGCACCCTTAGGATACCATAAGCCCATGTTACAAGTGCCAAGCAAATATCTCATAATTGTTTTAACGACACTAAGATGTGATTCCTTAGGACATGATTGATTTCTAGCACACATGTATACACTAAACATAATGTCAGGTCTACTAGTAGTTAAATACAATAAAGACCCAATCATGCCACGATATTTGGACACATCAACGGGTTTACCAATTTCATCCTTGTCAAGGTAACAAGAAGTACTCATGGGAGTAGCCATCTCTTTGGAGTTGTCCATGCCAAACTTCTTGAGCGATTCTTTGCAATACTTTGTACGAGACACAAAAGTTTCTTGCTCGGTGTGTTTAATTTGAAATATAAGGAAGAGTTTGAGTTCTCCCATCATGGACATTTCAAATTCTCCTTGCATGCTTGTAGAAAAGTCGTTGCATAAATTCTCATTAGTTGCACAAAATATAATATCATCGACATAGATTTGTACAAGAAGTATGTCATAATGCTTATGCTTTATAAACAAGGTGTTATCAACTTTGCCTCTTTGAAATCCATTGTTCAAGAGAAATTTACTCAATCTTTCATACCAAGCTCTAGGAGCTTGCTTTAAACCATACAAGGCTTTCTTGAGTTTGAAAATATGATTTGGGAATTCAAAGTTTTCAAAATCGGGAGGTTGTTCAACATAAACTTGTTCTTGAATAAAACCATTTAAGAAATCACTTTTCACATCCATTTGATAAACTTTGAAATCCATGATGCATGCAAAGGCGAGAAGAAGTCTAATGGCTTCTAGTCTAGCTACGGCAACATATGTTTCCGCATAATCTATACCTTCCTCTTGATTATATCCCTTAGCTACTAGCTATGAAGCACTGACACCTCTCTCGACTGCTGTGTCGGTGTGTCCGACACCCTACGACACTCGTACGACACGTCTCCGACACCTCTCTAGCTGTGTCCAATAAAAAATAATTTTTAATCAGCTCGACACTTTGAGCCGACACCTTTGTTTGGCTCGACACTTTTGAGCCGACACCTGTGTGTTGCTCAACGCTTCTGAGTCAAATTTCGTAATTTTTTTTCCTTAACAAATTAATTAAAATATCATATCATATATTAAATAAAATAAAAAACTATAATTTAATTATATAATTTAGAATAAAATGTGAAAAATAAAATTTAAATAAAAAATTTAATATATACAAAAAAAATTCAAATTTAAATTCAAAATGAAAAATAAAAAATGGCTAGTTTAGTTTGACAATGAATACTGAATAGAGTTACTCAAGAAATAGTTCACAATACCGTGAAGAGAAAACAAAAAATGTGGGACATAGCAGGAGATGAGTTTGGATCACTTGATGATAGTGGAATTCTTCACATAGCTCATTTGTCACTTGATGAACTAGGTTTAGAGGCTATGTTTTTCAATGATAAGGATTAAGGTAATATGCCTTAAATTGAGAATTCTATTCAAAGTTTTTTTTGGTGATAGTGCTTATATTGTAATCATGTCTTTTAGTATTTGTTTTCTGGTGAGGCATATTATGAAGAAGATTAGGAAAATGTGAAGTTTGGATAGTTAGAAAGACAAACTATTAATATTAATATGAAGCCTCTAAGTATTTTTTATTTATTTTTTTGTGAGGCTTATTTAAGAAATAAAATTATAAAGTTTAACAAGTTATTTTGGAAACATGAATAGTTTATTAACTTGTATTTTTTTATTTAACACGTTCCTTGTAATATTTAATATATATATATATATATATATATTGGGCGTATATATAAAAGCGATGTCACATTGTCCTGTTTTTTGGACATTCACCGTGTCGCGGTGTCCGTGTCGGTATCGGTGCTTCATAGGCTACTAGTCTAGTCTTGTTTCTAGTGATTATTTTGGTTTCATCTAGTTTATTTCTAAAGACCCACTTAGTACCAATGATTGGATGATCACTAGATCTAGGGACCAAGTCCCAAACTTGATTTCTTTCAAATTAATTTAACTCTTCTTGCATAGTTATGGCCCAATGTTCATCACTTATTGCTTCATCTACGGTACTAGATTTGAGAAACAAATGCCATGAAGTTACATGCATTTCTAAGAGAGTGTCTAGTGGATACCCCTTTGAGATATCACCAACGATGTTGTCAATGGTATGATGATTTGAAGTTCTCCATTCTTTAGGGAGTTCACCATGTGGTTCATTTTGAGCATGAGTTGAACTTTCTAGTTTTTCTTCCTCAACTTTTTCATCATGAATGCTCATATCCTCAAAGGCACCTACAACATCATCAACTTTTCTTTCCAAGCCTTTGGAGTTAGATTATCAAAAGTCACATGAATTGATTCCTCAATGGTCATGGTTCTTTTATTGTAAATTCTATATGTTTAGCTAGTTGAAGAATATCCTAAGAATATACCGTCATCAGCTTTTGCATCAGATTTGCCTAAGTTTTCTTTCCCATTGTTAATCACAAAGCATTTGCATCCAAAGATATGAAAATAAGAGATGTTGGGTTTTATTCCCTTGAAGAGTTCATAGGGTGTCTTCTTCAAGATGGGTCGAATCATGACGTGACCTGTGGTACTAATGGCATCGGCCCAAAAGTACTTCGCGAGATCCATGTCATTGAGCATTGATCTAGCCAACTCAACAAGTGAGTGAGTTTTCCTCTCCACAACACCATTTTGTTGTGGGGTCTTCGGAGACGAGAAATTATGCTCAATGCCGTGTTTGTGACAAAATCTTTCAAAATCATGATTTTCAAATTCCCCCCATGATCACTACGGATGCATGCAATTTTTAAATCCTTTTGATTTTGAATAACTTTTCCTAATCTTTTGAATGCATTAAAGGCTTGACTTTTGTGAGCCAAAAAGAGAGCCCGTGTATACCTAGAGTAATCATCAACTATTACTAGTCTGTAGTAGTTTCCCCCAAAACTCATAGTCCTAGAGGGACCAAATAAATCTATGTGTAAAAGCAGTAAAGATCTTGAGGTTGAAACAACATTTTTGGATTGCAAAGAGACCTTTACTTGTTTTCCCTTTTGACAAGCATCACACAATTTATCTTTTTCAAAACAAATTTTTGGTAGACCAACGACCAACTCTTTTGAAATCAACTTGTTTAAATGATCCATATTAATGTGTGCAATTCTTTTGTGCCATAGCCACGATTCCTACTCTTTCGTCATAAAACATTAAGCATCATTTGAGGATATATCATCTAAGATAATCATATAATTATTATTTACTCTATTACCCATAAATTTAATGTAGTTATCCTCCTTATTAATGATGGAGCATGAATAAGAGTTAAACACAACCTCATTTCCTTTGTCACATAGTTGACTTAACAGGTTATGTTTTAATACTTTAACATAGAGTACATTGTTAAGGGAAGTTGAACGTGTCTTACCAACCCTACCTATACCAAGGATCTTCCCTTTGTTGTTGTCCCCATAAGTGAAATATCCTCCATCTTTAGGTGTGAGTGATGAGAATTTGGATTTGTCACCCGTCTTGTGCTTGGAGCATCCACTATCTAGATACCATTTGGATTGCCTTGCCACCAAGCACACCTACAAAAACATTTAAGCTCTTCTTTTAGGTACCCATGGTTTCTTGGGTCCTTGAGAGTTAGTCCTTGTGAGAGTGCCTTTGGGCACCCACACTTTCTTTCCTTGAGGTACACCCTTCTTTCTTGCATTGCAAGTGGTAGCACTATGTCATTTCAATCGACAATAATAGCATGTAATAAATGGACTAGAAGAGGTACTAGAAGAGACAAAGAAGTTCTTGTAAAACTTTTGTTGGTTACTAGGGTTATACCCTAAACTGGCCTTCTTGAAATGACATCCTTATTTACCAAGCAAGATGTTTAATTTATCTCTACCCATAGTAAACTTAGCAAGCACATTGTTCAAATCATCAATCTTTTTCAAGTATGAGTCACAAGAAGTGCAAGTGTGTGATTTTTTCAACTTGCATTATATGCATACATATTCATATCTTGTCAAAGGAGCCTTACCCTTGGTAATCACACCTTTCAATTCATCAATTTCTTTTAAGTAACCATCACATGAAGTGCAAGTGGGTGGTGTGTTCATCAAGCAAGATTTACATTCATACTCAACACTACCAAAGGGAGTTTGAACTTGCCTCATCTTAATGATGTCATGACTAAGGATATCTATTTGATCATTCAAGACACCTTTTTCTTTCTTTGTTTTAGCAAGTTCTTTAGAAATAATCATGGATTTTTCATGCAATTCATTATAAGCATCTTGCAATTCATCAAAGCTATAGTTAGAAGGTTCAGAATCGTTTACCATATCTTCATCAAGAAGATAATCTTCATTAAGGTTGACCATGAGACATAGATTGGCTTCTTCGCTTTCAGATTCCAACGATGATTCCATGTCATTTTCATCCCAGGCAATGTAGGCTCTTCTACCTTTCTTTACTTTGGTGAACCTTTTCTCTTGTGTTTCAATCTTACCCTTGTTCATGGGGCATTCCATCTTCATATGTCCGGGCTTTCCACATTCGTAATAAGTTGGGAATTGGTTTGATCCTTCTCCTTTGTTGAACACCTTTCTTGATGTGAAATTGGGTTGTCTTCTTGAAGTCTCTCTCTTCTTGAAGAACTTGTTGAACCTCTTGGCAAAGAGAACCACGGTTTCACCATCCATATTAGTTGGATCAAAGTTGTCTTCTATATTTTCCGTCTCGTGAGGTGGAGGAGTGGTTGCTTTGAGAGCAATGCTTTTCTTTTTCTTGTCAACTCCTTAAAGTTGATCCAAACGGCTTAGCTCAAGCTCATTCTTTCTATCTTGCCAAATAGAGTTGCCAGAGACATTGTGGCAGGATCTCTTATTTCAGCGATGGCAATGACTTTTGGTTGCCAATCCCTACTAAGACGTCTCAACACTTTGTTAATAACATCCTCATTAGAGTAATCCTTTCCAAGAGCATGCAATTGATTTATAAGATATGTAAAACGTTTTTGCATGTCTTGAATGTTCTCTCCTGAGTTCATTTGAAACATCTCAAACTCTCTAGTTAAAGCTTTGATTTTAGACCTTTTGACCTCATCTTTTCCTTCATGAGTGACCTTTAAAACATCCCACATTTCTTTAGCAGTTTTGCAGTTTGAGATCCTAGGAAATTCATCATTACCTAATGTTGAGATTATTAAAGTTTTGGCTTTTAATCCAAATTGAGCTAATCTCTTTTCCTCTGCAGACCACTCTTTCTTATAAGTTTTTCTACTTGCTTACCATCAACCGTATGCATGCGAATGTATGGTCTTTCTTCTATGAGATCCCATATTGAAACATCAATACCTTCTACCCAAGCTTGCATTTTGATTTTCCAAAAGGAATAGTTCGCTTCATCAAAGAACGAGGGTCTGTTAGTGGAGGCACCTTCCTGTATACAAACATTTTGAAAATAGGCCATATCCTTGAAACTGTGAAGCTCTTTAAACAAGGAATGAGCTCTGATACCACTTGTTAGAATAGGACCTCTATGCTCAAGAGGGGGGGGGGTTGAATTGAGCTTTAAATATTTTTCTCAAACTTTTCACAAATTACAACAAAGCTTCAATGGATTGTATTTTAGTTAAGATACGGAATTATGCGGAGATGAATATGGATGCTAAAACACAATGCAATGCACAAAATAAGAGTAAAGGGTTAGAGAGAATGACACAAAGATTTATCCTTGTTCAGCCACTAAACCTCCTTGTGGCCTATGTCCAGTCTTCAAATCAGCACCGCGCGAAAACTTTTGTATTCAACTTCAACAAGTTGCAAACTAGGAGCACTCTTCACAATTGGATACCCCACCAATGTGAAAGATTCTCAATCAAGGGATACCTCACCCTAACAACAACCTTGGAGGATAGCTCACCTTCACTTAAGAATTTAGTTAAAGTGTTACAAACAAGAAGCTCACAAGAGAGTAAATGATACAAATTGAAGCATTAAGTGTATTTAATTAAGGCTCTTTGTGTGATGAATCAAACTAGGATAGAGATGACAAAGATAGCCCTTTTGGAAAGAACAAGACCCTTGATTATATAATTGACAAAGAGAATGAGAGATAAATGACTTTTTTATTTCAATGATTGATTGCAAGGGTGTGTATAATATATGTGCTCAAAGCCCCTTTTAAAGAGATACAAATGGGCAGCTTAAAAATATTTAAAACGCTCACTATATTCGAAGATGTATTCAAATATGGAAAGTCCATATTCGAATATATATTTTCTGGATTATGAATTTAAAGGCCAAGCACTTTATATTCGAATATGCATTTAAATATGGAAGATCCATATTCGAATATTTGAATTCTGGAAAGCATGGAGGCAAAAGGAAAACATCTTCGAATATGTATTCGAAAATCATGGCCAGAATTTCAAATTTTAAATCCAGAACCCTAATATTCGAATAGGTATTCGAATATTCCTTTGAAAGGGACTTTTTCTAATGAAAACAAGGTTAAGTACAAATCCCCAAACTTCAAGAAAACCTTTTTCCAAACATGAAACCACTTTTAAGAGACGGAAAAAGGTTCTCTAGCACATTTTGAAATAAAATTTGATTAAAACTTATTTCATCCATTTTAAAGAGTCTTAATCAAATTTACATTTACGCATGAATTAAATCCTATATACCCTTGTTGTTGCTTTCTTGTTTATAGCGTTCGATCACTTGATTTTCCAATCAGGGCTCGATTTTCGGATTGTTGTGGAATCATCAAATCTCCAGTTTTAGAGTATCTTAGAGCATTTGCATCCACAATATAGATACATGTCACACTTTTAGGATGTAAACACAATATGTTAAAGTTAATTTTGGATGTAAGTGAATCACATATGATTCTAATTTTTTGCCCATGAATATCTATTTTCTTTAACAAATCTATTTTAAGTCTTACATGATATTTGTTCTAATTTTTTTGTCCATGGTTTCTAAAAAAGAGAAAATTTGGTAGCTGCATTGCTAAAAAAGAAAAACTCCTGATTGAACACTTCTATGAAGGCTTAAGTGATGTGGATAAAAGCCTACTTGATGAAGCTAGTGGAGGTGCTTTATGGTACCGAACTCCTCCAGAAGCTTGGGACTTAATTGAGATAATGGCTTCGGATTTTGGGAGATTCAACACAAGGAGCAATGAGATTTGAATTCAAGGGACTCAGGATATGGTTTCATCAAAAATTCCTTACCATAGTAGCACTTCCCAAATCCCACATCAACAAACATATGAGCCAACATTGGAGGAATTGGTAAGGAAGATAACTATGTTCAATTTGAAATATCAAGAGACGACTAAGGCCTCTATTTAGAGTTTATGCAGACAAGTTGAGAAGTTGGCTACTTCTATGGGTGAGCTTCCTATCCAGCTTGAGGCGAGACCCGAGAATGCTAGTGCGAGTTATGAGTTATATGGTGAAAACATTGACTTACCTATGCCTGAGTAGTGTGAGAATGAGGATGATCCGGCCAAAGAACAAGAGGAGTAGACCGTACAAGAAGAGGTCGAGAGTATTAGTGAAATTTCTACAAGTGAACCATCTTCGAGTACATCAAATGAATAGCAACAACACTCACCTCCCCTTCCACACCCACAAAGGGAAGATCAATACATGAAGGTGGAAGATGTGCCTGAAATTCCCATGGGTATTGGAGGCAGCAATAGTAGTCCTAAATATCTTGATGCGGCGAAGCATCAAATTGAGGAGCATCCTATTTTCCACAGTGATATACCTAACGCTAATCTGTCTGAATTCTATAGTGATATTATTTTTCTTCTTTGACAGATTTTAATGACATTTATACCTGTTTTGAATTTACTGATTCTCACTTCTGTAGTGCTTATGCTGAAATAGAACACTTTATGCAAGGTGACTTTAGAACAGGTTCTAAAAGTGGAGATGCAACAGTAGAACCAACAAAATCAAATGGTAATGACATGACTTCATCTTCTACTAGATCTAGTTTTGTTGTTAATGTGCAGGTTGAAAGGAAAGCTCCTAAAGGTTTCTTAGGTCATTTTAAATGTCTTATTGCATATGAAGATATGAAGAAAACCTTATTTTGTGACCCCTTCAAAAGTCGTGCCTGCAAAAGGATGTTCTTCAAACGTTGTAACCATCGCCTCAAGGGTTGTCTAGAAGCCTCGACTGATGGAGGCGCCACTTGGAGGAACCCACTAATAATCAAGGGAGTCCTCTTTTTCCTTCTCCACTCTTTTATTGCACTTGTTATACTCTATTGATGTGATTTGCTTCTCTTGATCATATGATTGTGCTTACATTAAGGACAATGTGTGATTTAAGTGTGGGGGAATTAGGATGTTCGGCGTAGGAGTATATTTTGTTTTTTCAAACAAAAAAATGTGGCTTGCTTTTTATTGATTCTTGGGTTTTGTATGAGTTATGGGCATTTACTTCCTTCTTGGATAGGAGTTTGTTGACATTTTGAGGATTGAAATCCTTGCTTCTCTTTGCATGTTAGTTAGTCTTGAAAATTGAGAGGTTGAATAAATTTTGATGGATTGTCCTTGGTAAGATTTTTGAGCCCTTTTGATGGATGAACCATTGTATTCCATTATCTTTCGTTCTTGTGTGATCACTCTTGATTGCTTGCACTCTAGAACTTGGCTTGACTCTTGTTGATGCTCTTGACTCACATGCATGTATTGAGATGATTTAGGCCATTCTTTGTTTTAATGAGCTTCTAGGAAAATAGCCTACCTTGAATGAATTAACTCCCTTGATTGCCCCTTTGAGCCTTTATATCCCATTTCTTTGTTTCTTAGCTCATTACAAGCCTTAAGTGAAAAACAATGATTGTCCCTATCATAGGGAATTTTGGAGCTTTGGAATTGCTTTGGGAATAGGTTCTTGAATAAGTGTGGGGATGTATGCCTTGTTGATGTTGATTCTTGGTTATGCTTCATGTGCTAGTTGGTCTCTTTGTTTCTTTTGTTTATCTATGTTATATGTAAAAAAAATTAAAAATTAAAAATTAAAAATTAAAAAAAAAATAGAAAGAAAACTCATGAAAAGTGGAATCAAAGTTGTATGAGGCAAAAGAGGATAGGAATTAGAGGTTTTAAGGGTTTACTTTGGCCATGGCTTCAAACCTCCATGAGGTGACACGTGCGTCAAGCTAAGTGACGTTAAACAAAGCGCTTCCGGGAGGCAACCCGTGCTGTTCATTCATCGTTTCATTCATTTCATTTTCTTTTAAAAATAAAAGAAAGAAAAAAAAAGAGAATAAAGAAACGTGCCATTCCTAGCATCTATGTTGTGATTTGAACACTTAACTCTTTGGATAGATTGAGTTTAAGGTGCAGGTGTTGAAGGCCAAGCAATCAATGAAGAAGTAAGTGCAAGGTAAGCTTACTTTGACACACTTAAATCAAGCAATTTGAGGCCTAATCTGAGGGTGAGCACGCCATCAAGGCGTGGACAACATTTTTGGGCAGCATTTCACAATAATCATCGCATGAGCACGCCAACATTTGGCGTGAGCACGTGCCCTCATGAAGCAAGCAACCCATCCCCACGCGTGAGCATGCCATTAGGGTGTGGGCAACTTTTTGTGGCAACATTACACTATAACTCACGCGTGGGCACGCCCAAAATTTGCGTGGGCACGCGCTCCTTAGCGTAGCCAAAAGCCTTCCCACGCGTGAGCTCCCTATAAAAGCACCTTTTCACTCACACTTACTCTTCATTTCTCACATTCTCTCATATTCTAACACCCACACTCTCAACCTAACTCTCAATCCTCTCCAAATCAAGCTATTTCACTCAACATTCTATACATTCTTATTCTACATTTCACTAATTCCTCATCTATTACACTAATCTTCACTTGGTTAATCTTGATTCTCACTTGAATTTGTGAATACCCAACTTCAAGACCGAAAGGTAACAATTGAATGTCTTCATTTCTCATGCATTTATGAGTTCAATTGTGATTACCTTTACTTGTATGAGCTTGATACACTTGATTATGGGAGATTTGATTCTTGATTTCATGATTTTGGGGCTTTTGGAAAATTGATGAATCTTGATGTTCTTGAATAACTTGTTGCATCAATGTGGAATTAAGGTGTTGATTGATATTCTACTAGCCATATTTGAGAGAGTGGATGCTTGACTTGTGAGAATGAAGTGTTGATTCATGAACTTGATCTATGCACACTAGGTGTTTGTCAAAAGTCCCCAATAAAAAAAACATGAACATGTGCTTTGAATGCTTGTGCTATGGAACTTAACTTGTGTTTCTTTTGATTGAAATGCACATCTTTGAGCTTATTAGCATTGATTTAGCACAAATCCTTGCATGTTCACAAGTCATGTGGTTTATGGACTTTTGTGGCACTTGGTTGAGCACCAATATCAACACTTCACTAACACCTTCCTTGAGATGATTTTTTTTAGGAAATGGAAGGAAAAGCATCCAGCAAGAGGTTCAAGACTACCGCTAGTGTGAGAGTGGCTAGAAGCCCAAAAGTCTCAAAAGCATCCAGAAAAAACCAAAGGCCCTCGAACACCAACACAAGGCCAAGGTTTGACAATCACCGGTTTCGAACGAAAGAAAACGAAGCTATCTTGAAGGCCTCAATGTCTAAGAGGGGAGTTCTAAAGGAAAGGAAATTTATCCTAACGGAGGATGATTGCTTTCCTAACATTACAGGAGAAAGGGAGACCAATATGTTTTCTTAATGGTTTATGATGGTCTCAAAAGGAGAAAGTGGAAGACGTTATGCTCTTTAGATGGTCCAGCATATGAGGAGCTTGTGATGGAATTCTATTCCAATCTTAAGATCAATGACGATGACCCCATTGAGAAATACACTTCATTTGAGAGAGGTAAGGAAATCTCTTTCCATCCCCATGTTATTAATGAAATGCTCAACACCCTCATGGCACCTCACACTACATGTGAGTTGGAGAAGCTAATGCATTGGATGCTAGATACGGATGAAATCAACAAAGTTCTTTGCAATGGACAAGGTGAATGGACCATGGATGCCCGATGTGAATTAGCCAAGCACATGGATAAGAAGTACTTTACTCCCGAAGCAAAGCTATGGTGCTCACTAGTCCAAGCGGTGCTCATTCCCATCAAGCACACCAACACGGTCACTAAGAAGAGGCTTCTCTGTACTTATGTATTGATGAAGCAACTGCCCATTAATGTGGGGTTAACAATTAGTATTGAGATCCTGGATTGTAGGAAGGCAGCTGCCTCATTAAATTATGGGATCATCATCACACGCCTATGTTCTTCGCAAAGAGTAAGGATTGAACCAAGAGAGCTAAAGGAAGCCAAAGGATATGGTCCCATTGATAAATCCTTTTTCTATAGGTATGTTTTCAACTCTTTTCGGAACCAACCTCATGGGCGACAACTTCCTAGCTCAACTCCAAGACTCGTGGTGGATCCTCCTACGGTCGCTTATTGTGATGTATCACCTACGGTTGAGGCTTGTTTGACTAGAGACTTTGAGACAATCTCAATGGATGAGAAGCTCAATGTCATGAACCACAAGATGGAGGTAGACCATGCAAATGATAGGGAGATGAAAGCTCTTATGATGAGAAATGTGTGCTTAGAACCATTTTGGAGGATGATGGGTGCAAGGCATGGAATCAATGTAGAAAATGCTCCCACCCTATCTACGCAAGAGTACACCCGGGCCAACCGTTTCTATGAGTAGGATGATGAGGAAGAGGAAGAGAAGGTGGTGGAAGAAGAAGATGACGAGGAAGAGGAAGAGGAGGATGATGATAACATGGATGGTGGATGGTACTAGTAGTAGTAGTTAGTAGTTGTTTTGAATAAATTATAACAAATTGTAGTTTTTCTTGTTTCTCCTATATTTTTGTAGTTCGTATATTTTTTTTGTTATTTTGTAGCTTTGGTGTGTAACTCTAAAAGCATTGTATAATGGACCCTTGTGGCAAACCTCAAAGATGCTTGGAAGTGATCCTCAAAGGGAGTTCTTCTTAACCCTTCTGTTCTAGATCTTTGATTAGATTTGTTATTTGATGGATTTCTAGACTTTTTGATTGTTTCTAAGTGATTGCAAAGTGGCATAGCATCAATTCTTGTCTCTAGTAAGGATGAATTTTTTGACCTAGGCACTTAGAATTAAGATATGATCTACATTTGATAGTTTGCATGCTCTTGATATGTTTGGCAAGTGTTTGTTGATAAGTATGTGCATTAGTGAGAATTACTAGGCTTGTGGCATGTTTCATGTGGATTAGCAATGTGTTACAATCATGCGGTGAGGATTTTGAGCCTCATACATGTTTCATCATGAGTGTTCATTGTGTGGAGGTGTGCTCTTGAATTTGATTTTGTCCTTGGTTGAGATTGTTATTCACATGCTAGGATTAACATGATAGAGGCACTTTTATTGTTGTTAAACTTGAGCCAAATGAAGTCGTGTCCCTTACATTATACATTGCTAGCCCCTTTGAGCCTTGAATTGCCCTTAATTTCTTGATTATTAGCTCATTACAAGCCAAATAAGTATAAAACCAATTGTCCCTACCATGTACACACATAGAGCATTGGTTATTCACTTGGGATATAGAGTTTTCTTTTAAGTTTTGGGTTGTTTTTTTTGGGGAACCGATCAATTCCCTAAGTTTGGGGTCTCGGTTGTTTTTGCTTGGAAAATGGTTCTACTATCTTTGGTGTAGGGTGCATTGTGAGTTTGCTTTGAGGACAAGTCCAAATTCTAAGTTTGGGGTAGGCAACACTTTGTGTTGATGGTTGTTTGGGTGTTCATGTTTGGGTAGACCATCATGCATGCATTCATTCATTCATCTTGAATTTTTCACTTCATATCCACTTGTGTTCCATTGTGTGACACTAGGTACCAACAAAAGCAAAGATACAAAGAAACAAGAAAAGAAAAGAAAAAGCAAAGGCAAAGTTACAAAAGAAAAAGAAAAAAAAAAGAGGCATACCCAATATGTGGCAAACAAAATTTTGAGAAAAACAAAGAAAAAGAAAAAAAAAGTGAAAAGGAAAGTTTGGAAAATAGGTTGAAAATAAATGAATAAGAATTGGTACTCTAGTTGTGTTCATGTTTTGTGTTGTTGTTTTCCTTTTTTTTCACCCTTTGTATCCATTCCATCAAATTTTTTGCATCTAGACTCTAGGATTCCATGCATTCCATTGTTCATGTGTGTATGTGATTTAGCTAGTTTTCGTTCATTTTCTACCTACCCTACCTAAGCCCCATTATAACCATATGAAGACCTCTTGATTTGTCCTCAGCATGTGAATTCTAGTGGAGGAAACTTAGAGGCCAATCTCAAATTTAAAGATCCCACACCTCACATAATTGATTTGAGTGCATTAATTCTAGCCTAACCACTTGAGGGATGAGTGACATACACTTTATCCTTGTGAGGATTGTTGATGCCTTGCTTTTCTACATGACTTGTGCAACATTCTTAGTTGATTGCTTTCTTTCATATCTTGTCCATTTGTGCTTTGATGACATGAGGGAGTGTATGACTTTCTATGGAGATGTATGCATGATTTTAAGGTGTACAGGTGCTTGAGGAGTCCTGAATGAAGCTTAGGATGGATGCTATGCCAATTGTTTTGCCCCTTGGTTTGAGTTTTTATTTGCTTGGGGACAAGCAAAAGATAAGTTTGGGGTTGTGATAAGTGTCCACTTATCTATGTTTTAGGGGTTATTTTCACCTTGTTTTTAGTATAGTTTAGTTTTTTGAAGCATGAAAACTATGAGAAATTGCTCATTTGTTGAAATGCTTTGGTTTAGGATAGACATTTTAGTTTTGTTGTGTTTTCTTAATAAATTCCAACTTTTTGATCCTTATTTTGTTGATTTGTTGACATTCTAAGATCAATAGTTGGAGATGATTTAAGAACCAAGCAAGGAAAGAGTCATAAAGCTTGAAGAGAAGTGAACTAAGCAACGAACCACCGAATCCAAAGGTGCTCACGCTCATTCATGAAGAAATTACACCTACTTTTAGGGTGCTCACGCTCAAGAGGAAGTTGCCAATGCTTGGATGGAAATAATTCTCGGGAACTAGAGCGTGAGTACGCCCATTTCAGCGTGAGCTCACGCCCCGAGAGAAAGGAAGCAGTTGAGGAGTGCATGAGCATGCCAATTGCAGCGTGCGCACGCGCTACTTGAAGGAAAAAGGAATGAAGTAGCAGGCAGGGTAGCGTTAGCACGTCCAAAGCAGCGTGAGCATGCGCTGCCATTGCTATATATAGCTGTAGTTAGTTATTTTTGAGACATCATGGATCATTTTCTCTGTATTTAGCGCGATTCTCGTCCTTCTTCTCACTTCTCTCTGTTCTTGGAAGTGTTCTTGAGCTCTGAAAAGGAATTGTGGAAGCAAGACCTTGAAGATCTCATGGATTCCTCCTATTCCTTTGTTTTTCCCTCTTCTCTTATCTCCATTATGTTAGGCTAAATTTCTTTGGTTAGGGAATTGGGCATTTTGATCCCAAACTATGTAATTGAACCTAAGTTGTAATTCAATGTTCTTTCTTGTCAATTGAGTGATTACTTCTTCTCTTAATGCTTCTTCTTGGTTGAGTGCTACACTTGAATTAATCAATTGGGATTTTGATCTAGATGCAAATTAGACAATTAGAAAATTGGTGATTGTATTGGATCTTTTGTAATTCACCATAATCTTGCATGATTCTAGGAATAGAACTTGTAGGTTGTGAGGTTTTGTGTAAATCCACTTCTTTCTTGTTTTCTGTAAACTTGGCCTAAGGAATTAGGGGTTTTTAGTTAGAACAAAGGAAGGGGCTAACAATCTAGGAATAGACTTAGTCTAAAATTGTGGATTGATACCTTCATTTGATGAGATTGGACTTGAATGAAACTCAGGGGATAATTACATATGGGAGGGATCAATTAAACCATGACCCTAACCTATTCTTTCTTTGATTCTTTTACCTTGTTTTCATTACTTGTTGTACAATTCATGCAAAATTACTATCAACACATGTTTTCAATTGTCCAAATAGATAGAGCCTTGGGGACTAGATACTCTTCTGCATAGTCCCTGTGGAGACAATACGATATTCACCCATATCCTCTTTAAACGAACTAGTGCACTTGCTAGCAAGGAAAATGCCTTTCAATTGTGCTAATCAATCTTTTGTTACACAAAAAGTGTTTGTAAAAAGGCTTTGGTAATCATTCTAAATAGTGTTACTTGCTCATTGTGCATTAAATCACTCCCATGCTAAATTTGAATTGTCTCCAAAGCTTAGTATTCATGATAATAATTGTTTTACTTGTTTGGAAACAAAGTACAATAAAACCCATACAAGTGGTCTAGCTTTAGACAAATCATTCCGTTGTGTATTAAACTATTGATTTCCGAAAAGTTTTTAAAGTCGCCTCTACCTAATTCACCCCCCTCTTAGGTAGATCACACTATCCTATCCTACAATCCACACACTCTCCTTCACTCTAAACTTTTCTAAACCTTAGCACACAACACTCTCTCAAAACTCATTCTATCTCTTCTCAAATTCATCACTTGTTCTTCAAATTTATTAAAATCTTCTTCTCAATTTCACTTCTCTTCTACTTAAATCAACTTCAAACCATATTTGTTGCTTGAAAGTGCTTCCATCAAAGAACACTAAAAGCGGGAACTCAAAGGTGATTGAAGAAGTAGCTCCAACGGAGAAGAAGATCTACAAGAGGGTTCTTTTGCACAATCAATGCATTTCACATGAAGCTACGACAAAAAGGAAGCATGAAACACCAAAGGTAATAAACCCTATCTCTAGATGGTTGATGTTTGAGGATGAGATGAAAGAATATGAGGATGTGTTTCAATATAAGAAAGTGATTTTTCCCAAGAAAATGGACTTCAAGTTCTTTGCTAATGAAGGATTTGAGAATATAGTAAAGTTATTCAAATACCAAGGTCCAGAAAAGTTTATGTCTATGTCTTGTGAACACTTTCCATAGTTATGCAAAGTATTCTATAACATTATGAAGTACAGAGAAAAGTATGATTTGTAGAATGCTTCTATCTTGAACAAAGCACTTAACTTGAGTATTAAAGCCCTAGGAATAACATTAAACGTTCCATATGATGGAATTAAGAATGATTGACTTGGAATTCTCAAAAGAGAAATTTATTAAAAGAAACTTCTTTGACAAGAACTTTAAAAGAAGTGTTTTGAATGTAGTAAAGATGTATTTTGAAGCTAGGCTTATTCACTTTCTTGTGGTTTGGATTATCACACCTAGACACTTCAATAGGTCACATGTTCAAACCGATGATGCTAAGCTTGTGCATGCCATTCAAAATAAGATTAAACTAAATTGGAGTGCAATTATATTACAGGATATTGTCCAAAGAACTCCTATGGCTACCCTGTGCCCATGTAATAGCTCAAAAAGATCTTGATTTTGGTCAAGAAGTGTATCTCCCCATGGGTGATGAACACATAATAGGAAACAAAAGATTCACAAAGTTAAATATTAGCAAAGGAGGTAATGGCGAATGGATATTCAAAGAAAAAGGAAACGAAGAAGAAACCCATGAAGAAATGAATGTAGATTTGAATCCATTAGTTCCGGAAGGCACTCACCTAGAAGCATTTAATGATGCTCCTTAATACTTTAATGCTTGTGGAAGTGGTTATCAAGGAGGAAGTAGCTCAAATGTAAGCAATTTTGAGAGGTTTATGGATGGAACAAATGCTTTAACTCAACAATCAAATCAAGGAGATGAGCCTAAACCACAACAATCAATTTTCCACCTTGAATGCACAAATGCATGAAATGATAGTAAAACAAAGTGCAACCCAAAGACAACTTGAGAATTTGGAAGACAAGTATACAAACTTGCAAGGACAATTGAATGAGAAAAGGAGGGCTACAAATGAACATCAAGAGATGAAAACCAAGAGAGACAATGGAATGATTGCCGGAATCAAGCTAATTCATGATATTGGAAAGAAGGCTGGTCTTGATAAGTGATGACTTGCATTTTCTTTCTAACAAAACATGCCTTGAAGTTGTATTTGTTTAATCCTTGAACTTTGTTTTTATGTCCTTGAACTTTGAAATTGGTTTGTAATATTGTACACACTTGTATGTGTTATAGACATTATCTTTACATTCTCATGCTTAAGTACTAGTATGTTTCTTTTGTCTTGATTAATCATCTCCATATGTGTTTTGATGTTTGCAATTATTCTTATTGTGTTTCTTCTCCATGCCTAAATTAAGCTTTGATAGTCCTTTTTGTTAATGACAAAAGGGGAGAAGAATGAAGAAAAAATTGTGTTAAGCGATTTGTGCTTCTCATAGTTTACTTGGACTTGTGATTTGTTATCTTGATACTTGCCTATAATTGCTTTTGAAAGGGGGAGTACTTATAGTAAGAGAGAGAAAATGAGTTAAATACTATTTTATTACTAAAGCACTTTGCTACTAACCCTATTTGTAAGTGTTTCTTGAGATTTTAACTTCATAGGTTGAAAGATCAAACAACTCCCAAGGAATTTAAATGTCAAAGAGCTTCAGCTTATTTTTCCTTCAATGAAGAGTTTGTCATCCTCAAAATGGGGGAGATTGTTGATCAAAAGGATAAAGACATGTGTTTTGATGAAGACAAAGATCTTAACAACCAAAAAGGAACAAGTTAAATCTTCACAAGAAGATAAGGAAAAGTCATCAAATAAAGAAGAAGACATTTGTTTTCTTGATTATAAGAAAGGATTTCTAGGATGTATGATCGATTTGATTGTTTGATAAGGAGTGTTCTTATGCAATTGATCTATATGGTTGATATATGTTGTGCTTGGTCAGAAAGTTAGTAGACCAACTTGGATTACATTGAATGAACTCCATATTACATGCATACATCATATCAAAAGTCTTTGATAAATTCTTTATGCATTGCATCTTAGCAAGAGCCTTTCCTTTCTCTAAACAAAGGTTTTTGAGATGTTCTAAAGTTTTTTTAAAATGGTCTTGATTATTGGTTTTATCTTAGAACATGTTAGGTTTTCAAAGTGTTTCGTGAAGTTTTGAAAGGTTTTTTGAGCCCTACATCGATGCACAAGAAGGCTACATGAATGTACATAGTTCAAATTTCTCTGTCTTTAAAAATTGTGTGCAAGAAGGAAAAAATTACACTATGTACATCGATGTAAACAGCCCAAAAATCTCTATTTAGGCAGTTTTGCACCTAGGGGGAGAAAATACACTATATACATCGATGCACACATGTTGTACATTGATGTATAGCTGTCAGAAACCCTATTTAAAGAGGTTTTGGGTTTTGGATAAAGTAAGAACGTATCATTTTGCACGAAATTGAGTGATCAAAAACCTCTCAAAGGCCCTCTCAGGGTTTTCATTCCAAAGTTTTCTTTTGGGTTTATCAAATGAGAGATTGATTTTGATTTTCATCAAGATTCTATTCATCTTTGCATCAATCTACAAGAATTTTGTTGGGGTTTGCATTCAATTGATCAAGTTCTGAATTCCTACAATGATTGATTGAGAAAGATTGCTTCATAAGGATCAATTGATGATGAACTAGGTGAACTCCTTCCTTTCTTTGCTTTTGGTTCAATTTGTGAATTGTAAACCCTATAATTTGTGTGGATTTCTTTGTATTTGGTAAGTGTGCAAGCGGGTTATGCACATTGGTGCCTCTAACCCTTCAACCTTGCTTTCCTTAGAGAATCTAAGGATTTTGTGGGGGGGGGGGGGTGGAATAGGCTTGCCCATTGGGTTTCCTTGTGTGTTGCACATAAGGTGTTTGATTGCATCCTAGAGATTTCTTAGGTGCATTTTTGGCGTAAACCTTAAGGGGAGACCTAAAGTGGCTTGTGTGAAAGTACTAGATGGTGGCTTAGGCATTGTTTGCTTGTACTAATTGTAAATCTTCTAGTGGATTGTGAAAATCACTAAAGCGGGATCTTTAGGTGAAAATCAAAGAGAGGGAGTCTCTTGCTGGAAAATTCAAAGTGGTGAGTCTTTGGTGGTGAAATAAATCCTAAGAGGAGCTTAAGTGGCTTGAAAAATCCTAAAGTGCTTTGAGTGATTTTTCAAATCCTTTGAGAAGGTATTCTCTTAGAGGAATTGTTGATTGGGTAGAGGTTGCCTAGGGTTTGAGTGAATCTTGTATCTAAAAACCATTGCAAATGACATGGTGTGATAGTGAAAAATCCAAACTAGTGGTTGGATAGGCTATGGACTGGATGTAGGTGTGTTAGAACGCCGAATTAGTATAATTCGCTCGTGTTTTGTCTCTTTTATGCCTTTCTAGGTTGCTTTGCATTACACATGCGTACCACACATATATTGGCTATTTGATATATTGTGAATTGAACCTAACAAGGCTAAGGAAACATTTTAAAACTAGCACACTACATTTGAGTGATCTCAATACCAAACTATCACCATAATTTGTTATCTCTAAGCATATCCTCCCATCACATCGTTAAAATGGATTAACAAATTTGAAATATCTTCCGCGCATTGTTTTTAAAATTCTAAGTCTACCCAATTCACCCCCTCTTAAGTAGATTACACACTATCCTACCCTACAAGAGGATCCGAGAGAAATGATAATGCTGTAAAGAAGTTTTTTGGAAACAAATTTTGCAAATCTTTTGGGCCAATAATGGATTTGGAAGGAGTTCCTTTTAAGCAAATTAGTGAGTTGGAAAAAACACATCTAATTAGGCCTTTTGGGGAAGAGGAGATTAAGAGGGAAATTTGGATCTATGATGAAAACAAAAGTCCTGGTCTAGATGGATATTATTTTAATATTATCAAAAGTTTTTGGAATGTGTTGAAAGGGGATATTTGTAGTGTGGTGAGGGAATTTGAAACTAATGGCAAACTACCTAGTCGTTGTAATTCATCTTTTTTGGCTATTATAACCAAAGTAACAAATCCCCAAGGTTTAGGTGAATACAGACCTATTTCCTTAATAGGATGTCTTTATAAAATTATTACGAAACTCTTAGCTAAGAGACTGAAAGTATTGATGGATTCTATTATTGATGAAAATCAGTCAAATTTTATTGGGGGAATGAACATGTTAGATGGTGTTTTAATAGCTAATGAAGGGGTGGATTATGCTAAAAAAATTTAAAACAATGTTTAATTCTAAAAATTGATTGTGAAAAAGCTTATGACTTAGTGAAGTGGGAATTTTTGGAATATATGTTGAGGAGGTTGGGTTTTGGGGAAAAAGGGGTGAGTTGGGTAAAAGGATGTTTGGAAACCGGTAAATTTCCAATGAAAAGGATTTAAGACAAAGTGACCCTATGGCACCATTTCGGTTCTTGATAATAGCTGAGGGGCTGTCAGGTTTGTCCAAAAATGTAATTGACAATCAGTTTTTTCAGGTTTTGGATTGTTAGAGGAGGGGTTGAACTTTCTCATTTTCAATTTACAGATGATACTCTTATCATGTGAAATTCTTGTTGGGAAAATGTAAGAGCAATAAATTCTGTTTTGAGATGTTTTGAAATGATTTCTGGGCTGAAAATTAATTTCTTCAAAAGTAGGCGTTTTTGTTATAATGTTGAAAATGTTTGTCTTGAGGAAATGACTTCTAATCTGAACTGTATTGTTGGAAAGCTTCCTTTTATCTCCTTAGGTATCCCCATTGGGGCTAATCTTAGAGTGTGTTCTACTTGGCATATTGTCCTGTTGGAAAAGGAAGCACCTTTCTTTTTGTGGTTGGGTTGTTCTTCTAAATTCAGTACTCTCTTCCATTCCTTTTTATTTTCTACATTTTTATAAAATTCTCAAATCTGTCTAAAATTTTCTCGTTAGAGTTCAAAGAAATTTCTTTTTGGGAGGCTTATTTGAAGGAAGGAAAATTGCGTTGTTAAGTTGGCACAAAATCTGTAAACCAAAATACTTGGGCGTTGGCGGTAAGGGACATGGATATTTTTAATGTTGCATTGCTAGGGATGTGGAAATGTTCAATGTTGTGTGAACCTAATAGATTTTGGTGTAGGATCTTACAATCTAGACATGGAGTGGAGGGAATTAATTCTTTATCATCATCGCTTTCACTAAGCCTCAAATGTTCAAATTGGTGGAAAGATATTCAGAAAGCATGCTTTAAGATTAAAATTAACAATAGGAATTGGGTGATAGATGGGATATTTAGAGAGGTGGGAGATGGGTATAATACATGATGTCTTAGAAGGGATAGTTAGAAGGGATGTATGATGTATTAGATATCTAATTGGTACTGTTATTTTAAAACCAAATCTTGGAGACAAGTGGTCTTGTACTCGTGATAATTCTTATGTTTACTTTGTTAAATCTGCATATAATATGATGGCTTCCCTTTTTTCTGAAGAAGAAACTGATTTGGATGCTATGCAAATTTTTAAATCTTTTTGGAATATTATTGTTCCCCTAAAAGTCACATTGTGTAGTTGAAGAGTTATCTTGAATTGAATAGCTTCTAAATCAAATTTGATAGCAAGAGGTGTTCAACTTAGCCCTGATGATGTGAGTTGTGGGTTGTGGAAGAAAGAAGATGAATCAACTAACCATTTGTTCTTCACTTGTTTGTTTTCCTATGAACTTTGGTGTTTCTACTATAGCTGGTTTGATATGGATATTTCTCTTCTAGATTCTAGAAATAGACATTTTATACTGCATTTGGGTCTCTATCATGGAAAAAAATTAGAGGGATTTGGAGTATTATATGGTTTGTGGTAATTTAGTGTATTTGGAAGTGGCGTAATGACGCTGTTTTTAATGCAGAATTAAAAGAGTTGAAGAGGTGGGACAAATAATCCAATTCAGGAGCTGGCATTAGATAAAAGCAAAATATGAGAGGGCTCACTTCTCTGTTTACGAATGGATTTCTAACCTAATTGAGTGCTTAAATATTTGCTTGAATTCAAATAGAAGATGATGTTGCAAAGGGTTTAGTATTAAGAGGGATCGTTGTTTGTTTGTTGAAGTTGTATGTTTTTGTTTTTAGATAGTGAAACTGGTTCTTTATTTCTTCTACAACTCTTTGGTTTACTCTCTGTTTTGTTTGTTTATTTTTGTCGTGTTTCCTTATTGTAACCAGCACCCATGGTGCTTGTAAACTGTTGTCTTGCATTTAATATATTTTGCTTGTTTTTCTGAGCAAAAAACGAAAAAATTAACATGACTTTCAAACATGATTTTCAAAAACTTTCAAGTTAACAAACATCCAACAAGCATCCTAAAACTATCCCCTTTTTGGCATTAACAATACGGGTTTTTCAAGCTTAAATTAAGAAGATGTAAGAAGATTCTTCATGTATGTTATCACATAAGAAAAACAAAGTCCCAAACACACATAGACATAATTAACATGTGATGATCACAAGCATTTAAGGAATATCATTTTCACAAAGCATGCCAATTTTATTTTGAAGCTTATATAATTGATCTTTTTGTAAACGTTTAGTGAAAATATCAGCGACTTGTTTAGAAGTATCAACAAATTCCAAAAGGCAATCCCCTTTAGAGTCATAGTTTTTAGAAAGTGATGTCTAATCTCAATGTGTTTTGTTCTTGAGTGCAAAACAAGATTTTTTCTCTAATATATAGCACAAGTGTTGTCACACATGACAAGTACACAACCTAGATAAACACCAAAGCCATTCATATGATGTTTTATTCACAAAACTTGAGCAGAACAACTCCTGGTAGTGATATATTCGGCCTTAGCTATAGATAAAGCCACACAAGCGTACTTTTTGTTTGTCCACAAGACAAGAGAGTCTCTCAAAAAAGTGGCAAGTATCGGAGGTACTTCTTCTATCCAAGCAACAACCAGTAAAGTTGAAGAAGCTTTTAGGTATTTAACAATACATTTTACCGCTTTAAGATGACATTCTTTAGAACAAGATTGAAATCTGCCACATAAACATATGTAAAACATAATATCCATTCTATATGCAGTCAATTATAGCAAAGAACATGTCATACCCCTATACTTGGTTACCTCCACCATTTTACTTTTCTCATTTTGGTCAAGGTAGCAATTTGTAACCATAAGAGTCTTTGCCTTTTTTGAGCTACCCATTTCAAACTTCTTTATCAAATCTTTACAATATTTTCCTTGATTAACAAGGATTCTATCCTTTGTTTGTTTAATTTGGATACCAAGAAATAATGATAATTCTCCCATCATTGACATCTCAAGTTCTCCTTTCATTAGATTTGAAAAATCTCCACATAGAAAAGGGTTAGTGGAACCAAAAATAATATCATCTATATAGACTTGCACACAGTATGATCATGCTTCCTCAAAACAAAAAGAGTTTTATCAACTTATCCTCTTTTAAATCCATTTTCAATTAACTAATTACTAAGCCTTTCATACCAACTCTTAGGGCTTCTTTTAACCAATAAATTGTTTTGTTAAGCCTATATACATGATTTGGAAATTCATGGCTTTCAAACCCTAAGGGATATTCCACAGAGACCTCCTCTTATATATAACCATTAAAAAAGTCACTTTTCAAATCCATTTGAAACAAGCAAAAATTCATAATGCATGCATATGACAATAATATCCTTATAGCTTCTAATATAGCAACCAGTTCATAAGCCTCATCAAAATGAATACCTTCTTGTTGATTATAACCCTTAGTTACTAGTCTAGCTTTGTTCCTTAAACCAACACCATATTCATCTTGTTTATTTCTGAACACCCATTTAGTCCTAATGATTGTTTTCTCTTGTGGTCTAGGGACTAATTCCCAAACATCACTTCTTATGAATTGATTTAGTTCATCGTCCATTGTCATTAGACAAAATTCATCATTTAAAGCAACATCAATTTCTTTGGGTTCAATTTGTGACACAAAAGCTATATGATTGCAAAATTTTCCAACTGTACCTCTTGTACTTATTCCCTTTGTAATATCACAAATGATGGCATATAAAGGTTGATCCTTTAGATTTCTCAGATCCATTCATTTGGGAAGTTTCCATCTTTTGTTGCTTCTTGTTCAAGGATTTCTTCTTGAGATTCTCCATCATATTGGGATGTGGTGTACTTTCTTTATCTTCTTCCTTATCCTCGAGAAGGGATCTAGCTAAAGACTCATGTACATCATCCACAATTTCTTAGTCTTTCGAGGGGTTAGTCAAGAATTCATCAAAAACATGTACGGATTCCTCAACACATAGAAAAGACATGTTGAACACTCTATAAGGTTGGGTATTCATAGAATAAACAAGAAACACGCGTTCTTCAGATTTTACATCAAATTTATCTAATGAGTCTTTACCATTTTTGAACACAAAGAATTTACACCCAAGATATGCAAGTAACTTATAATTGGCTTCTACCCTTGAAATGTTCATAAGGAGTTTTCTTAAGAATAGGCCTTACTAAGTCTAGGTTTAAAACATAGCATGCGGTGCTAACAACATCCACCCAAAAATACTTTGGATGTTTGGAGTCATTTAGTAAAGTTCTAGCCAATTCTTCAAGAGACCGATTCTTTCTTTCACTCATTCCATTTTGTTGTGGAGTTTTAGGAGTTGAAAAATTACGTGATATGTGATAGTCAGCACAAAACACATTGATATCACTACAAGTGAACTCACCACCATGATCACTTCTTATGAAAGCAATTTTGCAATCTTTTTCATTTTGAACCCTTTTAGGAAACTTTTTGAAAGCATTAAATGCATTGCTCTTTTTCTTAGAAAACAAGGTCCATGTAAATCTAGAGAAATTGTCAACTATTACTAAAGCATAATAGCATGCGGTGCTAACGACATCCGCCCAAAAATACTTTGGATGTTTGGAGTCATTTAGTAAAGTTCTAGCCAATTCTTCAAGAGACCGATTCTTTCTTTCACTCAATTTCTTATCAAGATCAATAGTATACACATTATCACTCCTATCACCTATTAAGCAAGAATTAAGATCATTTTCAAGACTAATAGTGCAACATTTTGTATTGAAAGAGATATTCATGCCAGCATCACTAAGTTGACTAATGCTAAGGAGATTATGCTTGAGATTTTCAACCAAGGATACATTGTTGAAAGTGAGATTAGTGTGATTACCTATCATACCTATACCAATGATTTTTCCTTTGTTCTTATCACCAAAGGTCATTTTCCTCCCTCGATTTGTGTGATATGTAGGAGTTTCTTTGGGTCTCCGGTCATATGTCTAGAGCACTCACTGTCAAGATACCAAAACGAAGGTTTACTCTTTCTCTTTATCTCCTACAAGAACAAAAGAAACATTAATTTATTACCCTTTGCTTTTGGGTCCTTCAATGGTTGGCTTCGGTTCTCTTTTTAACCCATATCATTCTTCCATTTTGCACATGATACAACTTTGCCAAACAATAAGTGCTTAAATTACCATATAAACCACAATTGTGGCATACATATCTTCTAGCATACTTTCTCGATTTATTAAGAGTGTTTCTATTGTAAGAAAAAAGAACCATTAAGATAGGGAGCATCTCTAGCATTATCAACCATATCGTGTTAAGGAGCATAGATATTCTTTTTAGCATGCACATCATAAGAGCAACTAGCATGATATCCTAGCCCAGATTTATCACTAGCATGTTTTTGAGAATTCAAACAAGAATCAACATTACTAGAAGCCTTATTGAACTTATTCACAATTGATTTCAATTCTAGAATCTCTTTATCTTTCACGTAAATTCATATAATCTAGTTCTACCTTTAAATCATTCAACTCATTTAGCAAAGTAGCTACCTTAGATTCTAGCTTAAAAATCTGTTTTGTGTAAAATTTTCATTTCTTAATAAATTTATTTCCTTCTTTTTGCATCTCAAAGAAAGCATTTTTCAAACCATCAATTGAAGTATCATCATCACTAAAAATTCTTAACCCGATTTAAAATCCTCATTGTTTTCTTTATCCTTAAGGCAAATATTTGCCTCATCTTCACTTGAGAAACTTGATGAAGAGCTTATGTAATTTTCATCCCAAGCTATATAGGCTCTCTTCTTCTTAAATGTCTTCTTGCTCTTTTTGTCACCTCTCTCCTTCTTGTTTGGGAAAACGAACATAATGTGTCCTGGTTTCCCATAATCAAAACATACAGTGGAGTCTGAAGGTGATCCTTTAGTTTTCTTCATAAACTTCTTAGAATTCTTGTTGTTGCCATTCTTCAAGAATTTATTGAACTTATTTACAAGTGAGTTCATTATTTATGCTTCATTATCATCATTTGGTTCATTCAATAACTCTCATCCTTGGTAGATATCTTCGAGGTTAGTCCTCTCTTTTTCTTGTCCAAATCTGCATTTGATTGGAGGTGTTGTAGCTTTAGCTATGCTCCTTGAGCTTCCTAAAGAGAGTACCAAAATCAAGCTTTTCCAAATCATTAGACTATATTATAGCGGTGACTTTGGGCTGCCATTAACACCTTAACACTTTGTTAACTAGATCTTCATTTGAAAAAGTTTACCCTGAGACAAAAGATGGCTGCTAATATGAGTGAAACACAATTGTAATTTCTCTATTGATCATTTTGATTTATAGCAAACAACTTATGCATCATTGAACTTTTCACCTCTAATGAAGTCACAATTAGGATAGAACTGAGGTTATAAGGTTCTTAACTCGAAAGTTGAGTTGAATCTTTTTTTTTGTCATCGCCAATCCGTTCATCCCAAAACTTCTCAACTATTTTATTTCCTTCAGTCTTCAAAGGTATGCAAGGACCATTCTCAATTGCATCCCAAATATATATTCCTATTGATTCAATGAAAATCCTCATACACTCCTTTCAATACCCATAACCTTCACCATTAAAGCTAGGTGGTATAGTTAACAAAGCACGCTCATTAAAGCTCATCTTAGAAATATCCATCTTAGTCACAAACAAGGATCTTTTCGGAGCAATTTACCTAACCAGTTTTGTGGCCACTTGTTGGAATAGGTAGCCCAATGTACTACCTAAGAGGGGGTGAATTAGGCAGACCGAAGTTGACAAATTTTTGCAGAGCTAAGGCAAGGATAAAGAGTAATGAAGCCGAATAACATAGTCCTTTGTCAAACTATCAAAGTGAAACAATTTAGCAATTGAAATTCGGAATACTTAACAAAATTGATCAACAAAAACATAGCAATTTGCACAAAATTAATTTTTATTAGATTCCTAGGTTCAAGTTGTAAACCAATTGAGTGCCAAAATTCTATATAGCATGTAGGTTGATAAAGGGTTAATTTAACATTAAACTGAGTTGATTAACAAGTTCAAATTCAATTGCAATTATCAAGGTGATTTGTATGTGAATAATATCTGTGTAATCATCAAATGCAAACAAAGCAATTAAAGAGACCAATACTCTGGTTTTGTGTTCTAACAAAACGTACATCTAGCTCTTATAGCTTTCACTTGAAGGTCCCACTATCTCACAAACAATTATACTTACAAGATATATACAAGATTTCCAGAAACCTAGAAATCTACCCACCAAGAGAACCCCTCCCTTTAGGATTTCACAATAGCCACGAAAGTTCCCCTTTGGATTTATGCCACACAAACACCCCTAAGAGAAACCCTCTGTTAGGAATTTTATCAAACTAGAGAACCCACTCAAGATAACCCAATGGATAAGCCTATTATCCTTGGTATCCTTAGAACCCTTTCTAAGGACCCCATATAAGCATTTAGAGGTGAGACAACACCTTAATTCTTTTAGCTCTCAAAACCCCCCAATAATAGAAAATTAACAATCTAAGGGAGAACACAATGTAAAACAATAGAAATACAACAACAAGAATAGAAAACACCTAGAACATGAAACCAATCTTCAAACCCAAGCCTTTGAGAATGATCAAACATGAAAACAAAGCACCATTGATGAAATTGATTCAGCCTAAATTCTAGAATACATGTTTTTACAATGATCTTGATTAAAGATGAAGAAATCTTGATGAATCAATAATACGAACCCTAATCAATGATGAATGAATGATTGGTGAATGATCCTTTCTGAAAAATGATGCTTTCTAAATCCTAGCAGAGCTCAAAGAAGAATTTTGAATCACTCTAAGATGTATAAGAAAAGTTCCCTTCATCCTCTCTCAAAACATGTGAAAACTTTTTGAAGGGAAAAAACATTATATTATTCGAATCACTTATGGTGTGATTTGAAGCACATGCCCACATAAACATCCTTGAACCAAAACAGAGAAATATTTCCTATGTGATTCGAAGCACATATGGTGTTATTCAAAGCACACAACGTAGCTTTCATCCTGGAGCATTTTCTCCCGCAAAACAGAGAAATTTTCCTATGTGATTCGAAGCACATAGTGTAAATATCATCTCGAAACATTTTTTTCAGCAAAATAGAGAAATTTACTCAAGATTATCCAAAGCACGGGTTATGGTACTCAAATCAAACATCAAGAAAACACGTTAAAACCTTCCAAAACACTTTGAAATCATGTTTTAACCTATGTGCAATGCAATCTATGATCTAAAACACTAATGCACCCTAATAGGTCAACGATTTAACATGTTTGAATGATATAGGTGATCATAATGGATAGGCAAGATAGGTGATCATAATGGATAGGCAAGAACGATATCAAGAAGTAGACACATAATCTAAATAGTAGAACAAGTAAAATCTTCATCTTCTAGGCTTTTGATCGATGCTCCATCTTCCCTTGAATGTCTCTATCTTGAAAAACCTTGTCTCCATCAAATCATGCGCGAAGTGCTTTGTCACATTGAAACAGCCATGCCATTCATGCTAGGGCATATAGGTCAGCAATTCTTCGTTGCTCGTCGAGTTGAGCTTCGTAGCATCTTTATGTAGCTTCAGTACCTTGTTTTTGAGCTCGAGGACTTTATCTTTTTTCGGAGAGATCTTTCTCAGCAGCAAGGAGTTTCGTTTTATGCTTTTTGACCTCTTACTCCAATCTAGTCATTTGAATCCTCAAATCTTCAGCCTATTTCCGAGACTTGGTTTCTGAAGTCTCAAGCTCAGTCAATAGAGAGGAAATTTCCCACAACTCTTTCTTCAATTTGGCGATCTCGCCCTCCAAATTAGTCAAAGTCTTTGATGCGTTAGCCTCATCGTTAGACCTGTCAAAAAGGGCTCTAGGACACGACACAACCCAACCTAACCCGGTTCACCAATTGGTTAGGTTGCAAAAAAGTGGCTCATTTAGGATGTGGGTAAGTTTGGACCAGGTCGTTTAACCCACTATCAAATGCAGGTTCAGCCGGGTTCAACTCAGTTAACCCACCACTTAAAAAAAGGCCTTAACTTGTGCTAACTCACTAAGGCCCGAGGCTTTTGGATTATAATATTTGATGAACTAAAAGATTTATATTTTATACCAGTGACTGATATTTTGTTTTTAATTCTTCAAAAGATGTGATTATTTTGTTGAAAAATATTCTTTTTTTTTATGTTTTTCTAGATTTTTTTATTTTTTGATTTTTTAATTATTTAGGTGAGTCAACCAGTTTAACCCACCAACTTGAGTGGGTTGAGCTGGGTTACGTTTTTCATGGCTTACCTAAAATGTGAGTCGGGTTGAGTTGGCTGACTATTCTGTTAACGTGCCTTCGGGTTGGCTCGTTTTGACACCTCTACTCATCATGCATGCCTTTGACGAAGGCCAAGTTCATGGCCATCCACCCCACTAGCTATTTGCATTTAGCCTACACAAAGGGAAGCAAATATGAGTAATGCGATAAAAAAATAAAGCAAAATAGGCAGCAAGGGAATGCTTAACATAAAAATCTTATGTTCACCAAGAATGTTCAGGGATTGATGCCTCTAAAGAAGTCTCCATGGAGGAAGGTGATGGTACGGGAGGTGAAGCCCCACAAGGAGAATTCAGTTGAGATCCTAAATTAGTCAGTTTTTGAGATGTGTCCCCTGGTTGCTTTTTCTGACCCTCAACGACACCTATAGTAGAGAGAAACTTGAGGCAATAATTACTAGAATAGGTTGTTAAAAGGTCCTAAAAACAAATCAATAAAAGATAAAATGAATTCAAAAAAGCTTTACCTTCACCCTTGGCAGTGTCTCCCCTTCGGCTTTAATGTGTTTCTAGCCAAGTAGAATCCTCCATGTCAACTTCTTCCTCCCTTCAGGGAGGAGTAGCAAAGATCAAAGCATGATTAGAGGCTTGTCGAGTTCTAACACTTATCGGCTTAGGTATTGGCATGGTGGGATGAGGAGTTTTTAGGTATTTAGCAAACTCCTAAGTGGGAGAAGGCCGAGTTGCGGGAAGCTTACATTTATTCCTGACCTTGGATAGACAATCATCATAAGCGGCCATGATAAGTTCTAGGACGTCAAAAAGGAAAACAAATTAAAAGCTAGAATCAATTATATTAACATACAATGTGAGATAGTCATTGAGATGTGTCAACTAAAATACGCTTAGTTACCAAGGAAAACTTTGCAATCTGCACGGGGAGCCTTAGCCACGTTTCGATTGTGAGTGGTGCACACCAGGATAGTACAAATTCTAGGATGTTCCCAAAGGTAGCACGATCTTTTACTAAAAGAAAATCAGCATCAACTTACGACATGTTAGCCGAAAGATCATAGTGAACTTGATTCCAGTAAAAGGGAAATAGGTCCCTCTCATCATTGTCCTTCTAGAAAGGAGAATCTTTATTTTTTGGAAAAAATCTTGGAGAGAGCTTAAAAGATTTAAAACATTCATCAAAATGAGAGAAAGAGGTGAAAAGTGAGTCTTTCGTAGAGAAACCTAGGCTTTGAGGTTGTTTATCTTACGGTAGGGGCGAACTTATAACATAAAATTTGATAGGAGAAGTGCCAATCATTGGTCCAACAAAACGTCTCAAACGCTTGTAGAAAACCTCAAGCATGGGGATATAATTAAAATAGTGCAACTTGAAGCAGGTTCAACACCCCCATTTGGAAATTTGAGAAGGGGAACCTTGCATTAACAAGGTAAAACACCAACTTATACATCAAGATATATGGCAGCTCATTGGGAAAAGTCAGGGTACAGATCCTGTCATCTATCTCAGAATGAAACGCCTGGTAACTCTCCACCGAGATGGTCTCTAGGCCTTCCTCTACAACCATGGGGTAGAGGTGACTACTTTTTCGCCATGCGTCTTCTATCTCGGAGATCTTAGTCATGTTCCTAATGGTTGAGACAATATCATGAATTTTCTCTAAAACTCACAGGGATTTTTTCAATGTTTTTTATGTTATCCCACCGACCAGGAATCTCTATCTCAGCAAGTTCCCCGCTCGAGCAATTTTGGATTTAAAATTTTATTCTTACGAGGTTGTTTCCTCATTGCCACGTTTTCCTTTTTGGGTACAGAAGCTCTTCCGAGACAGGGCGGGAACACATCTCTACCCATGAAATACATGGATGGGAAAGGTAGTTAGTTCTAGATCCAATGAGTTTGAGGAAGGCGAATCGAAAGGAGAATAGGGATGGTCGAATTGAAATTTAAGAGAATAGGAAGGAAAAGACAAGATTAGAGGGGACACATCTAGGGAAGGACCGACTTCACAATCACAAGAAAGACCTGTTTCACGACCACCAAAAATACTGGCATTTTTGTCGACAAAAGGGCTATTGTCAAGGTCAGAAGACTTTTCAAGATCTGAATTATCCCGATAGGTAATCCATTTTACATCTTAGTAAACTTCTAGTTTTGGGTTACCTCTAACAATTTGATTTACAGATTCTCATCTCTCTAAAGTTCGGGGAGGGTATTTGAATACTCTAAAAGGTTCCTCATACCCTACTAGGGCCCTAAAAAGGAAGCCTAAAGAAAAATGTAAAAAAAACAAGAGTGAGCACTTTATGAGACTTAGCAAACAAATTCGCATGAATGGGAGGTTGTGATAGTGAAACTGCATAATAGAGCATAATCCAGAGCTAAAGCAAGTTCTAGAGCATGATCCATATGGTGGCACACACTAGAAGAAAGCATGTTAAAGGCCGAAAAACCTCACAAGGCTAATAGCATACGATCATTGCCATCAAACATTCAAAATTTCCATAAATCATTTGCTACTTCAAGCAAAGGTCATTTCATCAAACATAGCAAAATTTCCCTAAGATCACATGCAATAGTAATGACTAGGCAAGCAATTCTCATGTACTTGATTCAACAAATATCATCTATATCACATATGAAGAACATCACGCTTGCTAGAAACAAGATAACATAGCAAAACCACAACTAAGAATCACACTCTAGACAAACTCAAACAATCAATGTTAGAAAAGATAAGTTGAGAGTGAACTCCCTTGGAAGGTAAGCCACATATGAGATCAAGTTTGATCAACCATCCAATCATCCATGCTTTAAGAGTCCCACCTACAAAACAAGAAACAATCAAATAGAAAAGCCATAAATTCGTTTGTTTTTTTCTTTTGTTTTTTTTCAAATTTAGTTGTTTTTGCTTCTTCTCTTTTTTTTCATTGTTTTCCACTCTTTTTTTTTCACGTTTTTTCACGTTTTTTTTTTCATTTTAAATTGAAAATATACAATTGTGGTGCCATGAGGGACTACCATCCCTCATCCTCATCATCATTCTCATCTACATTTGCTTTTTCATTCTCTTCATGATTCTCACATGCATCCCCACCTTCTTGATTTGCATTGTCCACTTCTCCAAAAAATTCCTTAAACTTTGTGAGCTCAATGATATCCTCATAGGAGACCGAGGGACCAACCAAACTATCAATGTTTATCCCTTGCCTTTACACAACAAATCTCAACGCCGGCTCCATACGTATTATGTGACGTTGCATCATGTGAAGAGACCGGGTGTTCTCTTGAAGGACTTCAAGCATCATGCGGAGCATCCACATGTTCTCTTGAACCATTGCTAGCAAGGCCGCATAGTTTTCATTTGAAATAGGACGGTTAGAGGGAGCACTGGGGTTAGTTGAAAATGAAGGGTGTGATGTGGTAGCAGGGCTTTGGTATGGTGGGTGGGTGGGAAGAGGAAGCAAACCTATGTAGGATCAGATAGGGTGTATGAACTACCTAAGTGTCCAGGGGGTGAATAAGGTAGTGATAGATTTTTCAAAGATCAGGCGCGAGGAAGCTAATCACAATTTGGAAATCCTCCAAAGGTGATATGTGTAGATGCGTTTAGATCAAGTCCATGAATGTGCAAGAAATATTTTGATATACTCTTGTTTTAATATGTTTTAATATGTTTTGCCAAGTAGTTCTTAGGTTCTTAGGGCTTTCACATAAGCCACTCAAGGAACCTCCTTAAGATTTACGCAAACAAGCACCTAAGATTCCACTTAGGACTTTTATCAAACACCTTGTATGCACAATACAAGCAAAACCCTTTGGGCAAGCCTATTGCCCCCCAAAATCCTTAGAACCTCTAACAGGTACAAGATTTATGGATTAGAGGTGCAAAGCACTTAACCCTCTTGTGCACTCACCAAAACCCAACAATGATAAATCAAATTACAATGTCATAAGATTACAATTCAAAACAAAAACAGTGAAATTGGAAGGAGTTCACCTAGAATGTCGTCAATTCACACATATGAGGCTTGATCTATGATAAAACTTGAAGAATTCTTCCACTAGATCAAATGAATGATGAACCCTAACAATCTTATTAAAGATTGAATGCAAGAATGATGAAATCTTGAATGCAAAATAACAATGAATCTTGAAGATGATAAACCCATTTGAAATCTCTGAATGTCAAACACTAGAAAAGCCCTTGGAGAGGTTTTGTATACTTAGAATTGTGAAATTTCGAATCTAAACACAAAACCTCTTTAAATAGGCTTTATAGTGTTGCCAAATCAATGTATACCCTTGCCAAATCAATGTGCACAATCCATTTTCTTCCCCTGGGTGCTGAAACTTCAATTCCAGCCAATTTTGGCCTATGCACATCGATGTGCATGCCTTGTACATCGATTTGCACACCCAAAATTTACTTCTTGCACACAGTTTTCACTAAACAGGGAATTTTGAACTATGTACATTCTTGTCGTGAAGCTCAACATCGATTTGCACTTCACGGAACCCTTTGAAACATCAAAAACACTTTGAACATAATTTCAAACATGTTCAAGGACAAAAACAATGTTTATGAAAATTTGAAAAACCTTTTAAAACATCCTTGAAAGCCATTTGTTTAAAGATATGATACATATGAGTTTTCACAAAAGATTATCATGTGATGCATGTGTGAAGTTTGAAAATACTTGGGGCTCATTCAACATTGAACTAGTTATCATGATTAATCAAGCGATCTCATATAGGATAAATAATGGCAAAACCCCTTACAAAAAACATAAAATACACAAGCATATAGACCTAATTGTAATCTAGCACATAAACACTTGAGAGCTTGTCTTCTTCTTTAGTCTTGTTCCTCCTTCACTTGCTTGGTTTCTTTGTCTTCATCAAAACACTTGAATGCACCCTTTTTGGTCAACAATTGAGACCCAAAATTGGTTCTTAGCATCGGCTTTGCGTTGGTGTCGGGGCCAACACTAAATGCCTCGACACAAACTTTTTTTGTCCGAAAAAGGCCGACGCTACGTTGTGTCCGCCAAAGCCGACACTACTGGCGACACAAAAAGAAATAGCCGACAGAAACTATTGGCCGACGCAAACTTAAAAAAGTCAACGCTTCTATTTTAAAAACCGATGCTAACTTTTTTTATTTGGCCGACGCAAATTTAAAAAGACCGACGCTAGTTTTGTTTTTTTGTCCTAGCTAGCGTTGGCCAAGGCCAACACTATTTTTTTTTTTAAAGAAATAATTTTTTTTTTTTTAAATGTTTTCCCCTGTTAACTTGAAATGACACAGCTGCCTATATGCATACATTATAATAAAAAATCAAACAATTTCAATAATTTGGAATCTCAATTCAAAGTAATTGTAAAATAGAACTCCATTAAAATAGGAAAAAAAATAACATGAAAGTTGAACCATAATCTCTCTTGTGTATAGCAATGTAATATACAAGGACTAAAATTGTCATGTACTGTGACTAAATCCTGATGTGATGTCTTATATGATCTACTAAAATGAGAGACAATATTAAACCCATCAAATCTCTATTGCAACTGGAGCTTGGCCATCAATGTAATCAGCAATACCAACCAAAGGGAACCTCCTTGTTCAAATGAGTTACTTAATAATAAAACCTAACAATAGCCACAAAGAGAAAGTTTAATAATACCCAACAAGTTTAAGTGTGATTGACCTTACCCTCATTCTTACGGTTCTCATTCAATGCTGGTGTTGGAGCAGTAGATGAGTTTGACATAGATATTCCAAGCTCAAAGCCCCTCATGCCAAGAGAACCTTCAATTACAAATAAATAAATATCAACCTCACATAAGTCCAGGCCTAATATTTCTATTTGCAAGTGGTATAACGGTAAACGCAAGTTTCGAATCATCTACTAACCGCAGTTGAACCAGCAATAATCTAATGTGCACCGAATACCCAGCCAATAAAAAGATCCAAAAAATTGTTTGTCTAGTTATTTTACTTTTGCATCGGTATCAACAGTCACAAGTAATATTCTAAAGCTCAATCCTTACAGTTTGAATTGCCCAATAAGTATACGTTTTCCTCAAGCTTAGAAGGATGCAAAAAGCCAGAAGTAACACTTTAATACCAAGGAACTTGAGCATATAAATTCAACAGTGGTAAAACATATTTTACAAAACAATAAAGAATAATCAATAATAACTAAGTTGTGATATAATGCCTCTGATTCCATTTTTAGAGAAACAAGTCTAGCCATTACCACCGTAGTTATTTCTTGGTCAAATCATTGAATCAACTCCTGAAAAATCTATTTAAGTAAGTGCACTCTCTCAAATTATGAAATAAATTGGTGGGATAAAAACCAGCATGCCAATGACAAAAAAAGAGTCTTTAGATATGTATTCTCCAAATAATTTAGGAACAGAGAATAGGTTGGAAAACACATGAAAGACGGAATTTCAGTTTATAAGTAGATACACAAGCCAACACACACAGGTAAATCATTTAGACATATATTGATGTCAAAGTAGAGATGTAGAATTAATAGCAAAAACATACCCCAAGAGTAATTATGCAAGCTTCTTAATATTATGGTACGTTAAGAAGCTACAACTATATCTTTGACATTGAAAAATAAACAACATCCAGGTACATTATGTTTTAGTTCACTATTATATTTGCTGACCTCACAGTAGAGGGTTAGAGATACCAATATCAATACACTGTTATGGTAAAATGCTGCATAATAGAGAGGCGAAGTTTAGAACACTTTTATCTAAGAAGAGAAAAAATAATAACACAAGTTACTTTTTGTCAATCCAAATCCTCACGTGTTGAAGTTGCTTTTTGTCACACAACATGTCCCCTCTCTGTTCTTCCCCAAGCTGTTTTCTACAATATAATATTATGCAGATCTATCAGATATATAATTTACAAATCACATAATCATATATATAAATAAATCTTGTATTTTGTAATAAGAATTGCAATAACAATAAACCATCTCCACAAACAAATTTAAGGAGCAAAATAAAAGTAAAATCAATAAAGGAAAATAAATATGATTCTTCAAATGAAAGTATTGTTGCTGCAAATATCATCACAGGCACCTGCTAATTTTATGCATGATTGTTTTACACAACTGAGAGAGTAAAGAGAGATCATCATCCATAATTTAATCAAGGATCTTAGAAAAATTATCTATCAAGTGAACTTTTCTTGACATAAAATTTAAGCATGTGAAAATATTACATGATTAGAACAGAGCAAGGAACACATACATACATTGAATAATACAGTACATAACAAACACCAATACATGTTTAATTTTGGAGTTTTGGATTTAGATACAATATGAAGTACCAAAACTCAAACAAAAGCAAAAATGTGTTCCTTCTTTAATAAAGTAAACAAAGCAATTAATGAGTAATTTGAAAACTTTGTACTCACAAAGTATAACAAATTACATTCTAGCCGATGAGAAACCAAACATATGTGCCCCTCCCCCTAATCAAACGAAAATCAAAGCAAACAACGAATTAACATTATTGACAAAAGGGAAGAAAAAAATGCTCAATAAAATTGCTAGACATATTTGTAAAAACCTCCAATAACATAAAAAATGCTCATGTACTTGTAGTTCTTAACAATTGTAGTTTAGTAATTAATTCAATTTAACTTACTATAAGATAAACTACATACATCAAGATAATCTTGTTTTGTTGAAAAAGCTCATGCTTCAATAATTTCTAATGTTGTGGCATGAATCATGAATGTCGGTCATACTATAAAGTGTGACCAAACTATAGAGAAAGTAGTATTACTAGTAACAAAGACAAAAGTTGCTTTAGATTTTTGGAAAAATCTCACAGTCTACCCTATTCAATAACTATGACCACCATGTATGGAGCTTGAGGCAATGTATTTTATTAATTCAAGGAATAATGAATTTCTTTTTTTTTTTGTTTTGGCTAAAATTATGGACCCAAAGTACTTTGATATATTTCTATTCCTACTATAATAGTTTTCAACAAATAAAGTTGTTATGATCCTCTTGAGAAACATCACTTGGTAAGGCCTAATGATTTATTAAAATTACACAGTGATAGAAAAATTAGGGTGTTACGACACACTGGAATTGAAAGGACAACGATGGAATGAACTTGACTAACAATGTTGGCTCACCATAACTCATGTTGATAAGGTCACATTTATGCTGCAAAAAGAAATTAGACAAGGCCATGATAACAATGAGCATTATGTCAGACATTGAAAAATCCTAAAACAAAATTATGTAAAACACACAAATATCAAAGACCAATATGTTTCAATTTTCAAAATATGCAGAATAGTCATCCAGTGAGGAAAAATAATATTAAGCACCTCCGCAGCAGCTATCAGTGATCGGGTCAAACCAGTTCCAGTTTCCATTGAACCTAAGTGAGAGTCCCCAATTTCACAAGATATAAATTGTGCTCCAGGTGCAACTCCATCCAACAAAGGTTCGTAACAACAACACCAAATATCACATGGTATGTTTACAGGAATAAGATTGTCAGTACCTCTAGGTGGAAAGCAACAGCAATACCAGCAACATGGGTTCCATGAGGGGAGCTGTCTGTTACATACTTAAGACATTCCCATCATTATAGACATTCACAACAAATGTACAGGCATCTAATTTGTTGAAAACACTATACTTCCTCCCAATCCTAAAAAATGGACTGTAATAGTTAGCATTTAAATCTTGTATTTTGTAATACGAATTGCAATAACAACAAAACAACTCCACAAACAAATTTAAGCAGCAAAATAAAAGTAAAATCAATGAAGGAAGCTTGTTGAGCATTTGGGTTCATAACTATACATTAACAAAATAAATGCTCCAGCTGATAATTGATTTGTCTTTTGGATTAAGTTAGTGACTATAGTATTCATTTCCTCTATGTTTCTTTGATTTTCATTATATGAAATTTCTCTGATCTTTTTCTCTATTTTTGCAGATCTGGAATTATCACTACTCAAGAATTTTGGGATTCGAATTGCTAAGAATTTGGGAGTTCAGGTACTTCTATGTTTCAATTCCTTTCTAAAACATTTTATATATTTATCTTGCCTTAGTTTTGGTATCTGCTACTGCCGATTGTTGTTTCGTCTTTATCATATGTCTCGTTTCCAGAAGTGTGTTGGATTATAGTTTAATTAAGCATTTGTACAATAAACACAACTGTATTTATACAATAAATTCTTATTAGGAAAGAGCCTATTTATGGTTAGAATTGTGAAATTTACTCAAATAAACTAAAAATTACTTATTCTAATAAGCTTGTTCAAGGGATTTATAAAAATAAACTGAAAACAACTTGCAACAATCCATTTGCTTCAATTTCGTTCTAATGTACATTTGACTTAGATAGCATATATAGATAAAGAAGATATATAGCACATAAATATTTGGGGCTAACTGATACAACACTATAGGCAGAATCTTCTATTATCTAAGTAAGAAATCTTAATCTTTCTATTGTTTACCTTTATCCTCAAAGGTCCTTTATTGTGCTTATGTGTCTCTGTGCCATAATTCCGTCTTAACAAATTTATGTGGAACAAAGCTGTTTTCAAATTCTCCCATGTCCCCTGCGACCAATCAAAGAAGAAGAACGACAGAAAAGGGAGGGAGAGAAAAAAGTGAGAAGTGAACCAACTAGAGGGGCAACGAAATGTCACAAGGTCACAGAGTTGTGAACAATGAGCAGCAATTGCGATAATGCGAGATTGAATAAGGAGTGATGAGGGAGAGAACAAGTGAGATGAAGGTGCGATAATGGAGAGAAGAAGTGCGATTTGGGTGTTCAGGTTAGGGATTTGGAAAAGAATGTGCGAAGAGGTAGAGAGTAAGCGAGAAGAAGGTGAGACAATGGAGAGAAGAAGGTGCGATTTGGGGGTTCGATTTAGGGATTTCAGAAAGAAGGTGCAAAGAAGGAGAGATAGAACCCTAAAATTAAACGAGAGAGAGTCACAAGTCTTTATTTTTTTCAATCTTTCACTCAAGTCTGGATAGTGTATAGATTTAAAAATTAAAATAAAAAAAATAAATATGTAATGTAGGCCTCAGGTGGACGCAAAAAAATAAAAAGGTTAGTGTTGGCCATTAGTCGATGCAAGGCGTTATTTGGGCCGACACAACTTTACAAATTTTTTTTAAAAACAAAATCCTAATATAGTGTCGGTTTTGGCCAACGTAAACAACTAATTTAGCGTCGGCCTCGAGGCCGACACTAACTTTTGCCAGCTAAATTGTTGTTTTCTTGTAGTGGAATAATTATGTGATTAACATCGCATAGACTAGAGATTGTTGTTTGCTCTCCCTCATTTCCATCATCTCATGAGCTGTTGTCCAACCAACATGTATGGGTTTTTCTTGCACCAAGCAATAGGTGCAAAGAATTCTTTTCTTTGTTAGGCCGATTTGGTTGAAGGAGATTTTGGACAAATGTTGCCCACATTTTGGCTATCGGGGTGAAGGAAGACCTTCGTAGGTGCCTCTCACAGTCATCTCTAATTGCGTTGGTCCATGTGGCTCCCGAAAGACAAAATGTGCTCAATACTTCATCACCATCAATTGGTGCCATCATTAACCTCTTGAGTTATCACCCTTCACTTGGTGGAAAAGGGGTCTTAAGGTGGGAGTTTATGGTAGAAGGGTGAAAGGAGATATATTTACCTCTTACATAAGACATATACTCATCATTCTCTACCACCATTTTAGCGTAAAATTCAAGCACTAAGTGCTCTAATGCCTCTCCTTTAAGCATGCAAAAAGACTCCCATTTCCTTGTATTAATACCTTCGAACACTTTAAGCTTGCAAAAGCACTAGGTGTCGACGCCAATCGGGCGTGCCCACGCGCTCCCTACTGTTATTTTCTTCCTCCTGGGCGCGTGCCCACGCTCAAAACTGCATTGGACAGCTTTCCACAGCACATGACAGCTTTTAACAGCGATTGATAGCTTTTAACATCACTTGACAGCATGTCCAAATCATCTTGTTTTGGCTATTTGGATCCTTTTCTTGGCTAGATCTTGATCATTTACATCCATTCATCCTCCTTTTAATGCTCCTTGACCCATTCCAATGCTTATTCTTCAATCTCTCAATGCTCTTGATCCTAAAACACAACCAAAACACCAAAACTAAGATCAAAAACATCAAAAATAAAACAAAACTACACATTTCTAACAAATGACTCGAACTACACAAAGATGTGAATATATTCCGAAATGACTACTAAAATAGAACCAAACACTAGAAAACACCCTAAAATAGCCCTATAAAACATAGATAGGTGGACACTTATCATAACCCCAAACTTAACATTTGCTTGTCCCCAAGCAATCATCAAAATCAAACACAAGGGACAAAACAAATTGGCATAGCATCAACCCTTTGGTTCATTCAAAATTCATCAAGCACCTAAATACTTTAGAATTATGCATGCATCTCTATTGAAAGTTACACACTCCTTCATGTTATCAAAGCACAAGTGGACAAGATATGATACAAAGTGATCAACTAAGCATGTGGCACAAGTCATGTAGAAAAGCAATGAACAACAATCCTCACAAGGAAAAAGTGTATGTCACTCATCACTCGAGTGTTTAGGCTATGATCAATGCACTCAAATCAATTATGTGAGATATGAGATCTTTAAATTTGAGATTGCCCTCTAAGTCTCCACCACTAGAAATCACATGCAAAGGAAAAATCAAGAAGTCTTCCTGTGGTTGTAATGGGGCTTAGGTAGGGTAGGTAAATATGAAAGGAATTTAGTTAAACCACATAAACACATGAAAAATGGAATGGATGGACTCCTAGACACCTATATGCAACATTTTGATGAAATGGATACATGTGATGGAAATATGGAAAAACAACAACGCAAAAACACATGAACAATACTAGAGTACCAACTCTTATTCCTTTATTTTTCCAATCTTTTCAAGCAAAATTTTTCTTTCACTTTCTTTTTCTTTGTTTTTCTTCACTTATTTTTTTCTTTTTCATAATTTTTTAATATGTCTCTTTTTTGAGTCTTTTCCTTTTTTCCTTTTGATCTTCCTTTCTTTTTCTTTTTCTTAATACCTTGCTTTTGTTTTGCTTGAGTTGGTACCTAGTGTCACAACATGAAACACAAGTGGAACATCAAAGTGGAAAATGCAAGATAAATGAATGAATGCATGTGTGATGGTCTACCCTAACATCATAACCCAAACTAACATCAATACAAAGAGTTGTCCACCCCAAACTTAGAATTATGACTTGTCCTCAAGTCAAGCTCACAATGCACCCGAAACCAAACCTATAGAATTGTCTTCTAAGCAAAAACCAACGGGACCCCAACTTGGGAATTGGCCGGTTCCCCAAGAAAAAACAACCCCAAACTTAGAAGAAAGCTCTATAACCCAAGTGCATAACCAATGCTCTATGTATGTACATGGTAAGGACAATTGATTTTACACTTATTTGGCTTGTAATGAGCTAAATATCAAGAAATGAAGCGCAAATCAAGGCTCAAAGGGGCTAGCAATGGATAGTGAATAGGAAAGGTTTAATTTGGCTAAGGCTCACAACAAGAAAAATGCCTCTATCATATCAATCCTAGCATGTGATTAGCAATATCAACCAAGGGCAAAATCAAATCCAAGAGCACATCACAACATAATGAACACTCATGACAAGGAACATCTAGGAGGCTCAAAATCCTCACCTAGGTTGCATGATTATTACACATTGTTAAACCACATAAAACATGCCACAAACCTAGTACTTTTTCACTAATTCACATATTTGGCAACAAGCACTTATCAAACAATCAAGAGCATGCATACTTTACAATGGATCACAAGTTTCAATCCCAAGTGCCTAGGTCACAAGAATCATTCTTACTAGAACCAAGAATCGAGACCATGCCATCAAGAACCACTAGAGTAATTAATCAAGCCTAGGAAATCTATCAAGTAACCAATCTAATCAAAATTTAGAAAAGAAGGGTTAAGAAGGACTCCCCTTTGAAGACCACTCCAAGCTTCTTGAAGTTTGACACAAATTGTCCACCACACAATGTTTCAAAAGTTACACAACAACACTACAAACACAACACACAAAGTAAAAGGAAAACTAACAAGACTACACTTTATTCATCTAGTTCTCATTTTTTTCTCCAGTACCATCCTTTATCTTCTTTCTCATCCTCATCATCATCTTCTTCAACTACCTTTTCTTTTCCCCAACCAAGTTCAACACTTTCCCCCAAACCCTAAAAATTCCCAAAAACTTTAAATGCATACCCAAAACACCCATAATCAAGTGATTCTATCTCATACAAGTAAGAATAATTAGCAATCAACCCATAAATGCATGAGAATTAAAGAGATTCAAGTGTTTCCTTTGACAAATAAATAGGGGAAAATCAATTCTAATCAAGTGAAGATGGTGAAGAGAGTGGAGAATTAGTGTAATCAAGATGTAGAATGAGAAGAAGATGGAGTAGTAGTGCTCATAATGGAGATGAATGAGAGTTAGGGTGAGAGTGGGAGTAGAGGAGATGGAATATGTTAGAAATGATGACTAGGTTTAAGTAAGGTGTGGGTTTTTAAGGTGGCTCACGGGTGGCAAGCCCTTGTCCATGCTAATGGGCGCGTGACCATGCTAAAGGTGGCGTGCCCACGCCCAAATTTGGTGTAGGTGCTGCCAAATATTTTTTCTCACGCCCTAGAGGCATGCTGACGCCCAAAGGGGCTGCCATCTTGCTTCTCAAGGGCGCATGCCCACGCCCAACTTCGCGAGAGCTATTTTTCCTCAAGCGTGCTCACCCTCAAGTAGAGCTTGCTCACCCTCAAATTAGGCCACAAAATGCTTACTTTGGAGTTCTTAAGTGAGCTTACATTGCACTTACTTCCTCATTGATTTGCTTGGTCTTCAGCACCCTGCATCTTAAACTCATTTCATCCAAAGAAAAATAAATATGTACAATGTAGTGAAGTGTCCAAAGTAGTGAACGCCTTGGGAACTATTGATATCTAATCAATAGTCCCCGGCAACGGCGCCATAAATTTGATAGCGTTTTGCCATTCTAGCAAGTGCACTAGTTTGTTTAATGATAATAAAAGGTGAATAAGGTATCGTCTCCATAGGGACTATGTTTAAGAATATCTAATCCCCAAGAAATTCACTATTTCGACATTCAAAGACATGTGAGAGAATGTATTCATGCAAAATAATTGTAAAACCAAGCAAAGATAAGAGTAAGAATCAAGAAAGAAAGAGGTTAGGGTCAAGGTTCATTTGATCCACCCCCTATGTAACATCCCCTGAGTTCAATTCAAGTTCCAATCTTATCAATTGAAGGTAATCATTCACAATTATAGCTTAAGTCTATTCCTAGATCATTAGCCCCTTTGTTCTAACTAAAACCCCCTAATTCCTTAGGCCAATTTTAGAGAAAACAAGAAAGAAGTGAATTCTCACAAAACCTCATAACCTACAAGTACTATTCCTAGAATCATGCAAGATTTGGTGAACTACAACAGTTCCCTATAGACTAATTCAAGTGTAGCATTCACGTCGGAAGCAATTCCACAATAATTGAATATAATCAACAAAGAAGAAACATTAAGAGAAGAAGTAATCACTCAATGGAAAGAAAAGAACATTGAATTAATACTTAGGTTCAGTAACATAGGTTGGGATGAAAATCCCCAATTCCCTAACCAAGATAGAAGAGGAATCAATGGATCTTTCAGGGTTTGCTTCCACAAATTCCTTCCAGACCTCAAGAACACTCCAAGTGTAGAGACAAGTGGGAAGAAGGACAAGAATAGCCCCTTTGTATTGGAACTATTTTAATTCACCATAATCTTGCATGATTCTAAGAATAGGACTTGTAGGTTATGAGGTTTTGTGAGAATCCACTTCTTTCTTGTTTTATCTAAAATTGGCCTAAGGAATTAGGGGGTTTTAGTTAGAACAAAGGGGCTAATGATCTAGGAATAGACTTAGTCTATAATTGTGATTGTTACCTTCAATTGATTGATTAAAACTTGAATCAACCTCAAGACTATGTTACAAAAGGGAAGGATCAAATGAACCTAGTCACTAACCTCTCTCTTTCTTGATATTTTACTCTTGTTATTGTTTACTTTTGCATTCTTTTGCATGCTTAATCACTCACACACAATCATGAAAGTCCAAATAGTGAATTCCTTAGGGATTTAGTAATCTTTTGCATAGTCCGTGTGGAAACGATACCCCTATTCACCTTCTATTCTCTTTAAATGAACTAGTGCACTTGCTAGCATGTCATTTGCCTATTAAGTTTATGGCGCCGTTGCCGGGGACTACTGATTAGATATCAATAGTTCCCAAGGAGTTCACTAATTTGGACACTTCACTACATTGTGCATATCCATTTGTTCATACTAACACTTGTTTTTTTTCTTTTTGTTTCACATAATTGTTCTATACTTGTTTAAATTGTATAGTTGTTTGTCTTGTTTTGCACTAACCTTTGTTTCGTAGACAAAAAATATTATCTAGAGACAATGGCTATGAATTGGTGTGAGTCTTCAAGTGACTACTATGTTGATCAAAACAAGTTGCTTTCACAACAACTTGAAGTCCTCACTAAGCAACTTCAACAGTTTTCTCAAAAATGTCATTCAAGTCTCTCTTCTGGTTTGTGATTTTTGTGTGGGAGGTCATCAAAGTGAGCATTGTGGCACATTTGGCTATGGAGAGCAAGGTCAAGTGAACTACATGGGGTATTCTCATGGAGTTAACTTCTATCCTCAAGCCAACACATACTACCCTCACTTGAGAAACAACCCTCTATCCTTCATCAAGCATCCAAACACCTTAGAATCATGCATGTATCTCCATTGAAAGTCACACACTCCTTCATGACATCAAAGCACAAGTTGATAAATTTTGATACAAAGCAATCAACTAAGCATGTGGCACAAGTCAAGTAGAAAAACAATGAACAACAATCCTCACAAGGATAATGTGTATGTCACTCATCACTCAAGTGTTTAGGCTATCTTTAAATTTATGATTGCCCTCTAAGTCTCCACCGCTAGAAATCACATGCATAGAAAAAATCAAGAGGTCTTCTTATGGTTGTAATGGGGCTTAGGCAGGGTAGGTAAATATGAAAGGAAACTAGCTAAATGCACATACACAAAAGAACAAATTCGCATGGACTCCTAGAAACCTATATGCAAACTTTTGTAATGAAATGGACACATATGATGGAAAAATAGGAAAACAAAAACACAAAACACATAAACATTACTAAAGTACCAACTTTTATTCCTTTCTTTTTCCATCATTTTCCAAACTTTTTCATTCACTTTCTTTTTCTTTGTTTTTCTCAAATTTTTTGTTTCTTTTTCACAATTTTTTTGAACATGCCTCTTCTTAGAGTCTTTTCTTTATCCTTTGATTTTCTTTCTTTTTCTTTTTATCAATACATTTGGTTTTGTTTTTCTCAAGTTAGTACCTAGTGTCACAACATGAAACACAAGTGGAACATTGAAGTGGAAAATGCAAGATGAATGAATGTATGCATGCATAATGGTCTACCCCAACATAAACAAACATCAACACAAATTTTTGCCCACCCCAAACTTAGAAATTTGACTTGTCCTCAAGTAAAGATCACAATTCACCCTAAACCAAAACCTATAGAATTGTCTTCTAAGCAAAACCTACCAACACCCCAAACTTAGGGAATTGGTCGGTTCCCTAAGCAAAAACAACCTCAAACTTAGAAGAAAACTCTAACCCAAGTGCATGACCAATGCTCTATGTGTACATGGTAGGGACAATAAGTTTTACACTTATTTGGCTTGTAATGAGCTAAATATCAAGAAATGAAGGGCAAATCAAGGCTCAATGGGGCTAGCAATGGATAGTGAATAGGACAAGGTTTAATTTGGCTCAACACTCACAACAAGAAAAATGCCTCTATCATATCAATCCTAGCATGTGATTAGCAATCTCAACCAGGGGCAAAATAAAATCCAAGAGCACACCACAACATAATGAACACTTATGACAAGGAACATGTAGGAGGCTCAAAATCCTCACCTAGGTTGCATGATTATTACACATTGTTAAACCACATAAAACATGCAACAAGCCTAGTACTTTTTCACTAATTCACATATTTGGCAACAAGCACTTATCAAACAATGAAGAGAATGCATACTTTACAATGGATCACAAGTTTCAATCCCAAATGCCTAGCTCACAAGAATCATTCATACTAGAACCAAGAATTGTTACCATGTCATCAACAAATCAATAGAAAGAATCAACAAGTCTAGGAATCTATCAAGGAACCTATCAAGTAACCAATCTAATCAAAACTTAGAAAAGAATGGTTAAGAAAGACTCCCCTTTGTAAACCACTCCCAAGCTTCTTGAATTTTGCCACAAATGTCCACTATCCAATGCCTCAAAAGTCACACATGATTACAAAACAACAACATACAAAATACAAAAAGAAACTAGAAACACTACATTTTATTTAGCTTAAAAGAAACTAGAAACACTACATTTTATTTAGCTTTTTATTTTTTTCTTCTCTTTTTTCTTTTTCTTTTTCTAATCCTAGTACCACTATTCATTCCCTTCATCATCCTCTTTTTCTTCTTCTTCATCATCATCCTCTTCCTCAACCACCTTTTCTTTCCCTTTGGAGCTTCTGGAACCGTATTCATAGAAATTATTGGCCTGATTATATTCCTCTTGAGTGAAGGGTGTAGGTGTATCCCTATCCATGTTTATGTCTTGTTTAGCTCAAAGCAATCTCCAAAATGGCTCATGACAAATGTTCCTCATCATCAAGGACTTCATCTCCCTATCATTGGTGTGATCCATCTCCATTTTGTGATTCATCACATTGAACTTGTCATCAGTGGAGAGTGTCTTAAAATCTTTGGAAAGACATGCCGCTACCGAAGGTGAAACCTTGATATGTGCGGTCTTGGGAGCTTTTACCGTAAGCCTTGGGTGGGGATTTCGAAGTGATTGCCTTTGAGGTTGTGCTTCATTGAAGAGGACAAACACATACCTATAAAAGGATAATTTTTCAATGGGTCCATGACCCTTGACTTCCGTGAGTTCTCTAGGCTCTATCTTCAGCCCTTAAGTTGCACAAAGCCTTGTAATGATGATGCCATAGCTTAATGAAGCACTTGTCTTCCTAGAATCAAGGATCTTATTACTTATAGTCAAACCCACATTAAGAGGCAATTGCTTCATGAGGACATAGATGCATAACAATCTCTTCTTAATCACGGTGTTGTTTTGCTTAATTGGAATTAGCACCAATTGGACAAATGAGCACCAAAGCTTTGCTTCTGGTGTAAAGGACCTTTTCTCCATATTCTTTTCCAACTCATTCCTTACATTTATGATCCACTCTCCTTGGCCATTACATAAGACCTTGTTAATTTCATCCCCATCAAAGATCCAATTCATGAGCTTTTGCAATTCGCATGTGGTGTTTGGTGCCATTGGAGTGTTTAACATTTCGTTGATCAATCGGGGATTGAAAGATATTTCTTTGCCTCTTACATAGAAGGAGTACTTGTCAATGGGGTCCTTGTGATTGATTTTCAAGTTGGAGTAGAATTCCATGACAAGCTATTCATAAGCCAGACCTTCTAGTGAACAAAGTGTCTTCCACTTCCTCCTTTATAGTGCATTGTACACCTCTAGGAAAGTTATATTAGTCTCCTTTTGGTCCATGAAGTTGGGGAAGAAATCATCATCGATGATAATGAATTGTCTCTCCTTGAGCACTCCCCTTTTTGACATGATCACCTTGAAAATTTCCTCATTATCCTCTGTTCGGAACCTATGTGCATCAAATTTTTGCCTTGGATTAGTGTTGGAGGTCCTTGGAGCCTTTGGGTTCCTTGAGGCTCTCATGCTTGCGGTTGTCTTGAAATGCTTTTTGGATGCTTTTGATTCCCTCCTATAAGAACTATCATCTCAAAGAACATGTTAGTGAAGTGCCATATTAGTTGCTCCACTAATTGTTACAAAAGCCCACATAATCAACCAAGTTTGAAAATTCATGATTTTGCCATTTCAATTCTATTAAGCTCAAATAGATGTATTTCATCAATAGAAACATAAGCCAAGCAATCTAGCACAAGAAATTCATGCACATTTTCACACTTTGTTCATTTAGGACTTTTGTCAAACACTTAGTGAGCATAAATCAATTTTGTGAATCAACACTTCTCAAATTAAGGCAATAAAAGCATCAATCAACATATTAATTGCAAGAATATACCACAAATTGTTCAAGAACAACCAATTCCAACTAATTTCCCAAAACCCTCAAGATTCTCAAATTTTCAAATCTTCACCCAAAACTCCCACAATCAAGTGATTCTAGCTCATACAAGTAGGAATAATCATCAATCAATCCGTGCACTACAAGAAAATAGCAATTTAGCTGCCAGTAGTTAGTGTCGACCTCGAGGACGACGCTAAATTAGTTGTTTACGTCGGCCTAAATCGACACTAACCAACACTACAAAAAAGTGCAATTTTAGCTGCGAATTTTTAGTGTAGGCCACGAGGCTGACACAAATTTTTGTGATAGCGTCGGCTTTTATCGATGCAAATCCGACACTATTAACCCTTTTTTCTTTAATTTATTTTTGTGTAATTTAGCGTCTAGGTTGTATGCAAATAGCGTAATTTTTCTCAAAGCATAGCCTAGGCCTTGGCCTACACAAAATAAACACTCAAAATTTTTTAACATTTTATTTCTTCTTCTCATATGTTACTACTTGCTCGCTCTCCATCTTGTTATCCCTTCTTCACTTGAAAGAGAAAACCCTAATCCCCTAATCTCTTCCATTCCAAAAATTCCTTCCAAAATCCTTCTCTAATCTCTTCCATTTCAAAATCCCTTCCAAATTCTCACCAGATTCCCCTAATCTCGCTCTTTCTTCTTCATGTGAACAGCAAGCAGCCCCTCCTCTCTCACTCCTTCTCGATTTAGCGTCACCCAACTCTTCAATTTTACTAAGATTTCAATTTTTCTAGGAGTCAAGAGGAGAATAATAACAAGAAGAAAAAGAGGATTGAAGCAAAAAGGAGAAGGGCATGAAGAAAAACGGGATTGAAGTTAGGGTTTTATTTTGGGGAAGAACCTTATGAGGTAACTACATGAGAATTTCAATTATTGCTGAGATTTGGAGAGAAGGGGATATTTACTGTGATCTGGAGAATAGAAATTAAATACTGGTATTTTGATCAGGAATGTTGTGAATTTTGATTTTGACTTAATTTAGTTATAGAAAATTAGAAAATTTGGCACTGTAAATTGTATAAAATATTTTGATATTTCTCTGTCTTTTATATATACTACTCGACAATATAATCAACACCGAGAGAATGCACTTAACTTAAAGCCTTTATGTTCTCTTTGTCTTCCTTCATCTTCCTCTATTTCTTTCGCTCAATTTGTGTAAGGGACAGGTTTCTAGAGTTTTTGTATCAGTTGTTCATGATGCAGATGTGTACAATGTCTAAATTTATGATTACTTGAAGTGAGGTGACCACTGCGTAATGTGTGTGCTTGTGGCTTCTATTTCAGTGTGCTTTGCCTTTTTTGTTTTACTTCTTAAAATAATTCTTCTTGATTTGATAATTTTGTTGCCTTATGATGATATGTAGAATAATTTTCAATTCTTACTCTCCTTTGCTTGCTTTCTCTGTCAATGTGAGCAATCTAGTGGATTTTGATTTTTGAAAGAGTTTATCACTTTATTGTTGCTACATTATAGTTATCTCTTGCTAATGGCTTGTATACTTTGAACAATCTAAAGGTGCCTTTACGTATCCTTTTTAACAAGCTGAGTTTTTTATGGTATTTAAAAGCTATATCTACTTACAATAACTATTAATTAAATGAGATATATATATATATACATATGCAGATTCAGACTCGTGCTAAATCAATCCCATTGTGTCAATCAACGAATACTATTTGTACTAACAAAAAGTTACTACCAGCGGTGCTTATATAATCATACAGTTAGATTTTGAGTAA